>KV417276.1:32196-337715 GCA_001630345.1 Calocera viscosa TUFC12733 | reverse complement strand
ATCATTCCCATGTCTCTGTTTGGATCGTCCATCGTGTACAGCGTGAACGGATTCGGGGCTTGGGTTATCGTAGGCTTCGTTTGGGCATTCCTGGCAGCCATTATTGTTGTCCTCTATCCGCTCTGGGAGTCAAGAAGAGGTCTTGTTATGGTCGCAAGAGGCATCATCAAGGTCAGATCCCGAGATGATGTTCCTACTTCTATGCTGATTTGCTTCTCCAGGACATATACACGCCTGGATCCGGCAAGTATGTGGATCCCTCGGAGGCGCAGACTTCTCCGTGATGTTACGACGGATCGGATGGGCTGCGGGCAATATCATACACTGAGCGATAGAAGGTTTAGAATGGAAATGTCACTGTATTCGGAGGTTTTGTTGACGCAACCTCCCAGTTCTTCCTTCTGGCCTGTTGCGCTCGGCGATGGAGGGCCGGCCCCCGGTGGCAGCGCAAACAGGATACTTCTCGCACCGGTGCCCCTTAATCTCACATTTCACACTCTATTCCCCGTACCTGACCTGAGACTTGGACAATTTTTCCAGCCAGCAATGAGGCTTCTTATCGCCAGGGGATTGTTGGCTCGATGGGCGGCAGGAAGGTTGGGCAACCTTTGTCCAGTTCGAATCATCCCATGCACATCGGAACGATAATGAGCACATGGCACAAAGATAATCGCCAATGAAGACCCTTAAAACGCTTGGCTTCCATTGATTGTTTGCGCCACATAGTTGGTGAGTGTTGTGTAAGCACGGGGAGCTGGCAACGTCATGCTTCGCAGACCGTCAAAATTTGCACGGAGCGGTTTCATGGGCGCTGAGCCAATGACTCGCAAGCATTGGTCTTGCAGCTTTTCCATTGGGCACTGTGCCGTCCTCGCCGAGAGTGTTCTCGCCGAGAGAACTTTCCGACAACTCCGATGACGCGCGCTGCCTTTCACCCCTGCGGGTCGTGTGCACGACTTATCGGCGATGATGAGGACCTTTGCTATCCGGTTCCGCGACTCCGTTGCTTCTTCCAGGGTTCTGAAGCGTGACAGCTCATGGCGCCGCCACCGACAACGCGTGCCAGAACACACTGCAACGCCTTCTTTGCCTCCCTATCTCGGTCTGGTCTTCATTCGTCGATGCCAAACTTGGCATGACTCTGGTATCTTATCATGCGGCTTAGCCAACCACAGTGCTCCAACTGCGACAATGTGGGGTCACCGCAGAAGATCCTCAGGCCGAGTGGAGAAGCGTCGAGGGCTCCGCACTCTGCTCAGGGCGCTATAAATATTGGAGCCGAATGTTAAGAAGTTTTTGGCTGCCTCAGGACCGCACTGCAGGGTGTCATTGCCTCCTACGACTAACCAACGATGAGCGACGCAACTGTACTACCCCAAGGTGCTGGCTATGGTGTGGTAGTCGGCATCGGCCTGTTTTTCTCGGCGCTTATGATCGGCCTTACGGCCGTTCAAGGGCGATATACTGCATTCAAGCCGAGCAGCTCTGAAGGTGTGTTGCTGGCATGCTGTGTATAGGCTGAACTTACCCTGTATGTACAGAGTTCTCCAGCGCATCCCGTAGCGTCAAGCCTGGTCTGATTGCAGCTGGTATCGTCTCCGCATGGACATGGGCCGCTACATTGCTGTTTGTCACGTTCTACGGAAGCAGGTCTAGAAGCTGATTCTCTTGCGCAGTCAATCCTCTGCTGTTGCGTACGAATATGGCATTTCTGGACCTTGGTGGTATGCGTCGGGTGCTACCGTCCAAGTCTTGCTCTTCGCGATGCTTGCCGCTAAGCTGAAGATGAACGCTCCGAACGCCCATACTTGGCTCGAGATTGTCGGCGTGCGATGGGGTACGGCCGCCCATCTCATCCTGATGTTTTTCGGTCTCGCGACCAACATCATCGTGTCCTCCATGCTCATTCTTGGAGGCTCCGCCACTGTCACTGTAAGGTTATGCCCACTTGGACCATTAGCCATAACTGACCCAACACATTCAGGCTCTGACTGGCATGAACACGCTCGCTGCGTGTTTCCTGATCCCTGTCGGTGTCGCCATCTACGTCGTGGTCGGTGGCATGCGTTCCACCCTGATCTGCGACTAGTCAGTTTTCCATCTTCCCGAGTATCCTATATGCTGATTTCTCTTTAGCACACATACGACGGTCCTGTTCGCCATCATCTTCACGTTCCTGTTCACGGTCTATGCCACGTCTCCGAAGATTGGCAGCATCAGCAAGATGCATGAGCTGCTCACCAATGCTGCCGCAACCAACCCGGTCTCTGGCAATGCCGGCGGTTCTTACCTGACCATGCGCTCTCTGGTAAGATATCACTTGACGTGGTTTATATATTGGTGTTAACCCCCCACCTAGAATGGCTTGATCTTCGGCGTCATCAACATCATCGGCAACTTCGCCACCGTGTTCAACGACCAAGCCTACTGGCAACGTGCTATCGCCTCCCGGCCGGAATCGACCGTGAAGGCCTACCTGCTGGGCGGTATCGCGTGGTTCTCGATCCCATTCGGCCTTGCTACCACCCTCGGACTCGCTGCTGTCGCGCTCAAGGGTGACCCTGACATGCGTGTCCTCTCACCTGCCGACGTGAGCGCTGGTCTACCCGCGCCCACCGCCGCGGCTGCGCTCTTGGGCCAGTCCGGCGCTGCTGCTATGCTCGTCCTGCTCTTCTTGGCCGTCACGTCCGCCACATCCGCCGAGCTGATCGCCGTCTCCTCCATCATGACCTACGACGTCTACAAGCGGTACGTGAACCCCTTGGCGACGGAGCAGCAGATCCTCAACATGGGCCATTACATGGTCGCCTTCTTCGCGTTGGTGATGGGCTTCTGTGGGCTCATCTTCTTCTACATCGGCGTCTCCATGGGCTGGCTCTATCTCTTCATGGGCACCTTCCTCGGCTCTGCCGTCGTCCCCATCGCCCTCTGCATTACATGGAGCAAGGCGAACAAGATGGGTTGTATTGTTGGTGCGGTGGGCGGTCTCGCGCTAGGCGTCATGTCCTGGCTCGTTGCCACCGCCAAGCTGAACGATAATGTCATCAACGTCGTCACCAGCGGCGGTAACTACCCCATGCTCACCGGCAATCTGGTGGCGATCGCCGTTGGTGGTATCATCGCCGTCGTCTGGTCCCTGCTCGTACGTCGTTTCTGTTCGTTGCTCTGCATAGTGCTGATGAGTGGTGCAGGCCCCGGAGAACTTCGACTTTGACATCACGCGTGCTATCAACAAGCCTGTTGAAGCGGGCGCGCCGTCAGACGACGGCGAGAAGGAAGGCTCGATCCACGAGAAGAAGCAGGCGGAGGGCGAGCACAAGACCGTGCCTGTCGACGAGGAACACGCATACGAGTCGGCGCACAAGACCGGCATAACAACCGCTGCCGAACTGAACCTGGCAGGCCTGAAGAAGGCGTTCCGCTTCGCGGCGTACTCGTCGCTTGTCTTGGTAAGTCGGCCGAACATACCACAAATCCCAAACTAACAGGTCGCAGACCATCATCCTCGTCATCATCATTCCGCTCGCGCTGTTCGGCTCCTCCGTGATCTACGGCGTGAGCGGGTTCGGTGCGTGGGTCGTGATCGGCTTCATCTGGGCCTTCCTCGCCGCGTTCATCGTCGTGCTCTATCCGCTCTGGGAGTCCCGCGAGGGCATCACCATGGTGTGCAAAGGCATCGTCAAGGACATGTTCAAGCCCGGATCGGGCAAGTATGTCGATGTTCCCGTAGAGGAAACTCCTGCGTGACGAGCTGCAAGGCTTGATGAACAGAGACGAACGATGTCTTGATGATTGATACCTTTATTTTTATGGCGCCTATAGGGTAGACCGGGTTGTAGACGTTTCCAGTAATGTCCGAAATGAAACAGCACCACCAGTCGTGGGCGTGTGATTATCGTAGTAGCTCGAGAGGACGTCGTAAGGGCCCGATCGCGCGATCCTCTCCTGCAAAAATATGTGAAGCGTCTTACCTCGCTGGGCGGTAGCCCAGCGATACACACAACACTGCTACAGCTCATCTAACCAGCACTGTCCAAAATGGTGGAATCCACACGCCTGCGCTCGGACATCTCCAGCAAAAAGGAGTTCTACGACCTCGTCTGCGAGCAGCTCGCCGCTCTCCTGGGCGACGAGCGGTCCTGGGTGCGTCCCGTCTCCTCCTGCCCAAACTCCATCTGACCGCCTCTTCTGTTCTCCTGCTCGATGAATGCAGATAACGAACCTCTCCAATGCCTCCTCCTTGCTGTTCTGGGCATTCCGGGACTCCCATTTATGGGGCGACGCCGAGGGAGCCGTGAACTGGTGTGGTTCGCCCTTCCATCCCATCTCCTAAATCAACGGCCTAACACAACCCAGGTTTCTACCTCGAATCCTCCTTCTTCCCGCCCTCCTCTTCGTCCTCCTCCAGTGCGCCCTCCGGCGATGCAACGACCACCCTCAAACTGGGGCCCTTCCAAGGTCGTCCCGCCTGCCTGCTGATCCCCGCCCGCGCCGGGGGAGGGGTGTGCGCCGACGCGTTCGTCCGCCGCTCCCCCGTGCTGGTGCTGGACGTACACGCCTATCCGGGTCATATCCCCTGTGATGCGGAGACGAATGCTGAGGTCGTCTTGCCCCTCGTGCTAGGAAGGGAGCAGGGAGGGAAGGAGCAGGGAGGGAAGGAGCAGGGAGGGAGGGCGCTCGGGGTGCTGGACCTGGATTGTTTGAGGGTGGGAGGGTTTGATGCGGAGGATGTGGAGGGGCTGGGGAGGGTGGTGCAGATCGTTCTGCGCGAGTGCGACTGGCCGGAGGCGACGTAGTTGTCGTCCGAGATTCCGGGTCGAGCGAGGAGCTAGAAGCGGACTCGGAGGAGCCCTCGAACTTGGACAGCACGCTGTACACTGTCACTGTGGCATGGATATATAATTGAACAGGGGTGATGCTGAATCCCTACTTGTACAGCGATATTGTGTGTGGTGTGATCAAACCGTTACTGTAACCGATAGTGATAACGTTGTAGCCAAAAAAACAATCCCAAACCTGGCCATGGCCAGTGGTCATACCAAACTCTTCCTCTCCCGTGTTGACGGGCATGCCACCAGGCCATCATTCTCCGCCCCGGCTCGCCGCCGCCGCCGTTCAAGGCGCGGTCAAGACGACGGTCATGAACTGTTCGTAGTTCATCTGTACCCACCCATCCCTATCCTCGTCCATACGCTGAAAGGACTCCGTGACGTGCTTGGTGGCCACGCACGCGCGTACAAACCGGTCGAACGTCATCCCCGGCTTGAGGTCAACGCGCGACTCGCCCCTGGGCAACGAGGCTTGGGGCGGCGGGGGCGCGCGGGCGGAGCGGAGGGAGGAGGAGGAGGAGGCGGAGGGGCGCAGGTCTGCTGGGGGGCGGTCAACGGTTGGGGCTGTCCTATAAGGAGGGGGAGACTCACGTACTGAGGAATTGCCATTGTGGGATCGCGCAGAGCAGCGCGAGGGTGAAGAGGGAATAGTGAAAGGGAGCACCTGGTCAGCGAGGCGCAGGGACGGAGACGGGACGGAGAGACAGATACGCACCATACTTGATCTCGAGCAGACGGAGGATTTTCGGCGTAAGCCTGTACCCGAATTGCTCCAGCGCGTTCTTGAGCTCCCGACCGTCGATGGAGCCGGAGCGGTCGGCGTCAAAGTGCCTGAAGACGCTGTAATGCCAGTGCGGTTAGCTGTGTGGCCTGCACGGGGGAGAGCAGCAAGGGACGGAGAGGAACCACAGAGAGGAGCACAAGTGCAAAGTGGGAAGAGAGAGAGAGCGAGACGACTCACTTCTGCCAATCCCGAATATACTTCCAAAGTCCCGCAAACTCGTCAAACGTGATCGTCCCGCTGCGGTCCACATCAAACAGCGTCATGAGCATCTTGACGGTGTCCAAGTCAAAGTCTGCCAGAAGGGGTCAGCATCGTCCGCGCAGCTGCCCGTGCCCGGCTCGAGCCGCAGCCGCAACCGTAGCTCAAGAGCCCGGGGAGGAGGCAGCACAGCAAGAAGAAAGAAGGGAGGGACGTACTACTCCAATCCCCATTCAAAAGCGCCTGCCTCAGTTCCTGCGCACTAATAGCCCCACTCTGATCCACATCAACAGCAGTGAACCACTGCCATAGCTGGGGGTCCGCTCCCACAGGGGCACCCCCACCAGGCTGGTATCGCTGTCTTTCCCTCCCTCCATACCCTCCTCCTCCCGGGGGGTATCCAACCGGAGCACCACCGAGCCCAGCAGGCGCCCCGTACCCAGGCGCGAAACCAGCTGGAGCGTATCCAGCGCCGGCGCCGCCGGAGACGTACGCGCCTGGAGCGTTGGAGGAGGGCCGTCTGGCGTGCGGACGGGCAGAGGGCGGCGGAGCAACGCCGTACACACCTGCTACTGGTGCTGCGCCGGGGTACCCGCCGGCGGGGGGGTAGTTCCCTCCCGGGGCGGGGGCGCCGTACGGCGTTTGTTGGTAGGGCGGGGTGCCGTACGGGTAGGGAGGGCCGTAGGACATTGTTGCCTGGGCTGAACAACTGGGGAGTGGGAGCTGGAGAGCTGGAGTGGGAATGGGAATGGGAGCGGGAATTGGAGAGCTGGCGTTAGAACTGGAGTCTGGTGAGGTGGTCGTAGCAGAGCAAGCACGTGTCTCCCACTAGTTTGTACAGTGTGAGAGAGTCACCAGCAGAGGAGGGTGAGGCGTGCGTGTCGCGGGTAGGCGTGGTCGTGGGTGCGGGTGAAAAGAGGGCGCAACTGTGCGCTGGCGCGTTCCTGATCCCAAAGCAGCGGAGGGAGAGGGGGGAAGAAGCCGCGAGGGCGGAAATGCACGCAAGCACAGCAATTGACAATTGATAAAACCCGCCTGGTCAGGTGCGCGGATTGCCCGGATGGGGAAGGTTGGGCGCTTACGACCTCTCCTTCTTGATCTTGAACAAGCGAGCTGCTGGGGAGGTGCTGGGGAGTGATGACTGAGCTTCTGACGGGGGATGACTTGCTGGATTAGATTGATGTGTGCGATTGGATTGGACTGTACACTGGCAACTGCGCGGTGTGTGCCGGATCAAAGCTTGGCTCCGGCCCAGCAGCGAGTCGGGCGGGTTACCTTGCCCGGCAAAGTGTATTGTATGGCAACAATGGACACAGCCCCTGACGGGGCCGGTTGACGTCATCCGCGCTTTTTACGGCCTTCGCAGGTTGGAGCGCTTTCAATTGCACTACAGCAGCATCTAACCGTGCCTCAACCAGTAGTACTTGCCGCAGCCGTACTGCACTTATCACTGCTTCCCAACAACTCGCACCATCCTACAGCATTCCACATCCAATATCGCCCACAATGCCCAACCCGCCCTGTCAAGCCCAAGGTCCGTCCCTTCCCCCTTCCACCCAACAAGCCCGCTAACTTCCCCACAGCCTGCACACTCCAAGACTGCCTCTCCCTGCACACCTACACCCCCTCCCGCTGCTCTAGGCAGATGTACGCTCTCTACGCTTGCTGCGCTTCCATGTACGACGGCCGGTTGCCCGGGGAGGAGAGGGAGTCGACAGCGTGCCCGATGGAGAGCGTTACCCGCCGGTGGCTTGCGCAGCATCCTAAGGAGGAGGGGAAGAAGGCGGAGCAGTGACGCTCTGCAAGTAGAGAGGCAAGGCTAGGAATCCACATGCGGCTCTGCCGGCTCCTGTTCCTCCCTAACCGTCTCCAACCTCCCACCCTGGGCCTCTCTCCTCCCCACTTCCTCCTTCTCAAGCTGCTCGAGAGCCTTCAACCGCTCCTCAAGCCCCTCCCATACAGCGCGTCCGACGGATTCCCCGCCCCAGTCTGAGACGGCGCGGGGAGGGAGGATCGGAAGGCATTCTCGGTACAGCGTGCCGCCGTACAGTTTGGCGGTGGAGGCGGAGGGGGCCGCGGCGTCGGTTGCGGGAGAGGTGGGAAGTGAGGTGGGGGGAGAGACACTGGGCACAGAGGCCAGGCTCGACGCCGGTGCGTACAGAGCGTACAGCACGCTCTGCGCTGCTGCAGCTGGTGGCTTGAGGGTGATGAAGAGCATTGGCCATAGCAGCAGGTACCTACGCATATATCAGCCTTGTATGTCAATGAGATAGGATCAGTGCACGCACCGGAGTACTCCGAACAGGGTTGCAGAAGGGCCAGAGGCGCCAAGGTAAGGCGCAGCCACGTCTGCTCTGCTGAACCCCGGGCAGACAGCGAGTGAGAGGATGTTGCTCCTCCTCCTCCTCGCCTTCTCGTCCAGGACTTTGTCCTTCCCGCCCAGCACCTCCAGCTCCGGCTCCGGGCCAGGCTCCGTAGGCACCGGCACGAGCGCGTCCAGCACTCGCTGTAGGTACACGCTCCAGATTATGCTCCGGAGGGAACGGATGCCTTCCCGCTGGAAGGAGGAGATCTTCTTCTTCCCGTTCTCCTTCTCCTTGCCCGTTTTGCCAGGCTCGCCCCGGGCTCCTCCCAGCCCGTCCTTCTCATCGCCCGCATCGGCAGGAGGGAGGACCAATTCCGGAAACCCAGGAAAAGCAGCCGCGTAGAACGGGTTCACGACGTTCACGAGCCGTATGTCCCTCGTCCCCGGCGCACGGAGCAGAAGGGGGAGGAGCATCGTCGTGAGCAGGAAGGCGCCTAGCTCTTCTGCTCCCTCTGCTCCTTCCTCTGTCTTTCCTGCTGCGCCGCCGGTGCGTTCGGTATATGCGGTGCCTTCGGCCCCGCCGGCCCCGCGCCACCCATACCCGCCGCAGAGCACCACCGCGTCTACCCTTGCCTGCTCCCCACCCGCACCGGGTGTAGTCCTCGCGAACTTCCCCACGAACTCGCGCACAGAAGCGGGCGAGGCAAGATCGCATTCCGCTACGTGGAGCGAGGGGTTCTTGTGCTGCTCCTGCAGTGCCGGGAGGAGGAGCTGGGCGCTGGGCGAAGAGGTGGTGGGCTCGAGGAGGATCACGTGCGCGCCGAGGGAGGCGAGGGAGTCTAGGATCGATAGGCCGAGCGGGGTGAGGCCGCCCTGCGCGCCAAAGGGAACGCAGGTCTGTCAGTTGGGGTAGGAGAGAGGAGGGAGGGAAGGCGCACAGTGAGCAAGACGGTGCGAGCGTGCATGTCCCTCAACCGGGGGTTGGACGTCCCGCGCGCATAGGTGTAGAGAAGCGCTAGCAAGGTTATGCAGAGCAGGAGGGGGAGGTACGCTGTGGATGGAAGGCGGGAGGAGATGGTCAGAAGGAGAGGGACGGGCATCTTGTAAGGTGGGCGGGCGGGTGTGGAGAGCAGTCGGAGGACAGCGAGGATGACACGGTTACGCGTACTCGGAGAATCACGCGCGTAGAGAGGCGGAGTCGTGTCGGCTCCGCGGCCGAGCCCCGGAACAACCAAAGCTTAGATGACTTGTCCACAAGCCTCCAACCTTGGCATCAACGTGCATTATGTTTGTGCCCCCGCGGACGGTCAAACAAATAGTAGTCATGCGACGGAGGTCACGGTCTATAACAGGTGCTGAATCCCTACTTGTACACCGATATTGTGTGTCGTGTGATCAAACCGTTACTGTAACCGATAGCGATAACTTTGTAGCCAGAATGTCAATCCCAAACCGGACCGCTGGCCATGGCCAGCAGTCATACAATACTCTCTCTCTCTCTCTCGTAGTGCCGGGCTTGCCATCATTCAAGGCTTCTCAGCCCGCTTCTGCTGCGGGCTTGCCGCCGACCCCGCTCAAGGCACGGTGAAGACAACCTCCCCCCATAGGCCGGACCGCTGAATCCTCACACGCAGGATGAAGTTGTCCACGCGTGAAGTCTTCATTTCTTGTAGGCACTGTTGGAGGCGCGTGACCTGGGCGTTGGTCAGCTGGAGGCACAGAGTGCGAGCCGGGGGCGGAGCGACGGGTCTGGGAACGCGAGCCACACGGGGCTGGGGGAGGGTGCGCACAGCCCATGGCAGCAGAACATTGGCTGCAGCTGCCTGCGCAGCATCCTGGCAGATCCAGGCATCGTGCACCGCACGAACAGGAGTCTCGGCGAGTTGGGCTGGAGTTGGGCCCCAACTGGGAGTAGCAGCAGGAGGGGGTGTAGGTATGGAGGGAGAGGCAGTCTCGCAGTGTGCAGGCTGTGAGGTCAGATCAGGATGTGAAGAGAGGGAGAGGGCAGGAGGGGACGGACCCTGGGCTTGACCGGGCGGGTTGGGGATTGCGTGCAGTCCGAGACTCCTGAGAGGATGGCCTCCGGTTGGAGGGGTGGTGGATCGCTTGATTGCTTGGACATTGGGGGTAGTCCTTGCAAACTTATGCGCACAGATGCAGGCGAGGAGAGGTCGTTCCGCACATGGAGCGAGGGGTTCTTGTGCTGCTCTTGCAGCGCTGGGAGGAGGAGCTGTGCGCTGGGGCAGGTGGTGGGCTCAACAACTCAGCCCACTCCAACTAGCAGCCCTTGGCCGGCGCGCGATCCTTGAAGGATCGCGCGCGGGCCAAGGGCTGCTAGTTGGAGTGGGCCGAGAACGGACTCGGAAGGGCATGTTATAAGCACGTCTGAATCAGTTGTTTGACAACAGGACGCCGCCTGTTTTGGTTTGCGGGCAAGCTAAGCATCATTTTAAAGTTAAGGTTAGTAGGTGCGGTCCGCGGTCGCGCTCTGAACCAGGAGCGAGAGAACCAGTAGGGACCCTTGCAAGAAGGCCAAGCGTCTAAAGCTACCGCACATTGATGCGCCCTTTTCAGCTCCGCTCCACCATTTCACGGCCCCGATAACTTTAAGTTGATGATGGCTACAACTCCTCCCAAACATACGTCCAACATTGGCAGCAACATCTGTTTTGTTTGTGCGCTCCGAGCGGTCAAACAATAGTTGCGATGCTGCCCGCGGAGGTCACATCTATATCAACCCATCTGGCTGGCGGGACTCGAGACGCACTGGCGAAGCATCTGACGACTGACGACGCCTATCTCGAGCAGCTCGCACTCTATTGTTGATCCCCATCTGCGACGTGACTCTTTCGCGCCTGGGAACTTGTTGTCTGGCGGGTGTTTGTCGCCAGAGACCCTTGTTCGCCGTCGTCCTCCTCGACAGCGGCATATACCGCGCGAGACCGGTTGGAGGACGCTGCCATCTCCCTCGGCCATCCGACTGCTGGTCAGCCCTCGCTCACTCACTACGTACGCTACCGCCCTCTCCACATATTACCGCTGCGGCATGCCTAGTACGCGCCTAATACGCGACCTGCAGGCGGACCGTCCTCCACGCTCCCTTCCCATTCCCTGCGTTCCAACGCACGACGACCCGCCCTCCTCTGTGCCGGAGCACGAAGCCGATCCCGAGCAGCCCACCTCCCTCTCCCTCGCCTCCACAAGCTCCTCCCTCGCCACAGCATCCCTTCACTCCCTCCTCGACGCCTTCCCAGACGCCCCTATTCCCGAATCGAACCCCTCGCACATCCCCTCCTTCCTAGTAGACTCGGCGGCGATCGAGCGCTCCGTGATACGCGAGATACTGGAGATGTATGCTGGTGCAGGCAGACTCGGAGAGGATGGAGGGTCGGCGGTGATGGATGAGGTGGTGAGGTACTATTTGGAGGGTTCGGAGTCGGAGGACGGGGGCTCGTCCCTGGAGCCGACCCGGGGGGGCTGCAGGAGCTCCTGCGAGCATCCTGGCTCCCTGCAACTCTCGATCCCGGCAGGACTCTCCGGCTCTGTGCAACCTCCGTCAGCCGCCAGTCGCTCGAGCCTCTCCACCTCCTGGGTCCACGTGCCCGACATCTATGTTCCCTGGACGCTCCGTCTCCCCTCGCCTATACAACGTGCGCCCTCCGCCAACAGCTCAAACCGCTCAGCAACAAGTTTCGGCTCATTCCAGCCCGCACCGCGGCTCAGCGTGCACCGCGTGCCCTCCCTCTCCCCCACGGGGACGGGGACCCCGAGCGACCCCTCCGACGCGGGAGAGGACGCACCGCTCATCCGGCACAACCCGGGCGAGTTCATCGTCCTCGACGGTGTCGACGGGGGGCAGCACTCCCCCGTGCGCTCCTTATCCAGTACGCCCTCCAGCGCCGCCGTCCAAGAGGAAGAGGACGGCACCGCCTGCCTGATCCAGCGCGAGCTCACCGTTACCCGGCAGTTCGTCGACGTGCCTTCCTCCCAAGTCTCGCTCGCCCTCCATTTGCAGGTGGACGACGCAGTAACCGTCATCGAGCAGCTCATGCGTACCTCCACCTCCTCGGACGCAGGACCGCATCGCATATCGAGCGAGGACGAGCGGGTTCTGGACGCGATGAGCGACAGCGCCGGCCGGGACAGCGGGCACCGGCGGGCGAGGTTCGGCGGCATCCCCCAGCCATCGGAGAGCTTTGTGCAGACCATGGGGGACCCGTTGAGCGCACTGACGCCCAAAGAGCTCTTCTTGGACAAGAAGGTGCTGGATTTCTCCGTTATCCCTAGTGAGTGCCCTGAGAGAATATGAGGCTCACGCGCCTGATGACCAGCAGGGAACCGTTTGCTGAAGCTCAAGTTCCGCGTGGGGAACTATAACAATAGCAAGCCCGTCGCGTTCTACCTATGCCACCAAGCGACTAATGAAGTTAGCCTCTGCCATTCCTTGCCGTGATGGTGCTCATCCGTAGGCAGTTACGCCAGCGCCTGAGAGCAGAGTACAACTACATCCCCAAGCACGTGCTGGAGCGCTACTGTAAGATGATCAGAGTCACCCCTCATTCGGGGGTGCTCCAGCCCGCCTCTAGCAGCATTGTAACCGGTGAGCCTCCTGGGATTCGTGCATTCGATCGCCGCTGACTTCCAACAGTCCAACTCAAGCTCGAGACGGTCGACGGGGACTTCCTCCGCCTGTTTGGGCCGACATTGTCCATCGAAGTCCGCAGCTTGTTCCTACAGGGCTCTTCCAAACTCCGATGGAGCACGGAAGCCCTGCGAGCTCTCGTAAGCTCCGCCTTCTGCCCGTCGTCAGCCACTGACCGCAACGCAGTTCCGGAACGAACACTCCGGCCGGTTTGCAGCCACCCGGCAGACCGTCTACTTCCTCCTGCCGCAGAGGGTCGCCTTCACTGGCATCCCTGAGCGCAAGGAGTCAGACGGTACCCGCCTCGTGCGCTTCAGGCCGAACGAGGAAGTGAACGCCCGCATGCGCAAGTTCTGCGCAGAGGATTCCCTCCTGATGGAGCGTATCCGGGCGCGGAGAGCCAACGTGCCCGATGTCAAGCCCGAGGTTGGGAAGCAGGAGATGCTAGTCCCAGAGGAACAAGAGCAGGAGAAGGATCGCACCTCGTTCTTGTTGACCGTTTTTGCTGTTGCTGCGACGATACTTGCTGCTTTCATCCTGACGACAAGCGCGGAGGGGTCGGAGATGCGTTCCACGAATTATTGATACGGACACGGCGGGACATTGTTTCTCTTGTAATTGATGACCAGACCTACCTGATACCGTTCCTGTAACAAACAAGTACTAAGTTAATGAAGTTTACTAATAACCAAGAGCGCTCTCACGGCGCCGGCTCTAGATCGGCGCGCCGTTGCCCGATAAATGAAAATCTCGGCAACCGGCATCTCGGCACATGCGAACCCTGGTCCCTCAGCGCGCGCTCGGAATGCCTATCGCTCCCCTGAGCTTCCCGTTCTCTATCCGCTCAAGGGCTGATAGCCTCGCCGAATTGTGCACACTGGAGATAACGCTCTGATGGGTGTATGTTTGCATATATGCGTGTTCGTGTTGTGGTGACTGCCAACATGCGTGCCTTTGCTCTTGCTCTTGCTCTTGCTTCGGGTTTGAACGGTCAGAATGGGCGACACCGCTACGGTCCTGCCAGTGCCCGCGCCTAAGGAGAACTGGAAGTCAATCGCCGCGCGGAAGAAGGCGGCACAGACAGCGGCAATCCCCAAGGAATGGGTCATCACCCTCCCCGAGGCGACGAGGCTGAACGTGACTGGGGTGCCGGCTGAGTGCGGGCTGCTGAGCGCGCGCGAGCTGGAGATCACCGAGCTGAAGGATATCGTGGCGCTGCTTGGGAAGCTCGCGAGCGGGGAATGGTCCGCTGTGGAGGTCACGACGGCGTACTATAAGCGTGCGGTTGTCGCACAGCAGGTGGTGAGTGCGCTGTCAGACTCTGATTGCACGGCTTCTGAATGAGAGCAGGTCAATTGCCTTACCGAGATCTACATTGACAAAGCCCTTGCCTGGGCATCCGCACTCGACGCAGCCCTCGCGGCGACCGGCAAGCCCGTCGGGCCCCTGCACGGCCTTCCCATCTCGCTCAAAGACCAGATCTGCATCGAAGGCCTCGACACGGTGATGGGCTACGTGGGGTGGGTCGACAAGCCCGCAGCGAAGAACGCGGTGCTGGTGGACATACTGCTCGAGGCGGGAGCCGTGCCGTTCGTGAGGACGAACGTGCCCCAAACGCTCATGTGGGGCGAGACATTCAATGTCGTGTTTGGGAGGACGGTGAACCCGCATAATCGGGCTTTGTCGGCGGGGGGAAGCAGCGGGGGCGAGGGCGCGCTGCTCGCTATGGGAGGCAGCCCGCTCGGCGTCGGCTCGGTGCGTGCTTCACTTTCAAGAAGGAGACTGGCGCTCATGTATTGCAGGACATCGGCGGCAGCATCCGCAACCCCTCCTCCGTGAACGGGCTATACGGCCTGCGCCCCTCGTCCGACCGCATCCCATACGAGGGCTCGGTGAACTCAGGCCAGGGGCAGGAGGCGATCTCCTCCGTGCTCGGGCCGATGACGCGACACGTCTCCGGGCTGAAGGCATTCACAAAGACCGTCCTGCAGGCTCAACCGTGGACGCGCGACCCGTACTGCATCCGCAAGCCCTGGGACGAGGCGTCGTATGCGCTGGCGGAGCACGGTAACGGGGAGAAACTCTGCTTCGCAATCATGTGGGACGACGGGCTCGTCCGTCCTCTCCCGCCGGTGCGGCGCGCGCTTCTGCGGACCAAAGCCGCGCTCGAGGCTGCCGGGCACAGCGTGGTCGACTGGATCCCGCCCGTAAAGCACGCAGAGATGCGCCCGATCCTCATGTCCATCTTTGGCGCAGCGGCGGGAGCGGACGTGCTCGAGATTGTGAAAGCGTCGGGGGAGCCCGCGCTGAGCACGATGGACCCGAGTAAGCCGCCCCAGGACCGGGTTGACGCGCCCGAGGGAGGCCAGCTCGTCTGGCGCAGGGATGGACGGCCGGACCCGACACCGCTAAGCAGCTACGAGTTCTTTAATGTGTGCTGGAAGAAACGGGAGATCCAGAGGCAGTATCTGGAGGGGTGGATGGCCACGAAGGAGAAGACCGGTACTGGCAGGCCAGTGGACGGGATCATCACCCCTGTCGGGCCGTACCCTGCGCCGCCGCACGGGAACCACATGTGGGTCATTCGGAAGCCCAGATTGGCAGCATGCTGATATCGGCACAGACATGCATTCTTCACATCCTGGTGCAACGCCCTCGACTACCCTGCATCCGTCTTCCCCGTTACGGTAGTCGACCCCCAGCTCGACTTGCCGGAGGAGAGGACCGAGTTCTTCGGGCCGGAGGACGAGAAAGTTCATGAGCTGTGTACGTCACTGGCTGTTATTAACTCCGCGTTTGCTGACCAATTGGCTATGTAGACTCCTCGCCTGAGGTCTTCAAGGACGCGCCTATCAACCTGCAGCTCGTCGGCCAGCGCTGGGAGGAAGAAGCTGTGATTGGCATGACGGAACTCGTGGATGCTGCCTTGGCCGCGTACAAGTAAGGCATTCCATTGCGTTGCGTTTCACAGGAATATGTCGGGCGTGGACATAGACGGATGATATGATTAATCGGTGTGAGAGGTCTGCATGTTGTGATAGAAATGCATTGCAGTTAGTATCTATTGTGTGTATGTCCGTCCTGGTGACGATTGTGCGAGTGCTCGATCCGCCCCGCATGGCTGTTACGTGATCTCGGACCCTAATTCCGACTATCTCCTTGCGGTCTGCTGCTGCGAGGATTGCATTCGTGCAATAGTAGCGATGGTGTCGAGCTTCGACATGGCGCTGGTTACGAGGCTATTATGGAGGGCATACGAAGCGAAACCAGTGGCACTTGCAGGCGGCGGGGCCTGCATCGTGCGGGGCATCGCCGTCGAGGTCTGTGGAGTCGAAGAAGCAGCATGAGAAGCAGAAACGTCCATAGGATATGCCCAGTATCCGGTCGAGTATGGAGCAACAGTTCTACCAGCCGGTGCAACGTGCTGTTGTCCATGGCTAGAGCGAGAGTTAGGATGAGCCGAAGTGTGATATCCGTAGCGGTGGTGCCCATCTGTGCCAGAGGAATGGGCGACATGCGAGAATGAATTAGTAGCCGGCTGGGGTTGAAAATGCGAATTGCGCGAGATTGGTTTAATAGGAGCAGCGGGAGCCTGAAAGCCAGAACCATTGGAGTAGAGATGCGTAGACGTAGAAACAGCTTGCGAACGAGATCGATATGTGCTAGTTACCGGAATATCTGCAATAGGAGCAGCAGTAGGCTTTTTGGATGCAGAGGAAGGAACAGAGAAAGGTTCAACGCCAGCATGAAAAGCGCGAGTATTTCGAACTTGCGCTGCATTTTCGTACAGCAGAGGGGGAGCAGCAGAAGAGGCATAGGCAGGATGAGGGACAGCAGGTTTATGCTGGCTCGACACCGTGCCAGTTGAGGTCTTCGTTACGCCCTTTGTCGTAACAGGCACGGAAGCGTTAGCAGGCACAACAGGGACAGCTGTGGATACTTGGAAGAGACTGCCTTGTCTGGATGAGTCAGGAATAGAGTTTGAGGTAGTGTCACGCGAGGCCAAGTCTGTAGCCGCAGCAGGCAGCACAGGTTCAGCCTCCCGCTCTTTGGCGAACCAGAACGTGAAGCGAGGTGTGTTGTCAGAAGGAGAAGGGGCAGCATTCCAGTCAACGGCAGGAAAGAACGTTCGAGGAGCATGACGTGCACGAGACGTCTTTGACTTGACAGGAGTTGGAGCAACGAAACGAGTTCTCTTTGTGGGAGGAAGTTCGACGGACGATGATGAAGACGGTTCCTTGTGCCGCTTGCTACGTAAAGACATGGTAACTGGTGGGTAGAGCGGGCGAGCGACATTGGCCATGGTGGGTGCTGGCGGCCGAGATGATTCTTTGATTGATCGAGATGATTCTTTGACTAGTCGAAATGATTCCCTGAGTGATCGAGACGACTCTCTAACTGGCCGAGATGGTTCTTTGACTGGATCATGCGTGTCGTTATCAGGACTTTCAACATCGACCAAATCGTTCGATTTGTTGTCTTCTTGTGAGGCACGCCGCAAGCGGAACCGTCTCATGGCGAACCATTGACTGACACGATGGGCGTCGATGTGGATCCTCTGTGCCAGCTTCTTACGAGTTTCCATACTTGGATTTGGATCTTTGGAGAAGTGTTTCTCCAGCGCGGTTTTCCTGTCACCATCGATTAAGCTCCGATTGGAAGCTGATCTGCCTGGTCGACTAGCCGGACTGGATATATGTGATTGAGCTTTTGGGGTTGTTTGATCGGATGAAACAACATAATCGTCTGTAGTGCATACACGGTTCGAAGCGTTGGCTTTGGTGGGAGTAGCATCGTTTACATCCGTGGGTAGCGGGAGGACAGCGTTCTTTGGTGTAATGAGCTCTTCGTCGCTTTCAGTGATATCGGACTCGTCATCGTCCGCTCCGTCCTCCTGTTCGGAGGAATCCAGGAAATCAAAGTTGTCCAACGCCGTCTGCAGCTCGCGATCCACATTGTCATGCGTGTCCACGGGTTTGTGAGCTTCGAACCACGATCGAATGGTGGCATGGGATCGTCCCATAATCTGCGAGAGATGACGGATCTCCATGCCAGAGGGGTTCTTGCTGAGCGTGTACGCGCGCTTGAGGAGTTTCAACTCGTCTTGCTTGGACAGCTTGCCATTCTTGTTGGTGAGATCCATGATGGCCGGCGCCGGATCTTGAGCCTTCCGAGACTTCGTCGGTGAGGAGGATCGTCCTTCTTTGGCCGGCGGAGGCACGTTGGACTGCCTCGAGCGTTAGTCTGTGCACAACGTGCAGACGGTCAACAGACGCGCCAGCACTGATCTGGCTACCGAGTTGCCGGCCCGCGTCCCCTCATTACCATCTCTGCTATGTTTACTTTTCACGCTAGGGGTGCGCACAACCCCTGAACGATGCCTGGTCACACGGTCAGGACGAGCGCTATGCATTGTACGCTTCACGAACCTCTTTCTATCTCGCCCCATGGAGAAGTATTACTTCAGGGAGACACACTGACTGCTTTGAATGATCACGTCGTCGTCTGTGTTGAGAGTGCAGCTCCGCTCTTATGTGGTCACGCTTCCTTTTGACGCGTCAATAATCACGTGGGTCGCACGGCGTTGTCCCGGGCCCAGTTACAGCTCATCCTACTATCCGACCACTACTGCCTCAATGGCTTGGTGCATCCTCCGTGCGATTGGACTGGATCTTATTGGGATCAGTCACCTGCTTCATGCACGCTGAGAAGAGCGACCGTGTCTCTGACGTTGGTGAAGCTTAGGGACAAGTTCGGGCCCATCTCCCGGTCAAGCATTTGCCAAGTCGCTACATGCATGGGATACTTCTCTACGCTCGGCTATCTTACTTGACTCTGCAATGAGAACTGCCCCTGATTCTCCTCATGTACTGCAAAGCTCGAAAGGGATGGCGATTCTCGAATGGAACCTCAAGGAGATTCCTCCATGTCGGCCTGCTTTACGACAGAATTCAAGGTTGATGCTCTCGATTGCTCGATGCAAACGCGCCTATGCTCGTCCAAACTTCTACATGGCCCGGAGAGGAGGAAGTGACGCTGCAGATTGGCGTCACTTCAAGCGTCATTTCAAGCGACCTTGCCAAGGCTGCCGTCGTATCCACCGATCTCAAAACACGTGCTATTGGGCAATGCTGCACATGCTCTCGTTACAGCATCGCCCTTCTTCGTGAAGCTATATCCGCGGAACCAGTGTTCATGACCCAGATTAGGAAATACATATATGGTTTCTCCGCCTAGGAGGTAAGCCTAATACTCATTCGTACGGGTTTTCTATAATTACCTACTTACCTGCTTATCAGGGACAGTCAAGAGCGTCTAAGGAGGTGAAAGAGGAGCAGTCCTTGCGTGCCTCTCTCTGCAAGTGCCTGACTTCGGCGTTTGACATCCCCGAGAAGGAGAAATCAGTAACCATACCGTCCTGTTGCTTCTCTCGTGACGCGCGGCGTTCTATTCTAGGCACGTCATGCACCCTGGGACCTAGGGGTTATAAGCTTTACGTCGCCATTGCATAGGGGTGACGCGGTTGGACCTTCTCTACATAAATAGCCATGGCTCTCTATGGTGTGGCAGCGTTCGGACTCGATCCACTCCTGGTTTTGCTCAATCTCACACCGCCAACATGGTCGTCTTCGCACTCTCGGTACCATCCTATTCGACTCGCTCGAAGCCTTCATTGCACGTCGTGTATCAAATTGTACTGCAGGATACCGACTCAAACCGCCCGATCACAATTTACCGGAGATACGGCGACATCGCCGCACTGCATGGCGGCCTATTGAAGGAGGTATCGGCTACGCCCCTCTACTCTCCGCCTCCAAAGTCGACATTCAAGCTTGGTGGCGGTGACGCCCAGCTGCCGCTGATTCACGCCCTCAAACCATGCGCATGGCTGGATCAAGTTTTCCTCGAGCAGCGGAGATGGGCATTGGAACGATACCTGAGAGGGTTAGTGCAAGGACGGCATGCGATATGGAAGAATAGCAACGCATGGAAAGAGTTCATCTCGCAGCCAGGCGACTCGCAACTTTCATTTCCGACCTTCCCCAAGTCGGCCTTGCCTATACCTACCAAGAACGGTCAAGCCGATCACCCTCAAGGAACGAACGGAAACACTGGGCAGGATTCCGTAACTACGACTGCCACCAATGCCTCGCCGTACATTGGAGCTAACGTGAGTGCGATCACTCTGAGCCTTTCTGTTACTCACGATGCCCAGTCTTACTACCTACACACCCTTCCAACTGCCAACCGAAATGCAGTCTTGTCTCAGCTCGCGAATTCTGGATTTACGGTTGTTCGTATATTCATCAACCAAGTTCAAGCCAACAACAAAGGTAGTGGAAACACCGCCTACAACGACGTTGAGGTTGGGAGCGTTGGAAACTGGGATGACACCGTTCGCAGATCGACCTCCCTGTCGTTCTCCGTCTAATTAGCAACGTAGGTCCTGCAAGCCATTGACAGCATGATGGTAGAGTGCAAGGCAGTGGGATTGAAGCTCATCATTGCTCTGCACGACCGCTACTCCCTCGGGTGGGACGAGGTCGACGTCTACGCTACGACTTACGGCATCGTGCCTGTGGGCTCAACCGGTGATCTCGGAGTTACGGACGCTACCAATTTCTACAACAGCAATGCTGCTCAGATAGCGATGGACGCCCGCATTACTCGTAAGTGGCCTCGCTTCCTGGCGTGTGGTCCCGGGTGACACAGGACGTAGACATTCTCAACCACGTCAACACTCAGCTCGAGAACAAACCATGGAAGGAGCTTAGCGATGTCATCTACGCCTTGTTCGTCTCATTTCCCGCCAAGACAACTCCACTGCTAACACAGTTGTAGTGAGCCGGAGAACGAATCCCAAGGCTACATGGACCTTGTTAACCCAAGCTGGGCGAACGACCGGGCTGGCACGATCAAGAACCTCATCGGGACGAACTCCGGCATCCTTGTCTCCAACGGCGGAGGGGTTGATATCGCCACGAGCACGGACTCGACCTGGGCGTTCGGCTCCAACTTCGACATCGTGTGCGTGCACGATTATAGCACTGATCCCTGGACGACGATCCCGACTGTTAGCGACGCCAATGGCCAGGTCCTCGACATGGGGAAGACGCTGCTCTTCGAGGAGGTGAGCTGGCGCCTAGTTCATCCACAGCCGTTTGCTGATGCACTGAATAGTGGGGTGTGGAAGGCTCCAGCAAAGCAAGTACGATCTACGCCTACGTGCAAGCGTGCAATGACTACAACATCCCCTGGTAAGCCCGCTCCCTCCCAAGCGCGATCAGCGTCTGACAGTCTACAAGGTGCTACTGGGAGGTCGTCATCCCCGGCGCTGGTGCGGCCAGCTACGAGGTGTGGACCACGGAGCCCAGCTGGTCCGATCTGACGTCGGGCTGAAGAGTACATTCCGCACTGTCGTCCCTTCTGTGATGATCGATACCCTCGGGCCCCCATTTTCTGTTCACGACCTTCATGACCACTGCGCATACACCTCGCACCTATGCCTCCATTATCTATCCTGATTCCGAAGTCTTCGATGTTATTTACGACCATATGTACACGCGCAATGACTATTTGTATAAAACGATGTGTTCGGAATCGCAAGCCGGCCAACAGTCTCGGAGCTCATTTCGGCAGCTTACGTAATCAGAGCGAAAGATGGACCCTCGCCAGCTGCGCTGCCCCAGCTGAATGCCTGCCTCACGCCTCCTGCTATGCCTTTCTGCCCCGAGGGTGTAGTCTTTGCTTGAATTGACTACAGATCATTGCTGAAGATGTACATGTACGAGAGAGACGAGACGGATGGTAAGTCCATGGACTCCAATTGCAGCACCTCGGCTGACTTCAAATCCAGATGGTGGCATTCCGCGAGGTACATCTCCGCCTGCTCCCTGCAGCGCCAGAAGCTAAGTACTACGGTAGATCCGAAACGTGTCCCCCGCCCGACCGAGCCGACCCCTCTCACACCCGGTATACTATGGCTGCTCGTCTCCCTCCTCGGCATCTGCTGCATCTTCCTCCTCTACCGTCGAGCAGGGAGGCTCGTGACGATCGCCCAGCCGTGCGTCCCCTTCCACCTTCTGGCATCTGCATGTATGTATTGAGCTGTACTGACATGTTGGACAGGCTGAAGCGCCTTCTCCGACGGCGGGAGGGCAGGATACGACTCAGCGAGGACGGCCCGCCCGCAGAGGTGTTCGTGCAGGACGATGAGCCGGAGGAGGAGGAGCGGGAGGCGGAGCGGCAGTAGCGGCTGCTTTGCGCTTCAGGCGATGGCACGCTGGTTGGGAACGATTGGGTCATGTAGGGTCGTCATTGGGTGGTCATATCATGCTGTGTTTTATATCCTCTCTGTGCGCCTTTCCTCCTCGTCCCCGAGCACCAGCCCATGCTAGGGTACCAACCTCGCTACAACCCTCACGATTCTCCCCTCCCCCTTCTCCTCCTTCCGCCTCTCCACCACCCCCGGCCTCTTCCGCTCCACCCTCGCAAGCCAAACGTCGCACCACTCCAACCCCGCGCCCTCCCTCAAGCACCTCCTCTTCGCGCCCTTGACAGCATCCCGCAGGACCCACTCGGCGTCGTCCAGCACGTCTTCGGCTAGCACCCGCCGTACCTCAGTGAGGATCAGCTCTTGGGCGACGTGTGGCGGGCGAGGGAGGCGGGCGAGGTGCATTATCGGCCCTTGTTCCTCTTCCCTCTCCTGCACCCTGTCCTGTCCGGCCGGGGAAGTGCTCGAGCCAGGCCGGCGCGCCAGTCTTACCCCGTGGCTCATCCGCCTCTTCCCCTTGTGCTGGATACGGAACGCCTCGACCTCCTCGTCCGCGACGTGTATGCACGTCTGCCACCCGCCCGCATCCGGCGAATCAAGGAGGATGATATCGTCCGCGTACGTGCGGAAGGGTCGGAGGATGTCCTCCTGCAGGGAGAGGAGAGAGAGGCGGAGGGACCAGGAGAAGGAGTGCAATTGGTGCAGCACGAGAGGCTTGCAAACAGCATATTGATGCCGGAGGGCGGAGGCGAGCGATTGGAAGGCGTCTGTTACTGTGAGGACGTTAGCTTGACCTAGAGCAGGGAACGTAAGAAATAATGCTCACACTCAGACATGTCGTCCACCTCTGCCGCCCTTGGGTGCGCCATCCCTCCGCTCAGTCCACAAATATATATCAGGCCCGGTCAGAACAGATTATGCGCGGGCGCCGCTCTTGGGCCTAGACGTGCACCGCAAGGACTCGGAGAGAACGAGAGCACCCCCAGTTCCTGAGGTTCCTGAACCCCTTCTTCTCCGGGTCGTCGTCTATCTGCAGAAGGAGCAGAGAAGGAGTGTCGAAGCACACAGCACAGGGCGCCCGAGCAAGCGCATGGACGCCTCGTGTTGGATAAACGCAGTTTCCAGGCTGTACTGCTCCAGGCGGAGCAAAGAGAAGCATTTTAGGCTGATCCAGTACCTTGGGTAGTTTGCAGGCGCGTGCCCGAACCGGAGAGAAGACAGTGGAAGTACATCGACCGCAGAAGTTCTAGGATGATGCGTGCTCCACCAGCAGTACTCGCAGACAGCTCTAGCAACCAATAAACCCTTTCGTGCAGCAGCTCAGTGTCATAGTCGTCGACTCCAAAGGTATTCCTGAGGGAAAAAGTAATGAGACGTGAGACTAGTGCCTGTCTCAGACGATCACCGTTGAACCAAGGACTGTATACTTCTATTCAGGTATTCTATGCCGGTAAACTTGTTAGTTATATGCGTTACATGCAACGTGAAGAATTCGTGATATCCTATCCACCTCATTCCTCCCGATCCATTTCTGTTCGGAGAGCGCCCAGAGCTTCAACGGCCTGCTCTACCTGCAATCCGTCCGCTGGTCCAGCCCGCGCCATATCGTCCACCACGAGCGCCGTGTCAGCATCCATCGTCCGGCTCGCATCCATCTCCGTAATCGCCGCATCGGCCTCCCGCTCGTTGGCAGGCGGGGCGAGGGACGCAGTCTCCGGTGTGGGCGCAACGAGCGTCGGGATCTGGCTCGGAAGTTGACTGGCGACACCCGCCCGGATGCGCTCAATGTCGCGTCGGCTCAGCCCAGCCTTCTCACACATTGAACGGAATATCGAGTCGGGGTTGTCGAACAGGTTCAACGGGGTATCAAACTCGGCGATCTGACCGTCGTCGAGCACCAGCACACGGTCGTAGTAGACTGCGTGGGAGTGAGCAAAAATGTAATCACAAGCTCGGTCGACGTACCAATGGTATTTAATCGATGTGCAATGCAGAGGAGCGTAGATGAGACAAACTCCTGCTGGATCGTCATCTGGATCTTCGAATCTGTGCCGACATCAACGCTGGAGGTGGCCTCGTCCTGGAGCACGTCAGACGCGATCCAGATCATGTCTGGCTAGCACACTTACAAGGACAATGATCTTACTGTCCTTCACCAGTGCACGACACAGCGCAACGAGCTGACGCTCCCCGGCGCTGAAGTTGGCGCCCTCGTCTGTCACTGCGCCATCCAGGTTGAACTTGGCTTCAGCGATCGGGTCGCTCTGTCCTGCTGGCGGAAGAAGCCAAGCACGTTGAAGAGCGGACATCAACTCGGCGTCCGTCCGAGACTGAGTTGGGTCACTAGTTTGAAGTCAGATCGGGTTCTCACTGTGCAGACCATTCAACTCACAGGTTCGTCCGGAGCGTGCCTTGGCTGCAATGTTGTGTTAGTTCAGAACCAATAACCTTGATGGGGAAAGCGTACAAGAGAAGCGCATCCTGAGGAATGATGGCAAGCTGCTTCCTGAGAACGCTCAATCCAATTTCGTTGATGTTGACGCCATCCACGAGGATCTCTCCGCCACAGATCTCCACCATGCGGAAGAGCGCTTGCAGGACAGAAGTCTTCCCGGCACCAGTTCGGCCCACGACACCAACCTTCTCGCCGGGTTTGACGTCGAATGAAATGCCCTTGAGCACCAGCGGAAGGCCCTCGCGGTATCGCATCTGGACATTTTTGAACGAGATCTGTCCCTGAGACGGCCATGTCGGAGGAGGATCCTTCGGCGTCGTCTCCGATGGCTCCTGCTCGAGCTTCGTATAGTGCTCAACTCGCTCCACCGCGTTCATGTTCTGTTCAGTTTGGGCAAACTGTGTGACCATCTGGGCTAAACAAGGGTGTCAGAATGGGCGCAACGGTCAGCGTTGGATCGTCTTACAAAAGACCTGTGTGACTATATCATGCATTAGCTTCGCTTGGATCCATGGAAGGAGAGCACGCACTGGACAACGTGTAGGACAGCACAACACCAGCCTTCGACGGGTCCACGGTGTTGCGGAACCCGACAGAGAACAAGCCAATACCCAGAATGAGCAAGTTTCCGAGGAAGTCAAGACGCATTCCCAGCCATCTAGATTACCATCAGTTCCTGACTCAGCCGGTCCAGGGATCGGCATACCGCTGCAGCGTAATCGTCATGAAGTATGCCCTGTTTTCGACATCGATGTAATGCTCGGTAGTCGTCACGAATCGTTGCTACAAGGAAATTAGTAAGACCTCCCCGGTCATCGGAAAGTAAACTCACTTGTACGCGATAGGCTCGGACCGTGGCAAGTCCAGTCAATGTTTCTGCTATAATTGAGCACTTTCCCGAAGACAGATGATAGGAAACACACCTTGGTAAGCCGCATACAGATTAGAACGCAAGACGGAGTCCATCCGTTTGACTTCGACGGATGTTCGTCGATAGAAGGTCGACGCGGCCCAGTACAAGACCAAAAGAGGGATAAAGATAATGCCGAGGTATGCATAGGTATAGAAGACTAGGAATACCGTGCCGACGACGGATGCGAACGTGGTCAGAAGCTACATCAGCAGTTCAGTTGGAGGGCTCTGCAAAGCACGAACAAGGCGCACCTGGTAAAATGCTTGAGCAAGCTGGTTATCCATGACGTCGACATCCTTCGCCAGGCGGTTGACGATGCGCCCCAGAGGCGTTGTGTCGTAGAACCATACTGGTGCACGGAACACGGTGATGAGCGCCTTGGCGTACAGTGTCCGACTTGCGGCAATGGACGCCAAGCTGCATGTAATGTTAGCTCCTAATGGGCCCAATGCAGCATGCATGGTACTTGCCTGAAACCAAATGCTCCCATGAAAGCGAACAGGGCCTGCAGGCCGCCCAGTCCAGCGTACAGACCCATATACCCAGACTGGCTGAAGTTGGAGAAGCTGTTGTTAGTCCAGAAGCCCAGGAACAGGTTGTTCCCGACAGAGGCAGCCTGGCCCAAGGCGATGATGAGGAGAATTCCTGGAGCCCACCAGATCGATCCGGCGGCTAAGAGCCACTCGGTGTACACCTTCGTGGCGACCTGGCCGGTCTCGCGGTCTTCTTCCATCATCAGCTTGGGGCCCTTCTCGGCCAATTTGGCATCCCCGGGCTTGACGACCTTCTTTTCGTCCTCTTCCTCTGGCGCCTTCGTTTGCTGCTGGCTGCCGAACTCTTCGATGAGCTCTGAGAATGCCTGGCCGTTGCTTAACAGTTCCTAAGTGGCCGGTGAGTGCCTCCTTCTCCCGCATCTCTTGAGCCCGTGCTTACCTCATACGTGCCAGATTCGGTGATCTTGCCCTCATCCATAACAAGGATGTAGTCGACATGGGGCAGCACATAAAGCGCATGCGTCACCAAGATCCTCGTCTTGTCCGCGAGCGGTCCCCGCAGCAGGCAGTTCTCGAGGATATGGTTAGCCACATGCGCGTCAACAGCGCTGAGGGGATCGTCGAGGAGGACAATGTCCGCGTCGGAGTAGGTCGCGCGAGCGAGGGACACACGCGCCTTCTGGCCCCCACTGAGGTTGATGCCCTTCTCGCCAATCTCAGTCATGTCCCCGTTCGGCAACATGTCCAGATCTGGGGTGAGCGCGCATGCTTGGCATATGGCGTCAAACTTGTCCGGGTCGTCCGGCTTGCCAAACGTGACATTGTCTCGCAGTGTGGCGTTGATGATCCATGCTGCTTGGGGCACGTACGCCGTGGACCCACCGTACACGATTTGTCCGCGGGTGCGGCGCATCTCTGATGGACTCATCAGATTGGCCCAGCGCACTACAGCACAAACGGTGCTCACCTCCGATCAGCGCCTGAAGCAAGGAGGACTTTCCGCTGCCGACCTTGCCAACAATAGCGATAAAGCTTCCCCTGGGCACCTTCAGGTCGATATCCTTTAGCGCAAACGGCTTGCGACCATTCGGGTCCTGGTCCTCCTTCTCCTCCTCCTCAAGCGGGGGCAATCCCTTCTTCTCCCTCTCCTTATTCTCCTTCTCCCGCTTCTTCTCCTCCGCCTTCTTCTTTTTCTCCTCCGCCTTCTTCTTCTTCGTCTCCTCCCTGCTCCCGGCTCCAGCACCCGCGTGCCCCCCCCCCCTGCCCCTGGCGCCGCCTCTCCCACCCCTGCCCCCGCTCCTCCAGCTCGCAAACTCCTTCGCGTTCTGATCCGGCCTCTCCACGCTCTCCCACACAAAGTCCCCCTCCGCGCTGACAGCAAGCGGCGCATCCGGATCGACGGTGTACGGTTCCTCGATCTCCGACGCAACCATCATCTTCCCAATCCGGCCGAGGGCGATGTATGCGTCTGTGCAGGCTGTGAAGACGAGTGGGAGGTAGATCAGAGGCGCGCGGATGATGTTGAAGTACTGCAGGGAGGAGAAGATGATGGCCGGCTCGAGCGGGTGGTTGCTGAGCGCATACGTGATCTACAGTACGTTTTCTCAGCACCGGAACACCAGACGCGCGGGCTGGGCTTACGAATGACAAGATGGACGCGGCGATCGGGATGAACGCCACGACGGAAGCCATGAACGCGCGGCTGAGGGCCATGGTGCGGATATTTCGCAGCTCCTTCTCGCGGATCTCCCCGATCTTGCGGCCGTAGAACAGCTCCCACACATAGAGCTTAATGACGCGTATGCCTGCCAGAATCTGGTCTGGGGTTAGCATGCCGTTGCGCGAGCTGGGGGACAGGAAACGGCGTACCTCCTGCATGAGCCGTACCCGCTGGTCGGTGAGCATGACCGCCCTCCTCCTAGCGGTGAAGATCATCCTGACCAGATACCCCTGCAAGGGGAATCCGATGATGAGCACTCCCAAGCCGACGAGGGCCGAGTATCCCAGGTTGGCAATGAGGAGTGCGATGCCGATGAGTATCTGGATGGGCGAGACCCAGAGCATGTGCGCGAACCCAGAGGCAAGGTCCATGCGCGTCGCGTCCGCAGAGATCATCGTTGTGATCTGGCCTGTGGAGTGCGTGAGCCGGGCTTTGCCAGACAGGCGCAAAGCCTTGCGGAAGATGTTGGAGATGACCTGCTGGCAGGTTAGTGGGAGGGGCAGGAGGGAGGGGGCAGGGGGAGGCGTACAGAGGTCCGGATCAGGAACCCAGTCTGCATGCTCCACTGCATGTAGTTATTCTGGCAGATACTGCTCGTCTCCTGCATCACGAACAGGGCCACAGCGAGCCCCACGCCGTACCCTACGCTTCGGGGGGGCGGGGCGGCAGGGTCCTGGTAGTACACATACGCCTCTGTGAGGTAAGTGATGAGCGCCTTGCTGACGAGGGGAGTGGTGGTATTGAGCGTGTCCCCGATGAGCTTGAGGATCCCCGCGGGCCAGAAGCGCCAGAAGAAGGTCCGGTTCAAGGCGAGGATGAGGGAGCTGTCGTATGTCTTGGGCTTGGGCGCGCGGCCGGCTTTGGCACTGAGGTAGGAGACGCCCGACTTGGCTCGGGAGAGCTTCTCCGGCCCTGGCCCCGGTCCCGAGCTCGAGCCTGGGGGAGCCGGGCCTTTCTCCAGGTCGGGAGGAACGGCAGAGGCAGAGGCAGAGGCGGTGCTCGTCGTCGTCGGCGTGTGGACGATCTTCTCCCCCTGCCCCGGACCCGCCTGGTCCGAGGCGGACGGGCGGAGGAAGGGGGGCCGTTTGTGCGGTGGGACGCGCGCGTAGAAGTTTCCTTCTAGTGTGTCGGCGACCGTGTGTGCTAGTCGGGCGTCGTCTAGTTCCCAGAGATCTGCAGGGGGTCAGCGAGGGCAGGAGGCGGGAGGGGAGAGGGAGAGACGCACCTTCTTCCTCTATGGGCCGAGTGTACCCCACATACAACAGCGGAGTGAGCCATTGTACTGTCACTCGCGAGAGGATGCTGCTTCGTAATCAGCAACTGCACTTCACTGCAATGGGGGAAGGAGGAATGTGAGCGCACTTTGAGCGGATATCGGGCACGATCGTCCCCTTCCCAAAGGCGGGCGGGGCGGGGTCGGGCCTGTAGAGCCGCGCGAGAAAGTTGCGCTTTTTCTTCTTCTCCTGCTGGGGCTTCAAGTTGCTGTCGACGTCTTCATGCCCTTGCTCCGTGGAGGGGGAGGAGGGGGACATCGTTCAGGGCCCGCAGGGGATGACGCGGCCGACAGTACAGTCCGGTGCGAACGACAGTGAGAGCCAACGAGCAGCAGCGAGTTACAAGCCCTCACTCGCGGAAAGTATATAACCTCGCCGATCTGCTGCTGCGCGCAAGCACATTATCCTCTGTCGAAGGCCGCGCGGTGGCACGATGAAATTACAAGCGCGTGCGCGTGCTCCCTGACGTGCATAGGGGCGATCCACGGCAGCGCCCTCCTCCCACCTTCCGTGGGGGAGCGCAGGGAGGGCATCGGCCGGCGGCGCGGGTGAGGGTGAATGACGTGGCCTCTTCTTGTGCGGGCGCCGGCCAAATGCGCGCCTGTGATTGGACCATGTGGAACGCGCGGGAAGCGGTCATGCTTCCCCGCAATGTCAACGGTTGACCCTGACTTCTGGGACGATCTGGCAGGAGGCTATTTTGGGCCTGCTGACTCAGCGCAGTTGGGCTGGGCAGGGCGGGGCGACGCGTTCTCCGGCAAGGATGTTGGAACATTCGCGTTCACGACGTCCAAGGACTGGGAGCACTTTGATGGAGGCCGCGTCCTCCCTGCATCCCAACCAAACGCTCTTAGCTCTGCAGGCTTATCAATCATCTCACGGCCCCGCTCCCGGCGCAGCGTGCTTCGCATACGCGCGCGCGATCCTCTCCCATCCCGGGAGGACAAATTCGACGCGGGCGTCGTCAGCGTGTGTCGACTCGCTCAGCAACCATATGCGCCTCAGGCTGGCTACTTTGGGCGTCACGCGGCTGCACAACGTTGAATGACTTAGACAAGCGCGCGGGATGTCCTGTAGCTGGCTCGAGTCTTGACCCTCCGGTTGCCCCGTGACCCGCGCTCTTACACACAATCCACATCCAAAGCACCTGCCCGGGGACCGCAGTCGGGCAGGCCCAGGATGCTGAGCCGAAGCAGGGGGAAGAGGAACGATAACGATTTGGACGGAGGCGGGAGAACGCAACGCTTGATGGTTCTGAGCATAGGAAGGGGCAGCGCCAGCGCTTGGTTTCATCAGTTACCTTCCGAATTGGACTGCGATGTATATGAGATGCATTGACCGCAACCTCGCATGACAGATCGAGTCATGTTAATGTCCGATCCGCGCAGTACAGGCCCAGGCCCAGGCCATCAGCTTTCATTCCAATCGCGGTATCACGTTCTCGTACCGAGATGCGCACGGTGAGGCAAGGCTAACCTTCACCAATCGACTTATCCGGGTGGGAGCTTGCGATCCCACCAGCTCACGTCGCTGTTGCAGCACTTTTCGCTGACTTGTAATTTGACATGCATAGGGAAATGTTCACAAGATTTGCTCTGCTCCATAGGGGCGAGATAGCCTGGTGTGCGAAGGAGTAGAATTCCTATGTGAGGAAAACGGTGGGTGCGCTGCCTTATTGTGCTCGGAGTCCCAGCGGGCGCTAGAGCACAGTGGCCGGGGGCACTGGCACTCGCCGTATCACACTACAGTAGACGCCCAGCGATGCCTGATGTCGGTCTGCCAAGGAAGACCCCTTGTGGACAGCCTCCGAACATCACGGTTGTCCGGGAAAGGCGCACTTGCCAGCGACGTCGACTTCGAACCCTGTCCGCTGATGTTTATGCATACGTTCATGGTCAGCCCGCAGCAGCTCGAGGACTCGCAAGGTTATTATGTGAAGGGATAGCGAAAACTCGTGCTGCTCGTTCGCTGCGTGCTGCGTCGCGACTTGAACGATGTCGATGTCCTCCCCGGAGCACAGGCAAGCGCAAGGAGCCGTCGACCTGAAGCAGCAGAAGAAGAGGCGCAACTTGCTCGCTCGCATCTACAGGCCCGACCCCGCCCCGCCCGCCTTTGGGAAGGGGACGATCGTCCCCGACATCCGGTCAAAGTGCGCTCACTTCCCTTCCCCATATTCCCTCCTCTCCGTGCCCCGTGCTGTTGCTCATCATGAGACAGCATCCTCTCCCGGGCGACGGTACAATGGCTCAGCCCGCTGCTGTATGTCGGCTACACTAGGCCAATAGAGGAAGACGGTGCGCCCTCCCTTTCCCCCTCGCTGTCCTTCGCAGCTCGCTGACCCCGTGCAGATCTATGGGAACTGGACGACGCCCGGCTGGCGCACACCGTCGCCGACAGCGTGGAGCACAACTTCTACGCGCGCGTCCCGCCCCATAAGCGGCCGCCCTTCCTCCGCCCGTCCGTCCCGCCCGCTGACGAAGCGGGGCCCGGGGAGAAGATCGCCCACACGTCCATGACAGCGAGCACTGATTCTGCCGACCTCGAGAAGGGCCCGGGCCCCCAAGGCTCGAGCACAAGTCCAGAGGCAGAGAAGCTCTCGCGCGCCAAGTCCGGCGTCTCCTACCTCAGTGCGAAGGCCGGCCGCGCGCTCAAGCCGAAGACATACGACAGCTCCTTGATCCTCGCTCTGAACCGCACCTTCTTCTGGCGGTTCTGGCCCGCGGGGATCCTCAAGCTCATCGGGGACACGCTCAATACCACCACTCCCCTTGTCAGCAAGGCGCTCATCACCTACCTCACCGAGGCGTATGTGTACTACCAGGACCCGAGCGCGGCGCCCCCGCCCAGGAGCGTCGGGTATGGTGTGGGGCTCGCGGTGGCCCTGTTCGTGATGCAGGAGACGAGCAGCCTGTGCGAGAATAACTACATGCAGTGGAGCATGCAGACTGGGTTCCTGATCCGGACATCCGTGCGCCTTCTCCTGCCCCGCCCTCCTGTCATTCCCACTAACCCGCCGCAGGTCATCTCCAATATCTTCCGCAAAGCCCTGCGGCTGTCGGGCAAATCCCGCCTCACTCACTCCACAGGGCAGATCACAACGATGATCTCGGCGGACGCGACGCGTCTGGACATGGCCTCTGCCTTCGCGCACATGCTGTGGGTCTCGCCAATCCAGCTCATCGTCGGCATCGCCCTCCTCATCTCCAACCTGGGATACTCGGCCCTCGTCGGCCTCGCCGTGCTCATCCTCGGCTTTCCCCTCCAGGGGTATCTGGTAATGATGATCTTTGGCGCGAGGAGCAGGGCGGTGGTCCTCACCGACCAACGGGTGCGGCTCCTTCAGGAGGTGCGCCGCTTCCCTTTCCTTCTGCACGCTTACCGGATGCGGCATACTGACGTGCAGCAGGTACTGGCCGGCATCCGTGTGATAAAGCTCTTTGTGTGGGAGTCATTCTACGGGCGCAAGATCGGCGACATCCGCGAGAAGGAGCTGCGCAACATCCGCACCATGGCCCTCAGCCGGGCGCTCATGACCTCGGCCGTCGCGTTCATGCCGATCGCCGCGTCGATCCTGTCCTTCGTAAGCCCCTCCGCTCTTGCGCTACCATCATCTCGTGCTGATAAGATGCAGATCACGTATGCGCTCAGCAACCATCCACTTGAACCGGCCATCATCTTCTCCTCCCTCCAGTACTTCAACATCATCCGCGCGCCGCTCATCCTTCTGCCGCTCGTCATCATAGGCTGCACTGACGCGTATATTGCCCTGGGCCGGATTGGGAAGATGCTGGTCGCCCCAGAGCTCGAAGAACCGTACACCGTCGATCCGGACGCGCCGCTTGCGGTGAACGCGGAGGGCGACTTTGTGTGGGAGAGCGTGGTCAAGCCTGAGGATCAGGCAAAGGTGGGGAGGGATGGGGGAGGGCGGGGCGGCAGAGGTGCCGGGAGGGGAAGCGGGGAGGGGTTGGTGGGCGCTGGGGCTGGGAGCAAGGAAGATACGAAAAAGAAGAAGGCGGAGGAGAAGGCGCGCAAGGCTGAGGAGAAGAAGCGGAAGGCTGAGGAGAAGAAGCGGGAGAAGGAGAATAAGGAGAGAGAGAAGAAAGGTTTGCCCCCGCTTGAGGAGGAGAAGGAGGACCAGGACCCGAATGGCCGCAAGCCGTTTGCCCTCAAGGATATCGACCTTAAGGTGCCCAGGGGAAGTTTTATCGCTATTGTGGGCAAGGTCGGCAGCGGAAAGTCCTCTTTGCTGCAGGCGCTCATCGGAGGTGAGCGCCGTTTTGTGCTGAAGCTTGCTGAACCAATTTGACAAATGCAACAGAGATGCGCCGCACCCGCGGACATGTCGTGTACGGTGGGTCCACGGCGTACGTCCCCCAAGCAGCGTGGATCATCAACGCCACGCTGCGCGACAACGTCACGTTTGGCAAGCCGGACGACCCGGACAAGTTCGACGCCGTGTGCAGCGCATGCGCGCTCACCCCGGATCTGGACATGTTGCCGAACGGGGACATGACCGAAATTGGCGAGAAGGGCATCAACCTCAGTGGGGGCCAGAAGGCGCGCGTGTCCCTCGCCCGCGCGACCTACTCCGACGCGGACATCGTCCTCCTCGACGATCCCCTCAGCGCTGTTGACGCGCACGTAGCCAACCATATCCTCGAGAACTGCCTGCTGCGGGGACCGCTCGCGGACAAGACGAGGATCTTGGTGACGCATGCGCTCTATGTGCTACCCCATGTCGACTACATCCTCGTTGTAGATGAGGGCAAGGTTACCGAATCTGGCACGTATGAGGTGAGCACACGTTTGGGAAAGGCGAACTGAGAGCTGAAACGTTCATTTAGGAACTGTTGCGCAATGGCCAGGCTTTTTCAGAGCTCATTGAAGAGTTCGGCAGCCAGCAGCAAACGAAAGCACCAGAGGAGGAGGAGGAAGAGAAGAAGAGGGTGGCCAACCCGGGGGAGGCGAAGCTGGCCGAAAAGGGCCCGAAATTGATGATGGAGGAAGACCGCGAGACCGGCCAGGTCGCCACGAAGGTGTACGCCGAATGGCTCTGGGCTGCCGGATCCATCTGGTGGGCTCCTGTAATCCTCGGCATCATCGCCTTGGGCCAGGCTGCCTCTGTCGGGAACAACCTGTTCCTGGGCTTCTGGACTAACAACAGCTTCAACAACTTCAGCCAGTCTGGTTACATGGGACTGTATGCTGGACTGGGCGGCCTGCAAGCCCTCTTTGCCTTCCTGGGGTCATTTGGCTTCAGGCAATTCTTTACATTTTCCATTCAATCTATCAGACGCTTACATCATGTGCAGCTTGGCGGCCCTTGGAGCAAGTCGAACGCTGTACGCCAAGGCGCTCATCACCGTGTTCCGCGCACCAGTGTGGTTCTATGACACAACGCCTCTGGGACGGATCGTCAACCGTCTGGCAAAGGATGTCGACGTCATGGATAACCAGCTTGCTCAGGCCTTCTATTCGGTGTGCCTTGTTGCCTGTAGTGGAGAGCGCTCCATCTGACTTCGGCTTATAGCTTCTGTCTACGTTCGCATCAGTCGTCGGCACAGTGTTCCTCGTCTTCTATACCTATGCATATCTTGGCATTATCTTTGTCCCTCTTCTGGTCTTGTACTGGGCCGCGTCGACTTTCTATCGAAGAACATCCGTCGAAGTCAAACGCATGGACTCGGTCTTGCGTTCTAATCTGTACGCAGCTTACTCAGGTATGCTTTCCATCATTTCTCTTCGGGAAAGTGCTCAATTATAGCAGAAACATTGACTGGACTTGCCACGGTCCGTGCCTATCGCGAACAAGTGAGTTTCGTCCCTGACTGGGGAAGACTTACTCATGCCCTGGTAGCAACGATTTGTGACGACTACCGAGCATTACATCGATGTCGAAAACAGGGCATACTTTATGACGATCACACTCCAGCGGTATGTTAGACTGCGTATGAAATTATCCAGGCATTGATGTCAATGTAGATGGCTGGGTATGCGTCTCGACTTCCTCGGAAACTTGCTCATCCTAGGTATTGGCTTGTTCTCTGTCGGGTTTCGCAACACCGTGGACCCGTCGAAGGCTGGTGTTGTACTGTCATACACTTTATCCAGTGCGTGCTCTCCTTCCATGGATCCATGCGAAACTAATGCATGATATAGTCACACAGGTCTTCTGTAAGAGGATCCAGCGGAGCCCCTTCCGGCCTTCGTGACGCTTTCTTTAGCCCAGATGGTCACACAGTTTGCCCAAACTGAACAGAACATGAACGCGGTGGAGCGAGTTGAGCACTACACGAAGCTCGAGCAGGAACCATCGGAGACGACGCCGAAGGATCCTCCTCCGACATGGCCGTCTCAGGGACAAATTTCATTCAGAAACGTCCAGATGCGATACCGCGAGGGCCTTCCGTTGGTGCTCAAGGGCATCTCATTCGACGTCAAGCCCGGCGAGAAGGTCGGCGTGGTCGGCCGGACGGGTGCCGGGAAGACGTCTATCCTGCAAGCGCTCTTCCGGATGGTGGATATCTGTGGCGGAGAGATTCTCGTGGATGGCGTCAACATCAATGAGATTGGGTTGAGCGTTCTCAGAAAGCAGCTGGCCATCATCCCTCAAGATGCTTTGCTCTTGTACGCTCTCCATATGAGAGTTCTTGCGTTTTAGCTAACGTCATTCCGCAGCCAAGGCACCCTCCGAACGAATCTGTGAGTTGAATGGTCCACATATTGAGAACCCGCTCTGACCTCAAAACAGTGACCCGACGGCCTCCCGAACAGATGCCGAGTTGATGTCCGCTCTGCAACGTGCTTGGCTTCTCCCGCCAGCAGGACAGAGCGACCCCATCGCTGAAGCCAAGTTCAATCTGGATGGCGCAGTGACAGACGAGGGCGCCAATTTCAGCGCCGGCGAGCGTCAGCTGGTTGCGCTCTGTCGTGCTCTGGTGAAGGACAGCAAGATCATCGTCCTTGTAAGTATGCTAGCCAGACATGATCTGGGTCGCGTCTGACGTGCTCCAGGACGAAGCCACCTCCAGCGTTGATGTCGCCACAGATTCGAAGATCCAGACAACGATCCAGAAAGAGTTCGCATCCTCTACGCTGCTCTGCATTGCACACCGCCTGAATACCGTCGGTATGTCGACCAACTCAGAACTGGCTGATAATATCGTGCTCATGCCTGCAAAGTTTATTACGACCGCGTGCTTGTGCTGGACGAAGGCAAGATCGCCGAGTTTGATACCCCTTTGAACCTGTTCGACACCACCAGCTCGATATTCCGCTCGATGTGCGACAAGGCCGGTCTGAGCCGGCGCGACATCGAGCGCATCCGGGCCGGGCCGGGGGTTGCAAGCCAGAGCCAGAGCCCGACGCTCGTTGCGCCCACACCCGCGTCCCTCGAGCGGGAAGCTGATGCTGTTATCACGGAGATGGATGCGGGCCGGACAATGGACGCGGACATGGCGCTCGAGATGGTGGACGGTATGCCGGGGTCCGGGGCGCAGGCAGCAGCACAAACCGCCGAGGCTCTTGGTGCGCTGCGTGCCGAAACGGATCGATATCAAGAGCCTGAGGAGTGAGGTGGATTTGGGCATCACATTCTTCTTCACGTTGCATGTACAGTAACGCATATAACACACACGGTCGGGCATAGAACACCTCAATAGGAGTAGACATTCCGAGTTTTTGCGCGATGTTCATATGCATTCCAATCACGGCGGTATCACGTTCTCGTCTGTTGCCTCCGGGTTACCCTTTCTGGGCGACCCCAGCGTGATAATCAAAGTTCAAGGTGAATGTTGATGCTCATCATTAACACTTCTGTTGCCGCTCCTTGTTTATACAGGCCGCCTGCTGGATACCCTGCATCCCTACCCCCCTCCTGACTTAACCATAAACCGCCCCTGACCGAAGCTGGAGCCAGCCCGACCCAAACACCCAGCAGGCATGCGGATCAACCCTCTCATCCTCGAGCACCTCCAATCACTCGAGCCAGCAGCGACATTCTCCGGCTCCGGCTCGCGCGTCACTTCCTCCAGCGGCACCTCCTACTTCTGCAAAGTCGGCTCCTCCTCCGAGGTCGAGCAGTACGCTGGCGAGGCACTCGCGCTCTCGCTCATGCACGCCGCCGCTCCGGGGCTGGCCCCGCAGCTCTTTGCGCACGGGACGAGCGCGGGATGCCCGTACTTCATCTCCCAGTACCTGGACATGGGACCCGCCCTATCAGACGAAGCGGCGCGCACGCTCGCTCTGCGCCTGGCTACGGAGCTGCATAGGTCCCAGGACTCGCGCGGGCGCGGGTTCGGGTTCGAGAGAGCGACGCACTGCGGTGTTACGCGTGTTGAGCGCGGGTGGGCGGGCAGCTGGGAGGTCTGCTACAGCGGTATGATGCGGCAGCTTCTGGATGGGCTGGAGCGGAAAGGCTCGGGGGAGGTGGTGAAAGTCGGTAACCAGGTGGTGCAGAGGTGCGCCCCGCGTTCGTGCTTAGTTGCGCGAGGCTGAGGACAACCGTGACCCAGGGTCATCCCCGCCCTGCTGAGGGATCTCGACGTGGAGCCCGTGCTGCTGCACGGGGATCTGTGGACTGGCAACGCCGGTGTGGACAGACGCACGGGCCAACCGGTGATATTCGACCCTGCAGCCTTTTACGGGCACAACGAGTTCGAGTGCGTTCACCTTTTCCCACTCTCCCTTGCTGCTGCTGCTGCTGCTGCTGCTGCTGCTGCCGACGCTGACGCTGATGGGCAATAGGCTGGCCATAGCAAGGATGTTCGGCGGCTTTCCCCAAGCGTTCTTCTCCACCTACTTATCCCACTACCCGCCCGCTGAGCCGAAATCCGAGTTCCAGCAGCGGGCAGAGCTATACGAGACGTATCATTATCTGAATCATGCGTTGATATTTGGGGTGCGTGCTTGCGTCTGTGCCCGTGGCTGTGGCTCGGAAGAAGTGCTGATGTCGTGCAGGGCGGGTATGCCGGTCAGGCAGTTAGTCGCATGAAGAGGCTGCTGCGGTATGTCGATAAGGACGACGAGGACTCGTCCGACTGAGCGGTGAGCGGGAGGCAGTGATAGTTTGTCCTCTCTCCCAGCCCCACATACGGGTTCGCTGGCGCCGGCGCCAGCGTGTAGTCTTACGTTGCTGATGCGACTTACGGATACCAAGCAAGACGGTGTACTAACGTCTCTGATACCAGCAGATTGGGATGTCAAACGAGCCGGTGTGCCAACATCTCTGATACAAACAGATTGGGCTCATTAGAATGTACTGCGAAAAGAATACCGATGTAATACATGTGGCGTAGGCCCACGCATGTACATGTCTCCTACTACATGGCTGGCTCTCAGAAGAAACCCCCAGGTGCGGGCACGGTGCGTGTCTGCGGGCTCGCGGTCGTCGATACCGGCGACGGCGCCGGCCGGGGCTTCTCGAACACGCCGTCCGCAGGCTCTGAGAGCTCAACGCTGCCAGGAGAAAGAGACCGGATCTGCGTCGATAAGCTTCCCAGGCCCGCCAAAGGTCGTGTCGGGAAGGGCGAGGTCTTGCCTGGCATCCCCGGCTTTGGTAACGACGGTTTTGGAGATGGTTCTCGTGATTGGGCGAGGGATGAGGACTCTGTCTCGGGAAGGATGCTGACATCGTTGTCGACGGTCTTTGGGGGCACGGTCCGCTCTGGCGATCGCTCTTTTGCCCGCATGGCCTTCTCCGGTAGGGTGGGCATGATGCGAGTGATGGGGAGCGTGCGCTTGATCTCGAGTATCTGGGCGGTGTCCTCGCTGCCGTCTACCGAGAGCACAGGGCTCAGCATCGCAGAAGAAGCGAGAGCCGAGGGATACGGTGCGCTGACTTCGCGCCGTCCTGCAGGACCGGCGGACAACAAGCTCGGTGTATATGCGCTATCCGCGTTTGGTGAGACGACGCCTGCGCTCAATCAGTTTCTGCATCAGGGAGGGCAACGTGAGACGCACCACCGATGAAACTTGTGATGTCCCACTGGGCGGAGGCCTCATACTGGTCCGGCTTCACAAGTGCCTCAGAGGCTGCACTCCCATAGCTGTCAACACGATCTATATTTCGCTTCCAGTTCGGTGGTGCAAGGGTGAAGATGACGTCGTCAACGACGACATCCTCCTTCTTGCTCGCACGGCCTTTCCCTTTCTTGTCGCTTAGCTGAGGGACATTCCGTCCGGGAAGGATGAAAGGCTTTGGGAACACTTGCTTCGAGGTTGACGGCACTGACATCGGCATCGGCATAGCTGGCGGCGAGGGGAAGTTGCTCAGCGAAACACTGCTGATACCAGAGCGATACGAGGTGGAGTGCGGAGACAAACCATATTGTGACGGCAAAGAGTCTCGAGGTTGGATGATCGACGCGATCATTTTATCCCTTTCGTCTTGTTCTCGCAGTGCAACGCTGAGGTCAGTGGCCGGCGAAGGTGACCGCATGTTCGAAACAGACTGGATGCGACTGATCGTGGGACGTCCTAATACTGATGGCTTTTGCCGTGTGCCGTATGTGCCGCCAATAATTCCCCGCGGAGCAGGCGGGAGGGAGCTATCTCTGTTGTCCACAGGAGAGCGGCCTTGTTCCGTTTTGTCAGGAGACTGTGCTTGGGATGAGCCTGATCTAGAGAGCGTCACTCGACCACCGTTGGTAGGCGATACGACCGTATCCGAGGCTCCGGCGCCTTGAGATGAGGCAGACGGGTTCCCCGCGCGGCCACCACGAACTGAATCAAGCGTCGTCTTCCGGGAAGGGCCATCTTCGCGATAGTACTTCCTGTCCAGGGATGGCGTCACTGTTCGAGATGGCTTGCGAACCGACTCATCCGCCAAGCTGCGTTCGCGCTTATGGCCACGCTCCAGATCAAGCCATGACCTCCCAGCACCCGTCGGACTGAGAACAACGCGCTCCGATACCCATTTACTGAGGCGTTCAGCAGTGGATCGTCTGTTAAGATCCGGTCTGCCGAAGCCTGTTGCCTCTGGGTTGTAATTTTGCATTAAGGGAGCTGGCGACGGATAACTGTAAGCTGGCGTCTCAGAGACCGGTCGAGAGATGTCTTGGAATGAGGCGATCGTCAGAAGAGAGGGTCGTCTTTGTCGAACATTCGATTTTTCGGCTCTGCGATCGGTCCTCCTTGAAATAGAGCCATAGAAGCAGATGACGAAGGCGTAAAGGCCATAAAGGTACAGCTGGATGGCCTCAATGAGTCGACCATAAGGCGTCTCTGAGAACATGACTGTATCTTGATTAATCCGAGACTCCTCATTCGTGCAATGTGCTTACATGCAAGGAGATTGCCGATAGGGTTGCCGAGACCCAGCAGCGTAGCGAAGATTAGCGGTGCGTACGCTTTGGCTGCTTTGGAAGGGGAGAATGGTGGGGAAAACCAGATGTTGAGGGTGAGCTTGGCAAGCAGGAGGGCCGTGGTCACAATCTCCAGGATAGCATCGAGGTCGTAGAGAACAAGATAGTTCTTCAAGAGGAAGAGGTAGCCGGCCCGCCAAATCAGCTTTATGCTATTGTCAGCCCCCATTCAACTCTCCACCAGTACACAGCTCACCTGGGTCAACCCAATACCGGCGCTGAGGATCAATAGCGTCCCATTCGCTACCGTCCCACCAAGCCCCCATCTAGCCCAGCTCGCCGGAAAGGGATTGCCGCCGTACATGACGGCTGCAACCGATTGTCCGGACACATGCCAGACATAGAAGAACTTGCTGCCGAGCGAAATGGCGAGGAAAACTTCGCGCGCGACGATGAGCGGGAACATCTGGCTCACAGAGTTGGTGTTCCCCATGACGATCACATTTCCAACATCTATGATTGCGCCGATGAACGCCGAGTGAATTGAAACAATGAGGACACCGGAAGACCTAGGATGAACTCAGCAAAGTGGTACTGTCTAGCCGAATAATGGAGGGCCGTACCTAGTGAGTCTCCGGGTGGCGGACATGAACAACAACATGGCAATGCCTACTGAACCAAGGGCAATGAAAGGCAGATCTGTCAGGAGAGAGCCAGCCTGTTCTTGCTCGTCAGTCACAAGATGCAGGAACTCGGTGATCGACATACCGCTGGATCCTGGACCGCAATCAGTTGTTCCGGAATCCCGGCGAAGGGGGAGGAGGTAAAACTAGAGGAATGCATTTCGAGTCGATATCCCAGTCAAGAGTACAATGCCGAAGATACGGAGTCCAGAGGAGCTACAGGTTTAATTGGCCCGCCTAGATTGTACTGGGGCTCGCGCGTATTGGCAGCGAGCAGAGTACGGTGGGTGCGGAGAGCGAGCACCAGCCAACGAACGAAAGGCGTCTCGAGTATAGCAAGGGCGGTCAGCGACGAATATATGATGCGATAGTCAGGCCAGCTGAGATTGCCAGGCGACGAGGGGGTCCAAGAAGCGGGTAATCAGAAGTAGAGATGCGCTGCAAGCAGGGCGCAGGGGGTGATACACAATGTACAAAGGCGAAGGCAGAGTCCTGTCTGCGGGGTGCTTCGTGCCTACCGAGGATGTTGGACGGTCGAAGGTGGAACGATTCGGTCCAATCCACCGGAGAGGCAGAGGCAGAGAAGGTTTCGAGAGAGGAAAGAAAGAACGAAACTGGAGCTCACCCCGGGCCTGGGGGTGGTGGGGAGAAAGAGAGCTCAGAGCTGACCAACACACGCGGGAGGCACGCGAAGCAGCCTCCCTCCGTCGTCGTCTCTTGGCAGTAGATCTGCACAAAAATCGCGCAACGTGCGGCGGCCCCTCCCTGAAAATTGGACCATTCAGATCAGGGCGCAGCCAGACAGGCGCGCATGTTAGCAAAGACGTATCATTGAATGTTGATGCCTTCGATTGGTCCGCACACTTCGGAGGTTACGACAGTGTTGGCAGAGCACGAGACAGGAAGGATACGACGGGCATCCAGCCAGCGAAAGCTGGCCAAACATAGAGCCGGGACAGTGGGCCGGTCGGCAACCGCAACCGGACCTTGCTTGACAACAGAGACCGATTGTACATAGTCGGACGAGGTGGTCGTCAGGGGATTACGGCAGGGGTTGCATCGGCTATTCATTGATGTGCCTTGTTGTTTAGCGAACCACGTTCTTTGAGGTCATAGGGAGCCTAGCCACCATTACAGTTGAATAAGGTGCAAGTTACGAGGACAAGAATGCATAGAACGGCGGCATTGTCAGGGTAGGTGATGATGAGAACCACGTCGGAAGCTGGAAGTTGACGGAAGCGGGGTGTAATTTACGCGTCGCGACAGCACAGCGAAGCGCTTCCGCACGGCTTCGCATTCTTCTCATCCTTCTCTCTCACCATTCTGGAATGGATACGGAGCATCGCAGCTTGACAATGGCGTCAGTGTGATTTACAACGATCATATACTTGCGGGCAGAAGTACCATGATGAATGATGAAAGAATCAGTGTTGCAGAGAAGTGGATGTGCCCGACCGGCGAACTTTCAAGGACAATGTGCAATCATAGGCAAACAACAAGATGGAATCAACAAAAGTCGAGAAGACCAGATCCCGATTGACCAAATGCAGCGTTGAAGAGGTCTCCATGATCATAATGAACGTCTGATCGCTCTGCGAGCAGTCACGATCGTTCTGCGAACCTATTCCACGCCACGTTTTCTAGTCCTCCATGACGTTCTCCAATCCGCCGAAAGCAGGCGCATACATGCTCCTCGGCCTCCTCGTAGGACTCACGTTCCCGTTGCCCGTCATTTGCTTGACAAGCTGCGCGATGTTCCCGTCTTTTGTCGGACTGGTCTCATATCCACCGCCGGTGACCTGGCGCGGAAGCCCCTGTGCCGGACTGAAAGCAATGCCCGGGAGCTGGCGATTGATGCGGAGGCCAGTACCGGTCATCTGCGGCGTAAGGGCGAGAGACTCGCGGCGACCATGAGAGCGCGGGAAGATGGCGGTGTTCCTGGAAGGGGTGCGAGTGAGGCTGGAGATGGACATGCCGGTGTTCGTGGGCGAGAGGGGCATGGGCCGCGTAGGTGAAGCAGGTCGCACAGTGGGAGGGAGGTCATCCTGCAGCACGATCAGCAAACACAGTCTCGAAGTAGAATAATGCAATCGTGCGTACCCAACACCTTCTGCACCACACCCGGCCTCCGGCCTCCTTCGCGCCAGTATCGAGCTTCTTCGCACAACCCCGCCCCTTGAGCGCCTCAGGATCGATGGTAGCTTCGTCCTCGCCTGCCTCGCCAGGCTGAACCCTCTTCTCCGCGCCGCACTTCAAACAAGTTGTATGCCATCTTCCTCCTCCGGGACCGGGGACCGTGCCTCGCTCCATGGGGGACACGCTCTTGCTGCACGCAGGGCACTGCAGCGCCGTCCCGAAGGTGGGGGACTTCAGCGGGCTGGCTGGGCGAGGGAGCGCCGCGGCTGCCGGAGTCGGCGCGGGGAAGAAGAGCGTCGAGGGGGGGGACTTGCTCGGAGACCTTGACAGCGGACGGGGTAGAACGAGGGTGTGCGAACCTTTCGACGGAGATACGGGTACCGGCAGTGCCGGAGCGACCTTCGTCGGCGACTTGGTTACACGCAGAGGTGCCGTCACAGGTACGGGAGTCCTCGTCGGCGACGCGTGTTCCCGCTTTGGAGAAGGAGCCGGCGTGCTCGCCGGTGGCACGCAACCCGGATGTGCCGGCTTCTCTCCCACAAAGGCGAATACTGCTGTCCCCTCCCGCTCATCCTGCACGAACGGCTTGTCGCAGTAGCAGCAGACGAAGCAGGAGGCGTGATACTGCTTGTCGGCGGCGTGGATGAGTGGCGCGGTTTGGCCGGGCGGGGGAAGGAGCGGGTTGGTGCAGATGGAGCACGTCGCGGAGGGGCTGAGGCTTGTAGGTGGCGCGCCTGGGGTCGTGCGCGCTTCGCGCGGCTCGGATGTCGTCCTTTTGGGCGTGAGTGGGGGAGTGTGGAACAAGCCCTTCATCTCGCTAACGGCTTCCCTCCCCTTTTCGCGCAGCTTATCCTCGCCCGTCGTCTGCTTCTCCTCGCGCTTCAGCAGCACCCTGCCAAAGCACTCCTCGCACTCCGGTTCGCCTCCGATGCCGACCATCGGCCGCGTGCTCAGGTCAACACCGCATCCCTGGCAGGCGAAGCACTTCGAGTGCCAGACCTTTTCGCGCACGGTGATCCACTTGCCCTCATTCTTGAGGGGAAGGACGGGCTTGTGGCAGGTACCACACGCGCCGAGCGAGCGGTGCTGAGTGAAGCAGGCGAGACACGCGTATGGTCCCGAGAGCCGGTCGGTCTCTCGCTCGAAGGCGAAGGGGTCAGAGTGCTGCGAGCCAGAGAGTGGGTAGAGGGTCGAATTGTGCGGGAAGATCGAGTTGCAATGCGCGCAGTGCAGCGGAGCGGGAGGGGAGAGGACGGTACCGTGCACCTTGGCGAGCGTGAGCCCGTCGTCCATAGGCACCACCGGTCCAGCTTCCTCCTCGATTACATCGCTCGGGAGAGAGAGGGCCGGTGGCTCGATCTCTTTCTTGAACAGGGCGTTGGGGCGAGGGTAGCCACCCTTGACATCGACGGATGTCGGACGCGGGAACCGTTTTTTGGGAGATGGAGTCGTGGGATAGCGGTTGTTGAGGGCGTTGGGGTCCAGCGGTTGCAGAGTGCTAGGGGAGGCCGAGCGCCGGTGAGTGTACCTGCGTCCTGTCAGTCAGGTCATAGAGTAATTCAACTAATACCACGCACTTCTTCTCCCATCTATCAGACCTACTAGCCTTCTCAGGTGAGGCATTAAACTTGACAACGCCAGCTATCGAGTCGTCAACATCTGAAGCGTTGAAGGTGTGCTGAGGACTCACAGACCGCCAAGCCGCCGCACTTCTTACACTTCTCAGTGTTGATGATGTCTCCGCACCGCTTGCAGAAGCCCATTGGTATGCGGCGCAGGGTGTGTGAGGGAGAGATGAGGTATGTGAGCTACCTCGTAGGTTAGACTCGAAGGAAGGGCAGAAGAGTGTTCAGGGCCAGGTGGATCGACCAACATACGCAGAGGCTGTGCGACAAGAACGCGTGTCACGTGCGATCATGTGCCTGACTTACTTTGCGCGAGCTGTTTGCAGTTTGTCTGTGACATTACACTTTGCATGATACTCAGCAAACTCTATCAATTCAGAAATCATAACTCATTGGGACAGTAGCAGCTGAGGACAGGGCTCTGTCTAGGCTATCGCGTATTGTTGATGCATCCATCAATGGAAGATGATGAAGCGGTACTAGCGGTCAACACATGCTGGTTGGGCTCATTGCTAAAGCGATTTCATGACGTCTTCCAGCCCTGCGCGCGTCTGATCTACAACCCTCGTTGGAATAATCCAGTAAGGAACGGTCTCTTTGAAGGACTGTGAATATGTTTCCTCTTTCACTTGTGATCAAATTAGGCATGTCAACTTCCAAGATACATGAGACCTGTTGGTATCGTTTGGCATTCGTGCCATCTCGCACGGATTGAGGCTAATCAACGCTCACAAGGCATTTCATAGAATAACGTGCATTTCCCCTCAGGGCTATTGCCGCCCTGCTGGGAGCGTATCTTCTCAATGAGCGCTGACACCGGGTCTCTCAGTCAGAGGGAGACCGCAGGGCCCGCCGTTGAAAAGAGTTGTCTAGCATAAACAGCTGTACTCGCCCATTGTTGAGACTGAAGCAAAGAACTCTCCAACTCGACAGGTAGGCAACAACAAGCTAAGGCAGGAGTCATCGTCCAAGACCGGGTATTGGCCCACGTGATACCCGGTCAAATAGGCTCCGAATCGGATAATGTCGCATCCGCGTCTCCCCCGCACTTCACGCGACAGCCATCACCCTCCCTGCCCGTTCCAGCACGACTTTCCCTCCTGCTCTAACCTCTCATTCGCATTCTATAGTAAACTACTCCCAGTTCATTGACAAGATGGCAACAAAAGTCGGGGTACCCATACCAGCCAACATCCCAGCGCCGCTCGCGGCCTACCTGCGCGCTCTAGCAAAGCGGCCCTTGCTCACGAAGATGATCACTGGAGGTACGTATCCCTTTGTCCTGTTCACAGTTCTCCAACCTAACTCCTCCCAGGCGTCCTCTCTTTCCTGCAAGAACCGCTGTCTTCTTCCCTCGCGCACCTGCCACCTCCCGAGCCGTCCCCCGCGGTCTCCCGGCTCTCCCCAGAGCTCGCCATCCTCCTCGCGCGCCTGCACATCTCTCCGCGCGCGCTCAAGCTCGCGCTGTACGGCTTCCTCGTCTCCGCGCCTATGGGGCATTTCCTGGTCTTGCTCATCACGAAGGCATTCTCTGGGGTACAGGGCGCAAAGGCGCGCATCGGGCAGATTCTCATGAGCAATTTGGTGGCGGCGCCGATCCAGGTGTCTGGTACGCCTCACTTTCTCACGTCCACCAAGACTGGTGCTGATTACTCGGGTAGCGTACCTCGCATCCATGGCCATCATTCACGGCGCACGCACACCGCAGCAAATTGTTAGCTCCGTCCAATCCGGCTTCCTGCGCGCTATGAAGATGACGTGGATCACCTCGCCCGCGGCCGTGCTCTTCGCGCAACAGTTCTTCGCCCCCGAGCTCTGGGCGCCCTGGTTCAACTTTGTAAACTTCTGCCTGGGAACCTACTTTGGGGTCGTCATCAAGCGCGCTCAGATCGCCAAGGGCAAGGGCAAGGGCAAGGGCAAAGGGAAGGAGGAGGAGACAGAGAAGAAGGATCTCTAGTTTATGGTTGCCATCCTTTCCCTTTTCGGTGGTCTTAATGTTTCTCACCTCATGACGTTCTGTAATTATGGTTTCTCTGTTGAATACTATGCTTTGGGTTTAGTGCGCAAATGGTGTCATTCAACTATAGACCCTAAGAACGGAAAGAGGTTGATTAGTGCTACAGTCGCGAATATGTTACGAGTCCTTTTCAAACGCCGTCTAGAGCGACCCCTGCCCGAGCACGTACTTGAAGATATGCAGCGCCGTTGCGGGCTGGTCGTACGGTACCAGATGCCCCGCTCCGGGGAGCTCGATGTACGTGATTCCCCTCTCAGTGGCATACGTCGCCGCGCTCTCCCCTGCGATGCTCTGAATCTGTCCGCTCGGCTGCGAGCGGAACCCCTGCTCGCCGCCCCAAGTCATGTTCTGCAGCCAGATCCGGTCACCGTAATGGATCAGCAGCGCGTCCCGGTACCCGTGCTCGATGGTGATTCCCTTTGGCAGGTGCGGGAGGAGCCCAGGAAGGAGGGTCTGCGAGTAGGGTGATGTGTCGTATCCGTCGGGGGTGTTGAAGACCGGGCTGGTGGCGCACTCGATGAAGGTGAGGTTGGGGACGTGCAGCAGCTGCTGCACATCGGGCCGCGAGAAGTACGCGGGCGTGTTGTCTGCCCCTAAGGGGCAGGTCGCATCCACGTCGTAGGGGGAGAGACACGGGTTGCCAGAGGAGTACAGCATGTAGTCCCACGTGTCGCAGGCGTCCGTGTACGCATCGGCGGGGATGCTGATTGGACCTGCTGGCGGGTACTGGATCTGGGACATGACGCTGTCAAACCCGCAGGCAGAGGACATGTTCTTCAGCTGGGAGACGACATCGTCTGTTATGTTGAGTGCCGTCTGGAACTCAGCGGCGTACGCGGCAGAGGGGATCTGCTGCGAGTTGACAAAGTCGGACCATGTGCCGTCGGAGACGAGTATGCCGCTCAGCTTGATGTCGAGCACGCTGGGTGTGGCGAGGATGCGCTCGGCGATGTATGGCAGGTACTTCCCGCTGTAGGACTCGCCCGCCAAGGTGAGAGGCTTAGATAACAGGGCGGGGAAGGTAGCATCTAGGCAGTATGAAAGTGGGTCGACCAGCTAATGAGAGCAGAGACGTACAGAAGTTCTGCAGAAACTCATAAAACTGGTCCGCGAGCTGAGGCATCGTCGTGATGTCATTCGTACCCACACTGTAGCCCGTTCCGACAGGCTGATCGATCCAGATCATGTCACTGGCCGTTGTCCAGCCGTAAGGATTGAGGATGGGTCCGTTTCCCGACTTGAAACTAATGGGGCCATTCTCCTGTTTGCAACCGATTAGTGTAGCTCCAGCGGAGCAGGGGGAGAGCGTACCATAAGGAACCCGGTCAAGCTCGAGCACCCAGGGCCACCGTTGAGCCAAATCGTCAAGCTGTTGCTCCCGCCCTCGGCCGTGCTCGGCCAGTACCAAAAGAACAACTTCTTCGTCTCTCCGGCGTTCTGGCTGACGGGCAGTAAGCCTGCCCACGAAGGAGGAAGGTCGAAGTCGATGAGCGGCAGGGCTGAGGAGTTGACGTAGAACTGGCTTGCAGCCGGCGGGAACGGAGGTGCGTTGGGATTGCTTGGTTGTCCAGAAGAGAGCGGAGGGAGTGGATACGTCCATCGCGGTTCTGGGAGAGCTGGGAACCAGAACGGACGGGGGTAATGAGTGATGGGGAGCTTTGGGACCCAAAGCGACCACGGCCAGCCTGCGACCGCGCCCTCGACAGGCGCCGCGGTTGCAAAGCTTGAGAGGATGACAAGAAGAGACAGCAGGGCTGAGAATGCGTTGTACATTATGAAGGAGTGGTAAGGTTTAGATGTGGTGAGTGGGGGTTGGGTTGCCGGATGAGGGAGGAGGGAGGACTCGATGCTGCCCTGAGAGTCGTCCAGTCTGCACGGGAGTCGCGTACTTATACGCTTTGGTCGACAGTGCAGCAGAACCAGGAAGCGAGAGGGTTGAGGTCTAGAGCCCGAAGTTCGGATCAAATGAATGCGCGGTCAAGCCAGCTCGAGTACAGCCGTGTAGTAGTGATCGTGCGAAAGGAGTGTGGAATCCGAACCGCTCGGTCTGGACTATAGTAGGCAAGGCGCATGAACGGGGTAGAAGCATTAGAAGTTTGACCAGGCACGCCCGATGTGGGAGGAATAGAATTGCCAACGCATGGAAGCCATGTGCGCAGAACAAAAGGCGAGATGGGGAACAAAGAATCGGCCGGAGCTCATCTGAAATCTTCGAAGCCAATCCTGCAGGGCGAAGCTTCGAACTAGCTTAAAATACGCCATCCATTGGTCGGGCACCGAGCGCAGCACTACCGAATACCGAATACCCTGTCGCTGGGCCGCAGCAAGTAGTTGCAGAGCAGCTTTGTCGACAGAGCTAGACACAAACAAAGCGAAGGACATGTCTTGGTCATTCTCCGGCCAAACCGCGGAAGTTACCGCGCGTACCACGCGCGTAATCCATCTCGTCAGGGTTCATCCTTCTTGTTGTCCGAGAGCCGCTCAAGGTTGAGCAGTACGTGTACGATACTTGCCGTGTGAAAGACTGAAGGAGTGGGATGACCTTTTGTTTGATTGACCGTTCTGAGCGGGCTTGGCGAGCCTCGGCTGGCCGTGACGGGCACCTGTGGCTGAAACGTTGGCACTGGCTGCTTGCTCTCCCCTGCCAAGTCCGACCTTGAGCCGTATTGTTGGCGATAAAGTTCCAGAGAACGCGCGTCGTGTTCCACCGATGTTCGAACCGGAACAACTTCTTGCAGCGAACCAGATTTCGGCGTTGTCAGAAAACGGGTTTCAAAGTGATCACATGGTCAGGCACGTCTAGACTCTTTGGTATCCTTCTTCCATACGGCCTGCCTAAATCGAACGCATCGTTCCCAACAGCATTGTGGTTGAGTGCTGAAAGGTCCAAGGTACCGATTTCCCTCGTAGGTAGGGAATGCCAGTATAGTCGACTGTGTTCACACGCGGACCCTCCGAATCGAATGCTCATTATCCTCCGTGAAATCAATCCGCCGGGGGAACAGAACTAGAGAGAGCGAGTGTAGTAAAGTACCGATATACCAGAAGGAAACTAACGAGTGACCAAGTATCATGCGTGAGAGGGAATAACAAGGATCGAGATGCTTTTTGGATAGGATAGAGTAAACGAGAGACATGACGGACTTTTCCATCGATTTGAGTTTATTGGGTACCAACTATGTTGAAGCTGGTGTAGCGCCGCGAGTCCGGAACCTCGGTCGCAGTGCTCGAGACGCGCTGCCTGATGTGACGAGGCTCTACGAGGTCTTCGTCGTCGTCCCAGCTGCCAGGAACAGGCGACATCCCACCATCTTCCTCGTCCTCGTCATCCATGAGCGCCTTATCAACCGGGCTGCTCGAGTAGGCGCTGACAAAGTCAGTGTCAGACTCACCACCAGAGGTGGTACCGGTAGTCATGCGAGAGAGACGCTTCGAACGAGTGGAAGTCTTCCTCGAGAGGGTGGGAGTGGGGGCAGTGGTAGGGTTCTCCTGTGCCAAGTTCGCGGCTGCCATGCCAGATGAAGAGACGGGAGGTGCCCGGCCAGGGGCACGCGGGGGCACCACAGGAGTGGGCGACTTGGCAGCGGGATGTTCGGCACGTTCAGCCGTAACGGTGTCCGTAGACTCGCGCTTGCTGTTCCTATTGGAGGATTCCGAATCCGCGTCCTCGGGGAGTTCCGGAACCTCGGCTTCCGCCTCGTTCGCAATATCAACAAGCTCCATGACCTCGGTGGTCATTTCGGGGACAGGCTCGAGCTCGGACTCCTCAATTTCCCGGGACTGTTCAGCCGCAGATGGCTTGTACGTCGAGACGCTCATTTCGTCTAGGGAACGCTTTTTCTCCGTCCTGATGGAGATGGGCGACGTGCGCTCCTCGACTGAGTGGGGTGGTTCGAGGTGATCACCGCTCGGGGCGCGAGGTGCGTCCTCGAGACGCTGCTCCAGGGAGGTGTCCGCTGGGAGCGGCGAATGGGGAGTCTTGACCCGCCTGCGCGTACGGCGGCTGCGACGGGTGGCATCCGTCTCTCCGCCGGTGTCATCAGCACCAGAGCGGGGAGATGCAACACGACGCTTGTTGTCAAGATCTGCCAAGGCCATCTCCAGCTATAAGGGACATCAGCACGGGTACTGGCACAGTACAACGGTTCACCAACCTTCATCTGGATCTGGTTGACCTTCTCGCTAATCCTGTCGCTCTTCTCGCTGATACCAGCGTCGACGGCGCCCATTGCGTCTTCAGCACCTTGGTCCCGGCCGCTGGCTGAGAAGCGCTTCTTCCTCGCCGGGGGAGGGCTCGCATCGCTTTCCCTCGCCTCTTCGTACTCCTCGCGCTGCCTACGGATGCGGCGCTGCTCCTGCTTGACGTCAATCTCCTCCTCGTCAAGGTCACGCTCTTCGATCTTCTCGAGCCTGCGCTTGCCAGTCTCAATATCGCCAGCGTTCATGCCGATCTCGTGCTCGATAAGGTCTTCCTCGTCAAGATTGTCGCGGAGCGTGGTCCCGGTGCTGTAGCTCCTGGGAATACGCCTACCAGTGTTGGAGCCGGAGCCGGGCGTGGAGGCACGCGATCCGGCGCGCGACCCAGTGCGGGACGTGCCAGTCTCGGACATCGAGTCGTTGAACGACATGCTGGCGAGGGCGCGCTCAATCTGCTCCTCGACCTCGGCGACCATCTGCTCGCGCTCGCGCTCCATCGCTTCCATGTTAAGACGCATCTGATCGAGCTGACTGAGGGCGTCTTGGTGTTCGTGCTCGACGTGGGAGAGACCTGATCATCTCTTTGTCAGCTTTGTTACATCCTACTGAGAACGCCACTTACGCATCGCGAGCTGCTGCTTCTCCTGGGCAGTGACGGTAATAAGCCCGCTGAGGCGTCTGCTCTCCCTCTGCTCCTTCCCAATCTTGCTCCTAAGATCGCCAGCCTCGACGCTAAGCTTCTCGGCATATCCCTCAAAGGCGACAAATTTCTCCCTCCAGAGGTCAGATTCGGTCATGAGGAAGTTCAAGCGGCGCGACAACCGGCCGATCTTGGTCTCGAGGTCGTCGCGCGCGTCCACGAAGGCGGTTGCGCGGCGCCTGATAGCGCGTTGGATGAGCTGCTCGGCGGCGGTCAGGCCTGCTTGGCGCCTGGACATGCCCAGCATGGCGAGGCGCTTGAGAAGGGAGGGCTTCTTATACTAAACAGCGCTGTCAGGACTCACAGCGCCTAAGACTGCGTGCAGCTCACCTTATCCTTGAGGACCGAGTCGAAGGCCTGGAGCACCCTAGGCTGGAACCACCACTCGGGCGGGGGGATGACCTCTGCATAGACCGCACTCGGCGCCCCACGACGCGTCTTGATACTGCAAAGCGGCCTGAACCTTCCCGCGGGGAAGGCCTCCTTGAATTCGCTCGGGACGGAGTAGTCCGGATGGAAATACCCCTCAAAGGCATTAACGAGCGTCTTGCGGAACTTGTCCCGCTGCTGCTTTGTGCTCACGCTTCCCTGCGGGGGGGAGGGGCAGTGCACACTGTTGATGTCCAGGTCGCAGATGCACACTTCCTTGCTCGGGCGCGCGACGAACCGGCAGTCGGTGTGCAGGCCGATCAGCCAGGGCCCGGGGTCCTCCAGGTAGATCTTGGCGTCCCGCGCATGCACGGCGGGGTGCGCGATCCCGCTCCAGCCGCGCAGCTCGAGGATGTACTTGATGGTGTGGACGGCGATCTGCGAGCGGCGTCAGCGGTTTCTTCCTCGAATGCCCGGGATGGACCTACACCGAGCATCGCAGGGTAGCGCGAGAGGAACAGCACTCTCCCAGTTGGGGCTAACGCAATTTCACATATAGTGAGGATATTATCCAGATTGAGCGCCCGGAACAAGGGCCACATCGTGAACTACGATCACCGTATCAGCTCCCCCCAAACCAAACCACATCGAGAGAACAAGCACGCACATTAACGTCCACGAGCCCGCGTCCAAAGTCCAACCCACCCGGAAAACGGCATACAACCTCGACGCTCTCCCCCTCCGCGCCCGCGTCGAGCTTTACGATCTCGCCGCTGCGCGGGGAAGGGTGCTCGAGGATCTTTGCGATCTGCAGCGAGTGGGACTGGACGTCCTTTGAGAAACGCGCCCAGGAGAGGGTGAGGAAGTCCCGCATGAGGTCGTAGATCGGGTGCTTAGACACCAGCGCTGTGAATACCAATCAGCACCGGCACCGACACCAGCACCGGGAGAGAGTGAGAAGACGCACTGAGCGCATACGGGAGCCAGAAGACCGTCTCCCTCGGGAGGAAGAGCGTGCTACCTCCAACGACCTTATCGCCCCAATCGTCCGTCTCCGGCTCCTGCTCCGTCTCGGTCCCCTCGGGCGTGCTCTGCCCATTCCAGGGGGCCTTACGCCTCGCGCTGCTTGCTGTCGCTGGCCTGCGGGGGAACCTGCGTGCGTTCGGGCTGGTGCCAGGAGTGCCAGCGCTAGGCTGCGCGAGGGACTTCCGGATCGCCTCTGCGCGGGAGGCGTCCGCGTGCGAGTACACGGTGAGCACCGTACCGTAGTACGTCGTCCCTTCCTCCTCGTCCTTCTTCCCTCCCTTCAGGGGCGCGCCCGAGCTGCCGGGCACGGGGGGAGCGTTGAAGGACTGGAAAGAGGCCGTGCTGTAGTTGTTCGCCGTGCCGCCGTACCCCGGGCGGAGGGAGGGGAGGGAGGAGGCATTGGATAGCGAGGCGTAGGTCGCTGCGCGGGGGATTCCGGAGTGCCCTGCGGCGGCGGGGCGGAGCGTGAAGGTGAATGTGTGGATTGTAGATGCTGGCTGGAGAGTGGAGGCGATGATCTCGACTTCCTTAGGGAAGGAGAGCTACAATCCCCATGCAACGCATCAGCCCTGCCTCTCCCAAACGAAAAAGCAAAACGGGAGGGGAACGCACCTTCAAAGCCTTCGCCAGCATCCTCTGCACATCCTCCCCCCTCCTGCCCTTCCTCTTCTTCCCCCCTCCGACAGTACTCCCATCGCCCGTGGCCACCCCGGGACTCACAGTACTCCCCAGCACCTCCGCCCTCCACCACCGATTAACAGCGCCCTCCGCATGCCTGCACCCCTCCACGCTATCCGGCTCCGCAAGTGTCCAGGTATGCGGGCTCTTAGGCAATCCAGCAACGAGGTAGAGCGATGTGAGCGGGACGCTGGACGCCCCGGGGGTGAGGGGCTGCAGCCCCCCCGCTGCGGCTTTGGACCCGGAGGAAAGCTGTTTCTGATGTTGGTGTTGGGAGGCGACTGTGCCTGGACGGGAGTTGCTGGGGCCTTTGGGAGCAGGGACGAGCGCGCCGCCGTGCTGGTGTCCGTTCTGCGCATGGGCGTGGTGCAGATGTTGTGGGAGAGGCGGCGGCGGAGCAGACGAAACGAGAGAAAGAGGCACGTCCATCTCCCCCTGCGTCGTCGCTCCCCCAGCTTCGAACTCCTCATCCTCGTCCTCCTCAAGCTCCTCGATGTCCATCCTCCTCCCCCCATTGCCGTGCGCGTGGCCATTCGCGTGCTGGGCTTGCGCGGCAACAGCAGCATCAAAGTTGTCGCTCGTGTACGTCGTTCCTGAGGTATCCCTCTGCGCCCTGGGGCGGGCGTACCGCTGGCTCGCAGCAGCAGCAGCGGCAGCAGAGACGCTGGAAATGTGCGTCGCCCCTCCCGGGCGGGGGGAAAGAGTGACCTCAGGCTCAGTTTCGGTAGCGGTATTGTCCGCATCCCCCAAACCCCGGTGCACGGGCAAACGGTGGTGGGAGTTCATCTCCTCCTGCTGTTGGCGCTGGGTTTGTACGGGCGTGCGGCGGGCAGAGGCGTGCTGGTGCTGCGGGGAGCCGGAGGGGGGGAAGGCGCTCTCCCGGGCTAGGAACCGGCGGGTGGTGGGCGAGTTGGACGCCCGGTCACGCTCGCGCGCTGCGGGGGCGGCGGTGGTCATCGGTTTTGCTCTTGCTGGTGCTGGTGCTGGGCGAAGGAGGGGTTTTGACACCTAGCGCGGGCGTTGGTGCGGGTGAGGAAAAGAACGGTCGGATGGAACGGAAGAGGAAGGGCCCTTGGTCCTGCGCTTGTTGCGAAATCGTGTACGAAAAAGCTGAAAAACGAAACTGAAAAACGAAAGGCGGTAAGGTGATGGCTCGTGCGGACGGGGAGTGGTCGCGCTGCAGTGGTTGACGGCGGGAGATGCCCTACAGCTGACAGTGGAGGGCAGGACCAAATGCGCCTTATTACGCGCAAGCCCTCATACTGATATCCCATTCCAGTTCCTCACACCGCGGGTTCACTGCCCATCTCCTCTCCCCGGTTTTCCTTCGAAAGAAAGAAGCCGCCCCTTCTCCCTTTCTCCCAAACACCGTACGCCTTCTCGTTGGTCGGTTCGGCCGCGGCCGCCCCTCGCACCCTTATTCGCCCACAACGGAGGCTGATCGCCCACTTCCTGAATTCTGGGAATGTTACGCGCCGCGCGTGCGGGTGTTGCAGAGGGGAGAAGCAGGCCCTTGACGACAAGGGTCCCGGCGCGTTCTCACGCGCCGGCGGACCCGGCATACCGGTCGTGGCTGAAATGCGGAAAGGAGTTGCATACATTGACGCCCCACGCCGCGCGTGCGATGTGGCTCCAAGCCTCGCAGTCAATATGAGCCGCCGCTAGTTGAACCGTAACTCCAGATTGAGGCATTGTTGTTATCAATGGTGCGAACCCGTTTCGACACTGATAAAATATGGAAGAACGAGGAAATATCGCTCCGCAAGTCATCGTTCCCACCAACGAGCACTTTAATGAGGATACGCTGCACCAGGGCAGGTTCAGATCGGCATACCGGTCATGGCTGAAATGCGACCGAGACGGGGAACGTGGATTGCATACATTGACGCCCCACGGCGCACATGATGTGGCTCCAAACCTCGCAGTCAATATGAGCCACCCCTGCCTTTGCTCTCATGAAATTGAAGTTGTGGATACCGGTCGCCGCTCAAGTGCTACGGTTGGCTTGCAAGCTCATGAGGAACATACATGATCATCATTAAGCAGACATGGAGACACTTTCTTGCAGGAAACACAGCTGCAGGTCATTACACATTCTGAACCTTAAGACGCGCTAACCCTGGCACATTTGGTGGTCAACTGTTTTCGGGGTGGTTTTTGAGCGGCCCGGGAGCTCGGACTTGCTGTCCTCTTCAACGGGCGGACAGGCTAGAAACAGTGTGAGATGTGTATATTTAAAGGGGGATTGAGGGCTCTAACCCGAGCAACTGGTCGTCCTTCAACATCCAACATATTTGCGTCAATAGCGTCGATTGCAGTCTGCTGGGCCTGGCGAAGCCTCTCATTCGTGTCGATTAAGATCTGTTGGTACTCTATGACCGCCTCGTTCTCTCGATTGAGACGTTCACGCTCGTCAATGACCTGCTGGTGGCTCCGATTAGAGCGGTCAAGCTCAGCCAACATATGCTGGGCAGCCTTCTTATCTAATGAAGGATTATATGTAGCGCATGCTGTTGCAAGTGGACATTACATACCAGCTTGGAAAATTGCATTGAGCGCAGCTACAGAGAAACCTTAAACAAGTGTCCGAGTCGCAGAGTGTATACACTCACTCTTTGAACCGTGCGAGAATGTGCAGGTCCATTCAAGAGCATGTGGATACTTCTTCTCTAGCAGGTGGAAAGTGGTCACCGTCGGGCACTTTAGTGCGCTGGGTGGGGAACTGTATCATGCGTAAGCATAACATAGAATCTTCTTGTACATGAATAACCTACAATGAAGCAAGCGGAGGGGTGACCGGACACGCTTCAATATTTTCAGGCTCGGTTGGGTCATGGGAAGGTAAGAAGCTGGTTGTGGCTTGCGCGTCGAGACGAAGAACAGTGAGTTTGACTGTGCCAAGCATATCACGTGTGGTAGGATGCTCATCTAGACGAACACTCAGGATGTGTTAGGACCACATATATGCGCACAACGAACCAACGGGATTCTTTGCAGGCTGGAACATGAAGGGAGCCTTATAGATGCTGAACTGAGAGGAGCTCGACGACACAATCCACTCGTTCTCTATGTTGAGCGTGGCGTTGCCTTCAGGAAACCACCGGCATGTGATGGGGTTGTCGTTGATCTCCACAAGAGCAAGGTACTTCCAGTCGGTATTGTCGGATTGATCGTTCCAGCGCCACTGTATTGCGAACGTCTAAAGCAACAATCCTCAGCAAAGGCACAAAGAAAGCAGGGCAGGATGTACTCTTCCGGCATCTCCTACAACGAGGCATGTAGCAGTTGAGAGCGCTGCACGACTAGATGAGGTGATCTTGACATCATACTCGGCTGTGGGCGATCTGCTTTGAACGAGGTCGAGAGAAACCTTGAAAGGACCAAGGACAGGCATTTTGGCACGTTATAGCAGGACAAAGCAATGATGGAAGAGACCAACAGTGGCAGGAATGCTGCTGAAGGGTGATGGCAGAGGGAGAGGGCAATGAGCACCGCTGATGGAACCGACGCAAAAGTGTGTGATTGACAGGAAGGAGCCACGAGACCACGTGGAGTGTGAGGTTGCCATGCAGAAGCGGATTTGTGACTTGAACCAGTCAGCAGCTAGGGACCCACCCCAATTTCTCGAAGCGATGTCCATGCTCCATCGGACAGCATTGTTCTGTGTCCCGCGGTGATACATGGCCCAGTGGACGTTGGTTTCCTGTTACTGGTAGCTCTCTTCTGTAACGGAATGCAAGTAGAAACTTGCTCCTCCGACTCCCGTTCTACAGGTTAGTTGTAGATGGTAGTGCGATGGCTCCGTGATTGTGGATCACGGTGATCCCGTTCCGTCGACAGTCCCACCATCGCTACATCGCCCGCTATGCGCATCGCTTTTGCAAGGTCCTTGATCGACCCCCCAGATTAGTCATGTCCCTGTACTAAAGCGGGACACAGACATGGATCATCGTCCCATCCCAGGCCCAGTTCACGGCCGATGCCGCGTACCCAAGCTCAGTCTCCGCGTAACGCGGGATCGCGCCTGTAATTCCTTGGACGTATCCAGGTGGAAGACGATGGTCTCGTCGTACCCAAGCTGGGAGAGGGCGAGGTCGATGTCGCCTTTGCTGCGCAGGGAGAGGACGGAGGAGCGCGGGTGGCGCTGAGGATCTGCCAGGAGAGGGTGTTCGTACGAAAGAAATGACGAGAAGATGGAATGTACACCGAGATACAGTAGACGAGATGCTGCTGGCGGTAGGAGTCACGCGCTGGCTTCGGTGCATTGAAAACGTATCTGTCCAGCTCATGAGCGCTATTGCCTTAGTGGAATGCGTCACACATACTCTTCGTCAATATGCGTCTGGTTCTCCAGATCGTCTGCCATATTCCTCGCTATCCCAAGCATGACGAACACCACATCCAAGTTTCATTCACTCAAGCCGCCTCGCTCAACTTCCAAAGGGCGATCGTGCGCTCCTCAATCTTCTCCCTACCCGCAGTGGGAGCACGTCGGTAGAAGTCACGCACCAACCGAACTCGTGGATCTTTGAGAAGTGGGGCGAGGTGAGCAGCAGCGAGCCCGCGCCGCTGTTGCACTTAAAGTATGAAGAGGCTGTTGGTCCTGCGCTTGAATGAGAGTCAACCTTGACGAGCCAAGGAAAGCGAGCTCATCTGAGGTGGTGGATGGGTTGTTTTGACTTTGTTGTTGTCAATGCACTATTGCTGTCGTTTACCCCTTACCAGAAGCCAGACCGATAGCAGCCAGAATACTCAGTCATCATCGCACAACAACTCCGAGTACAGCGGGCGTCGTCAGGACCATCATGACGGAGTGGAGATAGCCAGCAGCCAGGAAAAGTAGTTTGCAGTCGTGCGGCCATCTGGATCGTGATGCGTTGTGTCGGAGATTACTTCAGGGATGAGTTCCGCCGGTGCCCAGTCTTGTATTTGTTGCAAAGCACCGAACGAGCTCCAAATGCACACGTCTGGTCCATCTTGCATCAGCCTGCTCAATTGCATTCCCAATATAATCGCCTTCTGCGTGCAAAAATCATCATATTACGTCGGCGTTCAGATACAAGTACAGACCGGACTTCCATATCCTCTCCTACAAATCCGTCTTCGAGAGTGCGATGGCCCCATGATTTCCGATGACCGTAAACCCGCCTTCCTTCGTCGCGCCCGCCTCCTTCGGCAATCCCGCCACCCCGACCTCACCCGCGATCCTCATCGCTTTCGCCAGCGCCGTGAGCTGAGATTCCCTGTCAGCCAGCGTCCCTATCATGAGGAAAGCACACGCACCTGGATGGCCGCTCCGCCGTAGACCCAGCTGAGGGCCGACACCAGCGGACCTGCAATCGCCTCAGCCGGACGCGAGTCCTTCCGCACCGCGCCCTGTAGGAAGCCAGGACGGAAGAGGATCGTCTCGCCATACCCAAGCTGGGCGAGCGCGAGCTCGGTCTCGCCTTTGCTGCGCGGGTAGAGAAAAGAGGATTTCGCGTTGGCGCCGGTGGACTGTGGGTAGTGCATGAGCAGAGGAGGTGGCGGGAAGGGAAGGGGACATACCGAGAGATAGACAACGCGTTGTTCGTGAGAAGGATCCCGGGCGTGCTTGGCCGCGTTGACGACGTAGCTGTTCCCGGGTCAGTGACCATACCACACAGACGTGTTCGGAAAGGGACGCACTCTCGATCGATCCTCTGGAAGTTCTCCGCGCTCCCAGCCAGCTTCCGCGTCGTCCCTAGCGTCACGAAGACGACGTCCCACTTCTGGTCCGCTAGCCCTGCCGCGGATAGGTTCTCGTAGTCGATCCTGTGCTGCTCGAGTTTCTCCTTGCCCTGCTCGGGGAGGGTGTCTGGGTGCGTTACGTTCCTGCCGTATTCACCGATTTTGCTGAAGCTTGGCGAGGCTAGTAGCTCGCGCAACAGCAGCGAGCCTGCGTTGCCCGTCGCTCCCAGTATAAGGGCGGTCTTGCCTGGCAAACAGTCAGGGCATGGTCCTGATCCTGTGCTCTGTGGACGAACCTGACATGACTATGTTGTTGTTTGGTAATGGGGATGATGTTCACGGGTTAACACCGTAAGGATCGGCTCGCAGTGAACTCTTTATAGAGCGGCTACGGGTGCTCAAGCTCCGTAACAGGAGCACACGACCTACATTCGCGTACGCATCATCTGAGCCGGGAAGGTGTGACATACCGGGTCTGACGTGGCTGGTTGCCGGACGCACCCGCACGCCAAGCCTGTATTTGGGGAATCGCGTTTGCTTCCTCGAACGTCTTGGAAGAAGCAATTGAATTATTACTGTATTATTCTAGGCTTTGCTTCCCCGGGCTGCCGGCGGTCAACCGGTTCATATCCACAACATTCCAGTTCTAGTCGCTATTGAATAGATAACTAGAAGTCACCCTGTTATTCTCAGGATCGGTTACATTCCGTAAAGCCGCCCTGAACGGACCACGGGACTGGTCAACTTGTCGTGAAGAATTCGTTCTGCGACGGTCTGGAGACTGTGAATGGTCACCATACCCTTTGCGCTTGTTGGCGGCTGGAGCGATGCCGAGCGGTGTACGAAGTAGCTCGATGTTTGGAGGACAGCTCATCTGTCCAGGCATCTTCAGTAGGAGGTCCTCGTCCGATTCTATCTCCGAGCCCCTTGCCTTGTATCTGCTCAATTGCCGCGTCCAATTCAGGCCATTGTTCAGTTCCAGAGTCCTCGGGAACGGAATCGCTCTCGGCGTTCCCAAAGACGTCTCTGAACAGAGAGGGATCCAGTATGGAACCGCTCTGATATGCCAGGGCTACCGGATAGAGCTCTTCACGGCCTGAAGTGACTTCTGATGTCCTGGTATCCTCTGCGACAACCGTCATGTCGAAGTCAGGAGGTAGCTCCATGTCATATTCACCGTCCACATCGTCGGTACCATAATTTGCGGCGTGTTCGGATGCGGTGTACTCAGGGCTATAACGGCTCAGATTGGGAGCTTTCGATCTCGACGTTGCCAGCTCGTCTTCGAAGTACAATTCAGGCAGTCGCCTGCTGATTTGATCAGCTTCGAGATAGATTCGCAAGTCTAGACCAGCGTTCTCGGAAAGCCAGTACTCGGATGTCTCGGGAAGGCACCAGGGGAGCTGCGGCCGGATTGTAGGAGGCGAAAAGCCGAGCTCGCGCGACAGCTCCTCCCACGGGTTAGAAAGCGGAAGAGGTGGGCGCGTGGGCGAAATCTGGGTTCCATACGCCAGCGAAGAGCGAAGGGTACTGTCTTGATACGCCATAGTCGAAACATTGGGAGGCGGGCTGGAAGTCTCGCATAAAGTCGAGCTAGACACATGTCCGTTGGTATCTGGCGCGAGATGCAACAAGTCGGGCAGTCCGCGAGCGGTTGCATGCATCGGCTTAGGTTGCACTATCTCAGGAGATTTGGACGAAGACCCGTCTATTGAAGAGAGTAGAGATGATAAGTGCGGTGTCGAGTGAAGTTCAGCGACGAGAGAGTCGCCAGAAGCGAGTGGGACAGACGGAGACATATTTGACCGTAAGGAAGACGATCCAGGATGCAACGGCGTGCTCCCTGCGGCAAGTGGCCTGGAAACAGAAGGAGGAGTATAGAGACGAAAGGATGGCTGACTGAAATCGGAAAGTCGTCTGGACGGGCTGGGATCGGTCGTGGGGGGACGTTTGGAGAGCGGCATCGGAAACGGACGAGGAGACGAGGATGTCTTCGAGCGATGAAAGTCCCCTAGAAGAGATCCAATTGCTCAGTCGCTGCCAAAAAAAAAGGAAATGCAGAACACCGTGCTTCTGCTGGGATTCTGCTTCGTTGTGTTCAGCCTCACGCCAGCGATGTCGTTGGTCCCCAAGATGCGTCTTATCAGCTCCGCATGGGATTCTACACAAAGAGTTAGATATATGCGCTATAACAACGACATCACAGCTTGCTTGGCTGTTCATCCAGAATTTCTATGACACGGGAACGGCTTGAACAGATGCTACCGTTCCCACTGCTACTGGAGCTGGGAGCCTTCCGACGAAACGAAGTCGACGACCCGGTCGTCTTCCCTTCAGAACGACCAGCATTCAAATATGATGGATCATCCGCGCGCGCTACATCTCGCTTTGCGGCTGCGAGGTCTATCTCGTTTCGTGAAGTTCCATGGACCGATGATGACGCTCGTAACCTTGACGGTGCTAGCTGCAGAGACCGGTTCGCGAAGTGCTTCTTCTCAACACGACTTGCAGTATCCTTCGTGCGCGCTTTTGCGGCGTTCCTGCAAGGTCAGGAACATTGAACTTAGCACCGGCACGAAGAGGATGTATATGCGCATATGTCGAGCTGAAACGCACATGCGACCGCCTATCCAGTTCGCGCCCGCCATAGACTATGTAGAAGGTAGATGGTGGTTCAGGGAGGAGAGACTTCACTGCGCGCGTCAAACCCTTTCCTGCTCTAACTACCCACGCAGCGTCACCGGATCAGCAAGCAATGCAAACAGCCTTCAACCAAATTTTATTGACCCAATCAACACTAAGTCCTACGTAAACATGATGGGCAAGAAAATATCTAGTATCCAGTACCGTACGGACAGAGACCAGCCAGTGGGACGGAACCTGAGCGAGCGTAGCATATCTGGGACTGAATGCAGGCTATGCTGGTGCAGTTCCCTCCCATGACCGAACTCTTGCTCTCATACAGGTAGAACGTTTCCACAAGACTAGGGTTGATCTCCCATTGCTCCGTGACCAGATGCCACCAAGTCGCGTTCAAGGGAGCAGATTCAGGCCAAGAAATGTTTGCGCCGTATGCTTCACGAGCCGAGTACTCGAAGGTGTATACTGCACCGTGTGTACTCTGTTGATCCAAAGCGGACGCTTCGGATATGTTGGATATCCACGTATACGAGTCGAGTACGTTGAAAGTTACGGGGTCGATATCATAAGCGCGGAAACCAGAGTTAAGGTTGGTCAAAGGCGTTAGAGACGGTGCAGTCCAAGCGGTGCCAAGTGCGGTCTCAGCTGAGGGATTCGTGCCATTATTGGTGTAGAAGATGGAGAATTGATCTTCGTGGGTGTGTCCAAAGAAGGTCTCGGCAATAACGTGCGGCGAATAACGCTCCACGATCTGGTAGAACAGGTTCGTAGGATTGGCACTGGCCGGAGACCCGTTCCAGCCAGGTGGAACGTGACCAATGATCCACACGCGCTGACCGGCATCTTCTGAGAGTTGCAATTCATCGGCGATCCAACGAAGCTGGCCTGATATGTCGGGATCGCTGGTATTGATATAGTTGAACCAGTTATCCGTGTACCCTTCCAGGGAAGCATATCAATTATAGCGATGAGAACGCTGGGCGACTTCACGTACAGAAATCGCTGTTGAAGGAGATGATCTTCAAGCCTCTCCATGTGGTAATTGCGTATCCGCCATAGTGCACGCTCGCATACTGATAGGAGGGACTATCAATCCATCCCTTTTGTGCCCATAGGGCGGATATATGCTCATAGTTCCAAGAGAATTGATTGCCAAGGTACTCCGGTTGCATGGTGATAGGCGCTGCACATGCTTGTGGCCAGGTGTCGTGGTTGCCTAGCGCAGCATATACGGGGGTACTGCCAAGGGCAGACTGAATCATAGAGAACCTGCGAGTCGGAATCAATCAAGATGCTGTATCCCAAAATCGCGTTGAACGTACGTGATTGACTCTTCATACTCAATGTATGTGCGGCCGAGTTGCAGAGGCCAATCGTGGTTATCGTGAGAAATGAGATCGCCAGTGAAGATGGCGAAATCAAATTCTCTTCCAGTTGCACCGGCACCCGCAAGAATCGGAATAGCTTCAATGGCGACGCCAGCAAGATCCATAGGTAGATCGCATTGATATGCACCAAACCTGGCGGCAGGCAGGACGGTCTTGTTGGGGCTGGATGCAGTGTAGGCGTTGTAGCGACAACACATATACTGACTACAATCCGCCTCCGCACCGATGTCGTATCTTGGATCCAGATGGAAATCCGACAAATGCAGCACACGAATGCGCTGTCCCGATGGAGGAGGTGCAGCAGCATTGGCAGGCTTGGGCGAAGTAAAGTATCCAGTCATATCGAGCTCATTTGGCGCGGGGACGGAGCAGGCACCCTAGAACGCACTTAACTCGCAAGCGCAAAGGGGTCGAGCGTCACTCACTCCAACCCAATGGGCGCAGATGTATTGGCCGTCTTGACCTCCAACGTCAGCCATGGCTAAGACCTGGGTCGCCACATCCCCGTCTGACGTGATGCCATACGTTTCAGCACAAGTCCCGTACGTCTAGAATTTGCGGTGACAGGTTAACCATGGGTCACAAATGCATAGAGGCTAGCTTACCGCGAAGTTATACATGGTGCATAGCGTTACCATCACGTTGGGAACCTCCCAAGGAGCCGTGTTTGCCAGTACATTTCCCAAGCTCAATGCAGCCTGGCATTTCGCGCAAGAGTCTGTGATTTCAGTCCCCTCGATAATTTCAACTATACTTCGAATGGTCTGTGATGCCAGTGCGAGGGATCCTGGAGTGGACAGGTTGAATGTCGGAAATATTGGGCCTGTGACTTGGTTGGTGAGGAGGGAGGGAGGAATAACGTAGGGATCGATAAAGTCTCCCTGCGTTAACCAGTCAAATCAATAGATGCGCGAATCCAATCAAAGGCAGCACTCACATCAGTGATAGGAGAAGGCTGGGTAAGCTCGAGGGGGAAGATCACACGACTGACAGGGTCGGTTACTATGGGTTGGACCTCCGCCGTAGTCTGCGTGGGCTCAAATCCAGGCCAGTACTCTTCAAACAAGTAGTTCGGGAAGTACGGTGCACCAGTGTATGCAGCTGAGGCCGTTTGGAGGTAAGCAGGCAGGGTCGGCGTTTGCGCCAATGCCAGGCCACACACAGACAATGGCAGCAGTAGACATATCATGTTGAGAAGTATGTGGTCTCCTTTGGGGAAGCAACGCGCTGCGGATGCCGCAGGGTAAGGACGCGCCTGGAAGGGCATCTTTATGTGTTTCCGTCACAACATGGATGAAAGAACGTCCAACATTGCACAAGGCCTCATGGTGCGGATCATAGAGCGCACGAAACACGCAGCATGTGAGGTGGTGGAAGGCAACGGCAAACTCCCAGCGTGAGGCAGACGACATCTCAAGATAGGGCGGGATCTGACGAACGTGCCAAAGTTATCATCAGGTCTTCATCAAGCGTTGTCCTCCCTTGTCTCATCCGAGTAGTCCCAGGCTCCAGCTGGAAGGAAGGTATGAGCTGGACGTGTTGCCCAAATGGATAACCAGTAGCTGGAAAAGTGCTGGCAACGTACGAAGCGTGGCGTTTGGAATTTTGACGCGCTCCTCAATTGTTTGCAGAGTCACGTGTTGCTGACTCGATTGAATCCGAAGGTAATATGAGATCATTCGTTTCATCCGGCTAATAAACAAGGCGACGAATTTCGGCACTCACATCAACCCATTGTCATGCAAAGAAGTACGCTATATAAAACGAACGCCTTGCGGCACAGAGTTTCGTTTGACAGCTGGCTGCCCAAAGGGCCCACCTGCTCGGCCGTTAGGCCCACAGCGCTTACTGAACAGACCCGTATGTAGAACCATAGGGACAGAGGCCAGCGAGCGGAACAGAAGCGGATCGAGCATAGCAGATCTTCGACTCGATGCAAGCCGTGCTCGTACAATTAGTCGTGTATGTTGAGCTTTTACCCTCGTAGATCGTGAACTTCTCGACAAGGCTCGGGTTGATCTCCCACTGCTCTGTGACAAGGTGCCACCAGGTTGCGTTCAGAGGTGCAGATACAGGCCAGGAGATGTTTGCCCCATATGCTTCGCGTGCGGAGTACTCGAACGTGTATGTGGCCCCATAACTCGTCTGGTTGTCCAGTGCAGGTGCAGCCGTGACGTTCGAAAACCACGTATAAGAATCGAGGATATTGAACGTGACAGGATCTATGTCGTAAGCGCGGAAGCCGGAGTTGAGGTTAGTAAGAGGAGTGAGGGAAGGAGCGGTCCATCCCGTCGCTAGCGCAGTGGCGGCAGAGGCGTTCGTGGCATTGTTGGCATAAAAGATGGAGAACTCGTCCTCATGCGTATGGCCAAAGAAGATCTCGGCAATAACATGCGGTGAATAGCGATCCACGATTTGATAGAACAGATTGGTGGGGTTCGGCATTGAGTTTGTTCCGCTCCAGCCGGGAGGAACATGGCCGATGATCCAGACGCGTTGATCCGCATCTTCCGATGCTTGCAGCTCGTCCGCCATCCAACGGAACTGGCCGGAAATGTCCGGGTCCGTGGTATTAATGAAATTGAACCAATTGTCTCTGTACCCTGTGTCCGAGCGATTAGTAATATCCAGTGCAGTATCATCATATCCTTACAGAAGTCCGTGTTGAAGGAGATGATCTTGAGTCCTCTCCAGGTCGTGATTGCGTATCCACCATAGTGGACACTGGCGTACTGGTACGCCGTGCTGTCGATCCAATCGTTCTCGGCCCACAGCGCAGAGACATGTTCATAGTCCCACGAGAACTGGTTCGCGAGGTACTCCGGCTGGAGAGTCAGAGGAGAGTTGTATGCCTGAGGCCAGCCGTCGTGGTTGCCCAATGTAGGGTACAGAGGGACGTAGCCTATAACTGCCTTCAGCATGGAATAGCTGTGTCACAGAGTAAATACGTCTGCCCACAGTTGTTGGAAAGAAGACGCACATGGAAGATTGCTCGTATTCAACAAATGCCCGGCCCAATTGATGATCGTTATCGTGCGAGACCAGGTCCCCGGTGAAGATGGCAAAGTCAAACTCCCTCCCAGATGGGCCCGCGCCGGCGAGAACAGGGATAGCCTCAATGGCAACTCCAGCCAAATCATACGGTGTATCACACAAGAACGCTCCATATCGAGGCGCCGGGAACAGAGTCTGATTCGGACTGGCAGTGTTGAAGTTGTTGGAACGACAGCAGAGACCAGTTGTGCAGTCCGCCTCCGAATGTGTGGAGTACCGGGGATCGAGATGGAAGTCGGACACGTGCAGAACGCGGACTCTCTCACCGCTCGGTTCCGGTGCTACGGCATTCTCAGGCTTTGGCGAAGCGAAGTAGCTGGTCAAATCAAGGGTGTTGACAGCAGGGAGCGCGCAGCTTTTCTGAGAATGATGGTATTAGAAGGAGCGTGCATATATGGCAGTTCTGGCGTACGTCAAGATTGAGAGCGCAGATATATCGCCCATCTTGTCCTGTCACATCGGCGAGCGCCAGGACTTGGGTTGCAATTTGACCATCGGTGATAACGGCAAACTGCTGTGCGCACGTTCCATAGCTCTGTCAAAACGATAAGGGATGCCCGTAGCACAAGCGGTACATGCACTTGCCGTATATCCAAAGGTATTGCAAAGGCTGATCAAGACGCCTGGAACCTCCCAAGGCGCGGTGTTGGCGAGCATCTTTACCACTGCGAGCGCCGCGAGGCATTTCCCGCAAGTCTCATTGATTTGAGGGCTTGCGACAATCTCAAGGATGCTCTGCAGCGTCTGTGCGGCGAGCACAAGAGAACCAGCAGTAGACAAGTTGACTGTGGGCAGCAGCGGACCCGTCACGGCATCCGTGAGCAACGATGGTGGGATGACATAGGGATCCGTGGTGTCGTACTAGTAAACCCAGCCAGGCTCGTTAGCTTGAAGATCGTGTTAACGGGACAAGATCGACGCACCTCAGGGATAGTATCCGGGTCAGTGAGCTCCAGCGGATAGATCTCTCCGCTGATCGAGTCCGTGATCTTTGGCTGAGGCTGGACAGCCGTCTGTGTGGGCTCGAAGCCCGGCCAGTACTCGGCGAACAAGGAGGCAGGAAAGTTGGGAGCACCAGTGTACGCAGCAGCTGCGGTCTGCAGGTAGGGAGGCAGGGCGGGCGTCTGGGCCAATCCCAAGGTAACCATCGACAGGGAGAGGAGGAGGAGCGCCATGACGAGCGAGACCTAGCAAGTCCTCTGCGGTTGCAGCACATCGAGCGCGTCGACTTTATGTGCTCGCTTCAGTCGCAGGATAAACTGAATCGCCGCGGTCTAGTTCGGTGCCTTATGGTGTCAAGGGTAGTATGCAGATGGTGCAGAAGCAGAAGAATGTGGCAAACGCCTAGCCCGACAGCGTCCTTCTCCCACGACGTAAAGACATCCTGGCACTTGACGAACCTGCCGAGTGATCGTCAGGTCTTCACCAGACATTGCGTGTTCATCACGCGAGTAGCGCGTATTCTTCTGGCATGAGTCGGATGAAAAGGTACAGTACGTGCTGTCGAAAGTGGGCGGGCAGTGACCGGAATGGTGCTGGCACCATAACACGGCGCGTGGCGCCGATCAGCCTGGGCGCGTTGGTCTTCTGAAGTCACGTGCTCATGACTGGGTTCCAGAGAAGAAACGTCCATCAAACAGTTCATTCCAGCATCAATCTGCGCCACAGAAAGTACGCTAATCCCTTCAACCATTTGCTAAATAAGGAAATTAAGCCATATTATCCACTTTTCAGTGGAAGAATTTCGCTACAAGGGTCTTTGGCGATTAATGAAGCAAGTTTTCGTAAGTCGAGTCCATTCCTATTTCGCAGCTCGGCCGCGCGATTACTGGACGGAGCCGTAGTCGGAGCCGTACGGGCACAGACCAGAGATGGGGAACGAACCGGAGCGTGCGTAGCAGATCTTTGAAGTGACGCAGGCAGTGCTGGTGCAGTTGGTCGTCTTGACCGAGTTCTTCCCTTGATAGATCGTGAACTTCTCCACGAGGCTGGGGTTGATCTCCCACTGCTCGGTGACGTGGTGCCACCAGGTCGCGTTGAGCGGGGCAGAGGCGGGCCAGGAGATGTTGGCGCCGTACGCCTCGCGTGCCGAGTACTCGAATGTGTATGCTGCTCCCTGCGCGGTTTGGTTGTCCAGCGCGGAGGCGGCGGAGATGTTGGAGATCCAGGTGTACGAGTCGAGCACGTTGAACGTGATTGGGTCGACGTCGTACGCGCGGAAGCCCGAGTTGAGGTTGGTGAGCGGGGTGAGGGATGGGGAGATCCAGGATGTGGCGAGGGCGGTGTCGGCGGAGGCGTTGGTGCCGTTATTCGCGTAGAAGACGGAGAACTCGTCCTCGTGGTTGTGTCCGAAGAAGATCTCGGCGATGACGTGAGGCGAGTAGCGCTCGACGATCTGGTAGAACAAGTTCGTCGGGTTCGGGATGGACGCGTAGCCGTCCCAGCCGGGCGGGACGTGCCCGATAATCCATACGCGCTCGCCCGCATCCTCGGACTTCTGCAGTTCGTCCGCCATCCAGCGGAACTGGCCGGACACGTCGGGGTTCGACGTGTTGATGTAGTTGTACCAGCTGCGGCGCATTAGCACACTCTTTCCACATGACCCGCGTCCACTCACTTATCAGTGTACCAGAAGTCCGTATTAAACGAAATCACCTTCAAGCCCCGCCAAGTGGTATACGCATACCCGCCATAGTGCACGCTCGCGTACTCCTTGGCCGTCTCGTCGATCCACCCGTTCAAAGCCCAGAGGGAAGAGATGTGCTCGTAGTTCCAAGAGAACTGGTCTGCGAGGTAGCTCGGCTGAAGGTCCACGGGCGAGTTATACGCCTGCGGCCAGCTGTCGTGGTTCCCCAGTGCGGCGAAGAGGGGTGAACCCCCGATGGCGTGCTTGATCATGGAGAAGCTGCGTGCGCGCCGTCAGCTCCCTGTCCTTAACACAAAGCAGCGTACTCACACGGATGTCTCCTCGTACTCGACGTACGCGCGGCCCAGTTGGTTGTCATTATCATGCGAAACCAGATCGCCAGTGAAGATGGCAAAGTCGAATTCCTTCCCGCTCGGCCCCGCGCCCGCAAGCTCCGGGATCGCACCAATAGCGACGCCAGCAAGGTCGTACGGCGTGTCGCAACTGTACGCACCGTACCTCGGCGCGGGGAGGACAGTCGTGTTCGGGCTCTTGGTCGCGTAGCCCGAGGACCTGCAGCAGAGGTACTGGGAGCACGCGGCCTCAGAGTGCGTCGCGTACCGCGGGTCGAGGTGAAAATCAGACAGGTGAAGGACGCGGATGCGCTCGCCCGATGGGGGCGGTGCGACTGCGTTCGCGGGCTTGGCAGAGGAGAAGTAGCCCGTCATGTTGAGCGGGTTGGCCGCGGGGAGGTCGCATGAGTACTGCGGGATTGTCAGGGGTGGATGAAGGGGAATGGACGGCGGCGCACGTTGATGAACAGCGAGCACAGGTACTCGCCGTCCTGCCCCGTGACGTCCGCTAGCGCCAGGATCTGCGTAGCAATATCGCCGTCGGAAGTGATGCCAAAGTTCTCCGCGCAAGTGCCGTAGCTCTGCTTCCCATCAGCTCCCTCCATTCATCCTCCACAGAAGAGCAACTCACATCGTACCCGTACAAGTTGCACAGCTCGATCAGCGCGCCCGGTACCTCCCACGGTGCGGAGTTTGCGAGGACCTTGCCCACGCCGAGCGCGGCCAGGCATTTCCCGCACGTCTCATTCACCGCTGTGCCGTTGATGATCTCGATGACGCTCTGGATGGCGAGGGCTGCGAGGGACGCGCTGCCGGATGTCGAGAGGCTCGTGTTCGCCGACAGCGGGCCGGTGATGATGTCCGTGAGCAGAGACGGCGGGAGGACGTACGGATCTGTCAGGTCATTCTGCCCCATCATCAGCACCCATATGTCTCCACCCACACAAGCAGCAAGTACGCACATCGGGAATCGTGCTCGGGTCCGTGAGCTCAAGCGGGTAAACAACCCCCGAGATGGGATCCGTGATCTTCGGCTGCACCTGGGCGGTCGTCTGGGAGGGCTCGAAGCCCGGCCAGTACTGGGCGAAGAGGGCGCTCGGGAAGGTGGGCGCGCCTGTGTAAGCGGGGGAGGCGGTCTGGAGGTACGGCGGGAGGGCGGCAGACTGGGCGGCTGCGAGACCAGCGAGGGAGAGGAGGAGGGCGAGCATCCTGCTGCAACGGCGACTCGATCGGGGCTGCCTGGCGCCCGCATGGTGTCCAGCGTCCGTGCTTTATGGGGGTTGAGCGGCCTTCCTGCATGGACGTGCTGATTCGTGTGAATGGTACACCATCTTCCTCTCGGCCGCGGCAACGGCGGCTCGAAGGGAAGAGAACCGGTCGAGTGCCTGAGCACATGTCTCGCGCGTTCCCAGAGCGCCATGTCCTACATACGCTGCCCATCGCATTTCCCACTGCTAGTCAAATATTTGCCCCCCGGCAGCGACCACATCCGTCCGCTGAGCAACGTGCCCCGTTCGCATGCACAGTGCGAGACTCATTCTCGGTTTGCGCAATCTCATGAGACCAGCTTGTCTCGCGTCGGTTCCTTTCTTGGTCATTGTGAAGTGGGCGCGTAGGTTACCAGTTTGGGAGAAGCGCGTGCTGTTTCGGGCAGGCCTGTGTCGTTGCTAGCCAGCATGCGCGGGTGAAAGGAAGAGCAGAGGGCGCACGTTCCTCAGCCCGGATGGTCTCCGTTGATGGCGCACATGCGAATCAGCGGGACCCTCGTGCGGAATGTTTGGAAGCGTGCAGGAAGGACGTCATCGGCTTTTGGACCGGCCCGCGGTAGAAAGGCTTGTCATCATGTGGAGCGCGTGGGACGCGATCATGAAGAGTAATTCCAACTCACGTGCATTACATCTACAAATCTAACCAATATGCAGCATGATATGCTAGTTCTTTCATACCCCACGCTCCGCAATCCACTTGTTGAGCATCGTATGCGCCTCTTTCGGCTTATTATACGCCACCATATGCCCCGCGCCCTCCACGGTGGCAAAGAGCAGCTTGCCCGTCTGCCCCTTCTTCTGCCCGGCCTTCCACTCTCCCGCTCGCGCCCCATCCACGTCCCACACATTCAGCTGCTCGGCATTGAACGCCTCCTGCCCGTGCCACTCGAGCGCCTCGAGCCACCGCGCGTTCCCGACCCAGTTGCAGATCCAGTCGTACGTCCCCACGTAGATCAGCGCGTCCACCCCGCGCTCCAACAGAGCGGAGACGTAGAATTGCGTCGGGCGGTACTTGTCGAACCGCGCGCTGACTGCGGGTAAACATCAGCCAACGTGAGCTGGCAGGGGTGAGGAAAGGACGCACAGGCATTAAGGATTGTCCGGTTGCACCCGACGAACTCGCCCACCTGCGGATCGACGCCAAGCAGCTTGCGCATCTCGGCGTTGTTCAGGTACTCGGCGATCTTGCCAAAGATCGAGTAACACAGCACTTCGATCCCGCCAGAGCAGTCCTATCTACACGTGAGCAACGTTAACGGGACCAGGTAGAAGAAATACACGCACATCAGACAGGTCATACGGGTTGCGCGCCGGGGAGCGGTAGGGCGCGCTGAGCTCCTCCTCGCAGAAGAGGGTCGCGGCCGTGCACGCAAGGTCGCTGAACTCGAGCTCGCACGAGGCAGTGATCATCTCCCTGCAGCGGGGCACGGCTCTGCGCATTCGCACGCAGGTGCTGATGTCAAGCACGGGCGTGACGGATGCGTTCGTGCACGCCATGTCATAGTACGCGAGGATCGTCCTGCTGCGCATTAGCCGGGAATCAGTTGATAGAGGTAAGGACGCACTCCTTCGCATCCGTGATCCCGTCGCCTATGATGATGCTCTTGAGGTTGATGGGGGTGAATCCCTTGGCCTCGGCGCCCTTGTTCATATCATAGATCTCGCTCGCGAAGACGGGCACATATCTCCCGCCGTAGGAGCTGCCGGCGAGGTGGAACGGTCGGCCCTTGAACTGAGGAAACGCCTCGGTGAAGATGAACGCGAACGCGGCGGCGTTCTTGCTCGCGTCCTCAGTCGTGTACACCGTCTCGCCAAAGTCGGCGTACGAAAATCCGACGTTGACGGGCGAGTCGAGGAAGAAGATGTTCGCCTCAGTGTTCCACCCGTACTCGTTGTAGATCGTCCCGTTGCCCTTGGGGTCCATCGTGCACGGCCCGAGCTGCAAAAGCATGTCCAAGCTGCTCGAGCAGCCCGGCCCGCCGGAGACCCACATCACCAAGTCGTCGTTCTCGGGGTCGCGGCGGCTCTCAAAGAACTGTATCATTGTCAGCCACGTCTCATACACAGCCGTGCCAGAAGACGCACGTAGAACCACATATGCTTCGCGCCCTGGTCGACATCCAAGTACCCAGTGTACACCTTCACACCAGGATCGCACCACCCCTCTGTGCGCTTCACGCGGATCGCATACCCGGAGAACGCAGGGTGCGAGAGCACGGTGTACCCTTCGGACGCGACGTCCGCGAGCGACTGCTCTGGCGCTGGGAAGTCGAGCGGCGCTTGGCTAGGCTGGAGCGGCACCTGGAGCGCGAGAGCGACGGTGGCCAGTACACCAACAGCCAGCTGAAAGAACAACATGTTGGTCGTCGTTGTTGGCAGAGGACTGTTACCATCCCCCGCCAGATCGGATTGGGAACCCTCCTGGCCCAGCTGGGAGATCCAATTGCGTTCATGGGAAGCGCGGACGATCAAGGACGGGTTCTCACCGGCAGAGCAGGGCTGGAGATAGGCACTCTGATAGCCGAGTTGCCTTGGCAAGGGTCCTTTGAGGAAGGGCCCCAGGGCTATGGTCGGCATTAGTCCAAAGCCGACCGCTCGGGAATATGCCGCATGGCCGAGCGTGAAGGTATCACCGAGTACTATCACCGAGCCAGGCCTGCCCTATCGCCGAGAGACATGTACCCTATCGCCGAGCCTTAGCTGCCCTATCCCCGAGAGGCCCTATCGCCACCCTAGGCAGACCCCTGAACATGCCTAAAGGGCCCGTTCTGACCTATGACCATAAACAGCCCCATAGGGGGTCTCCTTGTTCAGGTCTCAACGGCGCCCGAACGGGTCTCGTTCTGCCCATCCGTTTTTGGTCATAACACCAAACAAATCCCATTCCTGCACAGCCGCGGTCAGTGTGGACCCTTGGTCCTTGATTAGGCGCGCGTCATGATCTTAACACTGCCTGAACAGTACCAGACGGTCCATGTTCATCTCCTGATCAATTCTATCTCGTGTCCTTTCCATTTGCAGACCCCAAACTGCCGTTCCCGAACATTGCCTGATCACCTCTTCCCCCTGATCGTGAGGTCTGTTCCCCGACCGACTATTGAAAGTATTTGCGCTGGCGATCCCATCGAGTACAAGATGTCCAGCCAACGAGGGTTGGTCCTGTTCAACGACAACCTCGCGCTACTCCCTGGTGGCGACCACTGGATCGTCTGGGAGTACGTCAGCGGTGACCTGCACGGCATCCTACAATCCTGCGGCGGATGCACAGGAACAGCTCTGCGTCCATTTCGAGGCCCATCTCCATAGATGGCTTGACAATGACCAGAAGTCCTGCTGCATCATTGCGAATACTGTCCCGAGTCTGATCCGAGACCGACTGAAGCCTACCCGTACCTCGAAGGACCTGTACGACGCTCTCTGGACCTACGGAGGCAAGGCGGTCCGAACTTTGTCGTGTGAAGGGTGGTGATGGCTCTCTGCATCGTGCCTGATCCATGCTTCACCTGTCGAATGTTCGCGCGCGATATGCGATGTCATTGGTTCATTGATTGGCTGGCCTACTCTTTGCGTCTGATCCACCCATCGATCTGGACTGATATTTGATTGGGCAATGTCGTGTCCTTTGTTCGCGACCCACCCTCTATCGCGATCTGTCCGTGACCTGGGCTCCAATGATCTGCTACCTCCTTTCTCATCCTTACTCTGAATTTCCTCGCCATCCTCCACCTCCCGCAACCTATACCACACACTCTAAAATGTCTTCATCCAAATGCAATCCCGTCCGCTCTGGACCGTGTTGAAACTGCGGGACGTGATACTGTAAGGTCGGGCCTTGGTCGAAGCACAGATCAGTTCTCAACATGAGAACGACCGCTCCAACTCTGTTCCTCTTCGCGACCTTCCTCTCGGCAAGGTATTTGAAGCCCACCAGATCTCATTTCACTGGTCGTTATATACACGCTATCGCTATCTCGCTATCATTGACATCACGATCGTGTATAACTTTGCTTCTGATCGTCTCCCCGACCGTCTTGAACAAGAGCCGTATCCGGGTCCCCCCCTAGCTGATCTGCTTTATTACCATTGGGTTCAATCACGCTGTCATCCGGTCGATCAGGTGCGATATGCGAGAGCCAGCGGCGGAACGTGGGCATGCTCAGCTCCCCGCTGATATCGTATCCTCGCACATTGGCCAGCACATGAGCGAGGACCCAGAGACCGCAGTCGTGTGTATTCGTTTGTATCAGGACCTGTGCACGTTTCAGATCTCAGCTCTTCGATCAACACAGTGCCTTTACCTTAGGTCGCAACACCTGCCAACCGCCCCAGGGATAAGGCTGCCAAGGGCCCCCCGAGACCTTCGCGATTTTCTCGATCAGCCCCTGCACGGCCTAGAACAAGATCAGCGGTGCCGTAGCGCAGATGTATGAACAGCTCACCCGCACGTCGTCGACCCAGTTGCCCTGAGGCAGGCTGTCGTAGATCAGAATTTGCTTGTCATCGAGATCCACTCTGCTGAGCATCCAATGGTTGCCGTCTTTGTGGATCGGGAAGAGCCAACGTCGATGGGTCCAGCAGTGGTCCCACACATACCGGTGGTCCTTGCTTTTCACGATGGCAAGATCTTTGTTTCTTTCGTTATCGGACCCAGGCAGTCGTCGTCGAGCCACATAATGTTTGAACCAGGTCGTAAGGCGATCTGTATCACTGCCGGCTTGCTTTAAAGCAGGCAATGTAAACGTAGAAAAGACCATGGCTTTCATCGCTGGGAGACCTTCAGGCGGAACGGTCTCTTGACGGCAGCATTCTTCGAACAGTGACCCGAACACGTTCAAGTGCCCATCACTCAACCAGGTGCTGGTCTGTTGAAGCGCCCTGATCTCGGTTTGTTCTAATACCAGCTGTCGCCCTCTGATCTGTAGCGCACCGCGCTGCGAAGACCTTGCCGGTCCCTCCACAAAAGATGGACATCTCCAGGTATCGCTCGAGAGGTCCTAGCGATCATGATCAGAGACGAGGCCGCTTCCACTTCCGTCAGCTTACCTGAGCGTTTTCGATCACCCCAATGTCGTCTGCGTCAGACCCATCTTGCACTATTCTTTGGCTCTCTCCGTCCGGCGATGGAGCGAGCAATCCGGCCTTGCTTGGGTCCTTCAAGAAATCATGGATCACAATTTCGGAGTCCGGCGTTCCACGACCTTCCGCCTCGTCGTCCAGCTCTTCACTATCACATCGTTCAACCTGATCACGACGGTCGATCACGATGGCTCCCAGTTCTTCAATAACCACGTCCAGGTCGGCCATGTCCCGCTCATAAGGGTCGCTGATGTTGCTCATGGTCTCCTCGTCCCACTCGTTGTCCTCGGTCCAATCGCCTGGGGTCTTAGCCGTAGACCAACTCAACTCCATTGACCCATTTGCCAGACCCGAATCTCGTGTCGAGCCTTTCTCCGACAGTCCCGTGAGGTCGTGGTCGTGCGACTGTCCGACCTGCTGCATCATGGTCTGCCAACGTTGGGTTGGCAGCGGCGGACATCGCCAGCGATGCGACAGCCAGCGATGTTCTCGAATTAAGCGATCCATTTGAGCTTGATCAGCCCCCTCTGAACCGATTATTCAGTCACAGTTTTCGGACCTGATCGTACCTCTTACCTTCTGCATCCCGTCGCACACTGATCAAAGCCCTCATCTGCTCCATCCACCATCTCTCCAGATTGTCTCCTTCTAACCTCAGCCGCCTCTCTTCCTCGATACATCGATCCAACAAGAGAACCGCCGTTATTCCTTTTCTGATCTTCTCGTCCGTGACCCAAAGAGGAGGCTGGGCCATGGTCGGCCACCACACATCTTGCCAGAGTGCGTGGTCCTCCGTCGGGTTCTGCAGATCTTCAACCTCCAATCTTGCGGGCAAAGGAATCTTCCAGCTCGGCTGAAAGATCAACTCCATTTGGGTCACGTAGCGATTGTAGCGCTCCACGGCCACTTTCGTCGTTCTCCAACATGGACCCCAACCTTTCAGAATGGCGTCGCGAACCTTTGTACCTAAGGTCACAAAGATCGTGATCAATGATCATCTACTGCGGTCCTTCATGTATCAACGCACCGACTGGATCATGACCTCCACCTCGTGCTCGCCTCAATCTCGACAGCTCCCAAAGATGCTCGACCACCCTTGATCTTATGTTCGCTTTCTCCTCCCGAGCAAGGAGAAGATAGTGCAAGAATTGGGCCGAGACACCTGCGAGCTCAGGGAACGAATGATCCAACTTCATCTCGGTCAAAAGACGCTGGCCGTTCACGATCAGCTCCTCGTGCTTCTCCTGCAGGAGACGAAAGGCCATTGTTGAGCGTGGCCAGCCGAACTCGTTGCTCATCGTTTGCACGGTATCTTGGATCGCGGCGCCGACACGATCTAGCTCTGTTTGGAGCTTCTTGAACAGATCGATCTTTCTCTGTACCTCCCGGCTGGTATCTGTTTGTTCTCGTCAGACCTGCTCTATCATCCTCAGTGGGGTGATAGGACTCACGAGGGCTTGAACGGGCTGGTTCAGATCTTTGCTGAGCCAACTGTTCTCTGAGCTGGGTCTCGCTCAACCCCAAGGACCTTATGGCTTCCATCGCTTGGGCCGAATGCTTGCGGATCAGCTTATATTTCTTTTTGATCCAGCTGCCCAGGGACAGCACCATGGTCACTCCGCACCGGTGGAGCTTTCGCTCCAATGCAAAGGTCCGCCGGGCGTTCTGAAGATGATGAGCACCGATCACTGCTTTGCTCGAACGATCTCTCACATTTGCCCTCCGTAAGATTGGGATCAATCTTCGAGTTCTACTCCACACACGTTCACTCCCTTTGCCGTCTGTCAGACCGAACCCGATCCTCCTCCGGGGGTTGTATACGACCTGACATGCCCATTCGTGACCGTACGCATGCAGAACGCTACACGCGAACGTGATTCGTGCGCGATCTTGACCGAGATAGTTGAACTGGGCGCAGAAACATCCCTTGGTCAGCATTATGGTCAGTTCTGTCGGTTTGAGCCCCCACGTACCTTGTCACAGCTCTGATCTAGTTGACAACCAATGTCGTACAGGACCCCAATGGTCGCGTTGCTCGGGAGCTCGTCCATGAGAGCCTTGATCAAAGCCATCGCGTACTCCTGCCGTTCGCCAGGAGTGGTAATGTCGCAGACGAAGATCGGAACATCGTGTCTACAAACCAAGATCACCACTCCAGTGACATCGAACACTTGATCGTCCACCAGGTTCGCGTCCTTGTCCGCAACTTTGAATGCCCGACGGCACCGATCGAGGGTCTCACTGGCTACCTTGATCCTAGTCGGGCGGTCTTCCCCTTTCGAATGCTCCTTGGCCTTCTCCATCGCCGAACGTGCTTCCAAGATTTTCTCCTTGGACAGGAACAGATCGGGATCATACATCGGTGGAGATGTACCTCCTCTGCGGAGTCGTTTCAGCTGGCGATTTCCATCCAGAGCGACCAGCACGTCGGGTGCACTGTTCAGTCCAAGGATCAGTCAATAGTCACACGTTCCCTCTGACAGCGATCTCACGTATCTGTCGGCCTACCCCACCGATCCAATCCGAAGCAGGCCGGGCAGCGGAGTCGAAGGCGGGGACTTGCACGACCACTACCAGCGATTGGGGGTCCTGGTTCAGGCATAGTGCTCGTTTCAAGACCCTCTCATAGATAGAGCTCATCGATCCGATTGTCGATGCTTCTCTGCACCTGCCGCTCCCACTGCAGCCGGCAGATATCAAACCAAAGGGTTGCACTGCTGAAACCTCGGCGCCAGGGGTCTGATAGTGGTCATCCTTCTTCGTTCTGGACGAGCAGATCAGCGTTGTAGGGCACGCTCGCTAGTTGGAACCTACCTGAACATAATAGACCCCATGCTCGGCGTGTGATCGCACCAGAGCCTCGCAGAAAGCATCGTTGGGGGTCGCGCAAGCATCGTATAGACTCAGATAGTGGACCAAGAGATCAAGTGAGAAAGCACGCGGTGGTTTGGACGGAAAGCTTGGCCAGAAACCTGCGGAGATCAGGACCGCAGATATTGGGTGGTTGGCGCAGCTTTGAAATTGCTGGTTCATGGATTCTGCCAGCAACCGAAGGTCAATCATTGATCTCGACCTAGCACAGGATACACACTCACCTGTGAAGGTCACGCAGACCACAGTGCACGCTCGTGATCCATTGCAGGCGGGTGTACAGTCAGATCGGTTGCTCGTGGACGCGCCTGACCGTTGGCCCGCGGCATGCCATCTTTTCAAAGCGATGACCAGTTCAGGTAGTAACGCTGTCCATCGCTCGTAGGTAGCCTGCTTGATCTGGCTATAGCGCCCGACCCTTTCTTGTGGTTCTTGATCCAGGTCCTCGTTCCCGAACACCTCGAACCAATCGTCTGCGGTCGGCTCAACCGGAAGTGGGGACGGCGGTAGTGCGCGAGCCGGAGCACCTCTCCATTGCGATCCAGGCCTTAGTGAGGGAAGTGAACGCTCGGGGCTTGTTTCTCAACGCCTTCTCTTTCGAGATCTGGTCACTGTTTGAAGACCTGTTGGCGGGCTCTTGGGCGTGCCGGCAGCCAGTGCAACACCTCGCCCGCGACCTGATTGACCGGCCCCTGACCTTCTTCTTCGCAGATCAAATCGAAGTTTCACATGCGGGTAATCGGGCATGGCTGGTATGAAGTTGCTGAACTTGAGTGCGATCTGACCGTGAACGCGTTGGAGTGCGCTGCGAGATGCCGAACATAAGATAGTAGTCGCTGTCCATCGATGCGGGTCGTGCGATGACCATGATGCCGTTATGTTCATATGTTCTGGTAGACCTCCACTGCGCCGGTCTGAACAGGACCTGAACAGGTGCCGCACAGAGCCTGGTCAGCTCCTGAACAGGTCCTGCACACCTGATCAGCTCGGCGCAGATGATCCCGTTCACAGGGACTTACTTGGTCGCTCAATAATCATTGCGAGTGGTCCTCACACTCTACGCTCGAGAACGCCCCCCCGTGCCATACCTCACGCCCTGTCTGCCTCCAGATCCAGATGCCGCCCATCGACCTGCACGGGATGCCATTGTTCAACTCCACTTTGACCCAGCCCGGCGGGCCACTCTATCACGAGCGCGGTCAGCAAGTCCCTCTCGGAACCTCTCCAGAGCGATCCGTCCCTCTCCTGCTCCTCGACCGTTGGTACGTTATCCGGCCTTTTGCAACTGGGTCATACGCAGACCCGATCCCCTGGCAGTCGCCTCCTGTTCTCGATCGCCCGTTTCTGGTCGATGCCACAGCAAATGGCCCGTTCAACACCGATGAAGGACTGCGACCTCGGCTTATCGTGCGATCCGGACGATCTCCAAGGCCTCTGGAGGAGCTTCAGCTCATCGGCCATGCGTATCCTGTTCCGGTGATGGATCAGGTTAATTGGCGCGATGCGTTCTTCCATCTCACGGCTCTACGGAGGCAAGCGATCGTCGATGATGGTGACCACTCGACGCTAGAGTTGATCGTCCCAGGATTCGAGGCAGCTACTAGATGCGTGGAGACCGCCGGTCGCTATTACAAGTGCGCCATCAGTTCTTCTTCCTCTGACCTTACTGATTAGACTACTCACATGATCGCTTCAGCTTACAATGGCAGACCGCGATCTCGAGCATATTCGAATATTTCCTGGATGCAGCAATCGTCCTTCACAACCCCGCGCCTTCGATACAGACCGATTTCGAACGGTGGATACGCAGCCAGACCCCTCGCTTAGGTATCGATCATGCAGAATATGTTCCGTACACATATTCTGCGGCATTGATCGCACCAGTTGGCTACGTCTGGCCGCTGCTTGCGGAGTTCTTGCACATCCGTGAGGCACAAGGAAGATCGGACGAGCCAATGTCGCTGGAGGAACTGCAGATGTACGCCGCCTCGATCATGGTATCCTTGCGCGGAGGTCCGGTGACGATTTATCTTGGAGATATCCTCGGGACCGACGATTCCGAGGTGGATGATCGATGGTGGGAAGCCGATAGCGAGGGAGACGATCAGGACGAAGCGATATGACGGCTGATCAATCAGGTGCAAGTACAGCTTCAACATGGAGCCAAGAGCTGGATCGTAGTCGGGTTGCGGGGAACACAGATTCACGATCACGCCTACGGTCCGCATAGCCATATAGAGATCGAGCCCCCGTTTAAAGCTCGATCACCTGCTCTACGATGCCTGTAAACCGGACATAACCCTGATCCCATTAAGACTATGCCGTAGAACCAGAGCTCTGTAGTTCTTGCCGGTTTCGGGCTCAGAGAAGCAGGCCTGATCGCATCCAGAGTTCTTCGCCGTGGAACACGCGGAGCAGTCAAAGTTATCGCGAAGAGCTTGGCCAAGATAACGACAGATTCAGATGGTCCTTGACCAGATCAATAGGCATCCCGAGAAGTGATCGCTGTTGCACAGAAAGGCTCGGAGGCGAGCTACTTCACTCGTGCGCGTGACCCAAGCTTCGGTCAACAAAGACCCTGATATCTCTGATGAAGGACGCCACGATCTCGGCCCGCTCCCGCGAGGCGGCAGCGTTGCCGTCATTATTGTAGACGAATTTAGTAGATCATTCGCCGGCCAATTGATGATCTTATTTCGACGAAGTATCAAGGCTAGTCATCCGTATCGATGCACATGGGATCGAAGCCGCCTGCTGACCTCGTGTTGGTCGCGGCTGTGTAAATCCGACCTCCCGCAGCATATTTTAGACCGCGCGATCTGAGCCGTCGCCTGTCATCGCTCTTTCTTCCCTCAATTTCTCTCCTCTCACGATCATCTCTCATTTACCACTGATCTGGTCTAATGTCCGGACCAGGAAGGGGTCCACCCCCTCCGTCCGACCCACGTAACCCCGCCAACCCCCCTACGTCAAACCCACCGATCACTCCTCCCCGTGCGCCTGCTCAGTCCCGACCCCGACCCCCTGCGTACAACGAGGGGGTATACCACACTCCTCCTCGTCCGGTCAACCGTCCCAACTCCGATGCCGGGACCACCACATTCTCTCCCCGCTACCCTCGACCTGCTCGACACGTCCAACCTGGTCGTCCTCGACAGATCGCGGTCGAGCTTCCCGAGCCCCCATGTTGGTGTAAGAACCGGCACGGGAAATCGATCTATTCTCGCATGTATACCTGCTACAAGGATGGAGATCATCATGGCGAAAACCTCTACGGTGAGTGATAGGTTGGTCTGATCTTTGTGCAACCGGCTGACTTGACCTGGATCAGTGTGTCGTCGCCGATCATACTGGAACGAGCTCAAGCGGAAGGCGCAAAAATACCAGTCCGACCACCGCTCCGAACCGATCGAAAAACAGAAAGGCAGCATCTATCATTCCGAAGGGATCAAGAAGTGGGGGGAGGGCTGGATGAACAAGAAGTTGAGAGGACCCGATCCCGGGGACGTTGCACCCGGCTGTGACTTTCTCAGTACGTTGAACAGCTCTAGGTCGTGAACACGTTGCTCATTAGATCGTACAGTGTGGTGGAATGATTGGTATGTCGCGCGCCGTCGAGAGTCTTGGGCTCAAGTTGATCGCGGGACCCCCGCTCTGGGCCTTCCTGGTCCTCCGCCTCCTGGTCCCCCGTCTCCTCCTGGTCCTCCGCCTCCTCCTGGTCCTCCGCCTCCTGCCGGCCCTCCCGATCCTTCATTTGCACCTGGTCCTCCCGTGGCTGGATGTGTTGCACCCTGGGAACGATCTTCTGCTCCTACCGGTCTGGTCAGTATCTATCTTTGGCGATGAAGGACAATATGCTGACCTTCTTGATTCATTGCATCTAGTTCGCGCCCCGATCACCTCAACCGATCAATCGAACGGTGCCTCGCCGTGGAGGTTTCTCTATGTTCGCCCGAAATCGATCCACCGTGGTCCTTCCTGACCCTCCTGCTCTCCGTTCCCCCTCTCCGGCGCCGATCCTCCCCCAGTCAACGCCTGCCTTATTGCAGGATCGAGCCGGAGGTCTGATCACTGCCGACGCTCTTCGTCGCTTTACGAATGATCCACATGCGGGTTGGGAGCAGACTCATGCTCAGGAGGAGGCCACGCTCGACAACCCGCCCAGGAACGTACCGCCTTCGAGAGCGCGATCCCGTCCAGCGCCCCGGGTTATCGAAGATGATCATCGCTCCATATATGGCTACATCGAAGCCTTTGATCCTGAAGAGGATGGCGAAGATGAAAATGATGACGATGATAACGAGCTAGAGCAAGGGACCAACCGAGATATCAGCGTTCCTCCCTCTGATCGGCAAAGTGTGCTGCCGTACGATCAAAGGCCGACCAGTCCCCCTCATATGCCCTTTGCTCCCTGGGGTGTGCCCGGCTACAACCCGCCTGGTCCCTCCAACAGCCCTGGTCCTTCCAACGCCCCTCGGTCGCCCGGCTACAACGCGCCTGGTCCCTCCAACACCTCTGGTCCTTCCAATGCCCCTCGATCGCCCGGCTTGCGGTCCAGAACTGTTGGAGTGCCTCGCCCGCCTCGCGTCGAGATATGGCCTGAGACCGCGTCCGGGGTCTGGCGGTCTCAGAGTGGGTCTGGCGATTACCCGTTGTACGATGTGATCGACAACTGGACCTCATCGATGACGGCCGGCTTTCCGATGGGAGAATTTCATGTTGACCGCGGTGGGTGGATCGTGGTCCGCAGGTTTCTCCCACCACCGTCTTAATGATCAGTCGTTGAGCTTGTAGGGGAGGGGGGTCGATGTGTTCGATCCCAGAACCGTAGTGCGCACTGTTCTAGTAGGTCACACAATGCGAATATGTTGTCCCATGCCATACATCGACCCAAGTTCATGTTGAACAGCGGATTGAGACTGAACCCACCACTTGAGATCATGATCCTTCCAAACCAAGACAATGACACCTGGCATCGTGTGTCAAGGTCATCAGTGAACGAGAGCAGCAGAAGGTTGATCGCATCGGCGGCCCATAACACTCCAAAAGATGATGGTCATCGATAATGCATTGATCAGGTCTTAGCTATCCAGAGGAAATATAGTCTACAGGCTCATGGTCATCAATCAGAAAGGTATCCAATGTAATGTACGGTCGCTGATCATGGAAAAGTGATTGCAAGAAGGGAAATGATACTACGTGGGATCCGCGTGATCATCAAGTCGATATGGTACCATTCACAGTGCACTCCATTGTGCATGACAGCTCTGAGTTCAAGCCCAACCTTTGCCTTTGCCTTCAGGGAATCCTTTCTGATTGGCACGAGCGTTGAACTCATCGTGGATCCTCTGCATCGCACGATCAAACCATTCATTCCAATCGAGAATCTCATCATCGGCATCCTGGTCATCTCGATGAGTGCGATTGCGGACGATAGGATCTTCCACCATGGCCGGATTAGCTGGTCGCGACGGTCCAGCCTTGGGAGGGTCGATTACTTGCACGTCATCATCGGACATATCCTCGATAACATCGATCCCCTCCCAAAACCCCATCATGTCGTCTTCCGAATAACTCGGCTGTGCCTGCGTGGACCAGGCCTGGGGATCGTTGACCAAAGGCTAGTCATCAAGATCAGTCAGACCATCCTCAATCGCAGGCCATGGTCACGACTTACCTGTTGGCGAAGGTGTTCCTGCACGCAAGACGGGGGACGATCATAAGGCTTGCGATTGTGGCAACAGCGGGTCTGTGGACGTGGAGCACCGCTGGCTCCAGAACCCCGCTCCCGACCCTCTTTCGGTCCGTAAACCCCGCCAGGAAGGGTCGAGGCCTTCACCCAGAGGCTGCCGTTCCTCTGCGATCCAGGATGGGTGGTCGGCGGAGCCTTGTTCTTCTCTGCGGCCTTCTCTGCGGCCTTCTTCTCTGCGGCCTTCTTCTCTGCGGCCTTCTCTGCGGCCTTCTGCTTCCTAGCCTCAGCGCGGACCCGATCCTCGAGCTGCTTCTTCTCCCAGTGTTGGCGGTACACTAGGGTTTGGATCAGCTATCATCCCAAGACGAGACGGTGTCAGACTACGATCTTACTGAAGTAATCGCATCCAGGGGCCCTATCCTTGGGATCATAGCCTCGCAGGTCCTTGTTCAGCACACCCTTTCCCCAGCGCTTCTCTGCTTCGATCAGATGTTTGTTGATGGGTCGTTTCTCGACCGGGAGACACTCAAGTGCTTGATCAAGCTGGTGGGCCAGTCGGCGGTATTCAAGGAACTCGTTTCGAACTCGGCACACTGGAGGTTGATCAGCATATATGCAGATCAAGCCGGCCCGAAGGAACGTACGATAAATATTCTCCCCTTGCATGGGTCCCGCTTTGCGCTGGACATAGCGACGAGCGACCTGGCCGCACTCGCAAAAGGGTGCGGGGATAGCCGGGTCATGGTCGTGACTGTCAGCATCGTTGAGGTCGTTGGCCATTGGAACGATCGTAGAGAGAAGCAGGTCGGGGATGGATCGTGAAGAAAGAGGAGGCAGGGGTTGAGGGACCAGATGAGGGGCGAGAAGAACTGAGCAAGGAGAGTCGTGGTGGTGGACTGGGTGGTGGGAATGGTCGTGGCTGAGGTCCGTTGGTCGTGTCGAGGAGCGAGGTACTTATGCACCAGGAACGGGTGGAGCGCGATGAAGAGGAGATCTTGATGACTCAGAGCATCATGATCGAATCGTCCGTCCGAGCACGATTAGGAGAAATGGAGATGGTGACAATTGAAGAATGATCTGTGGAGATAGGGGGAGAAGTTCGCGATCTGCGGTCAAACAATGAGTCATGTGACAGGTCAGAGAGCAGAGCGCCGCTCGCTTCAACATGACTCACCTCTGCAATCGGTGATCTGAATAGGAGCACGCCACTTGAACGGCGGAGATGTCCGCAATGGGCGTTTCCAGAAGGATCGCGGGAACTGATCGAACAGAGAGGATTCACATGCTCGCCCTGGAACGAGTGGCCGATTGGAGAGGCACTTGTATGCGCTTTCATTACGGCGATCCAGGAACACGAAGATACATGATCGTGCATGAGCGGGGTCGTAATCACAGCCCTGTTCGCCTCCTGCTGGGTTGAGGACCTTCCTTCCTGGTCGATATATGCGCCTCTTGCATGGCAAATTACGTTGAACTGGCCACTTCCGCGACGATCTCTGAGCTTGAATTTGTGAGCTTCGAGGTTCTGGATGGGGGAAGAGAGATGGTCGCGCGATCATCGCCTGGGCAGGTTTGACGTCGACCAGGCCGCCGGACGTGGCCTCTGTGGTCTTGATTGCCCCGGGCGAGCGACTGCCTGAACGGGCCAAATGGATGATCTTGCCTAGGGGTACAAGATGGTCGCCAAGCAGTCAAGGCTGACCAGGGGGCAGGCCGTCTGCGTCCTCAAGATTTGATCGTCAGGTTGATGTTTCCGCTTGGCTGTCTGCCGGGATCGATGGGAACCTCGCTGAGGATGTTCTTCGACCTGTCCACGTCCAGGCTGCGGCTGCGTCGGTCGGGAATTCATCGTCGAGGGCGTCGACAGCGTCGCGGACGGCAGAACAGGGCCGAGGGCCGACTTCGGAGACCTGAGGAGCACAGACGGAAGGCAGTGGGACCAGGTCGATCAGGAGCCACGCAATGGGTAACGGGGACCGCGAGGTCCCCGTTCCTATGTTGAACAAATAAATTCTAGATCTACTTATACACATAATGATTAACTCAAGAAAAGCGAGCTTGTGCACCGGGATCAGGAGGATTCCAAGGATGAATGGAGGAGGGGTCCTGCTGATATGGCCCAGGAATACCAGCTGGGAGTCGCGACGGTCCGACCAAATGACCTCGGTGATCGTACGTCAGATGAGAGGGCGATGGAGCCGGTGGTAGGCCAAGGGCGGAGAACCCGTTCGTATAATTCGTCACCGAAGGTCCATGACTCGGAATTGTGGCCGATCCTAGGTAGGGTGTTGGGCTTTTGGGCGGAGGACCGAATACCGTGCGGAGAGGCGGCAGCTCCCTGCCAAAGGGACCGTTCAATCCGGCGATAGGAGGTCCAGCGGTCGTCATGGCCGAATATCCTGTCATCATATCGGGCCGTGAGACCGCAGCGTGGTGCTGAGGTCCAGCCGCTGACCCTGTGGGAACCTGATAACTGAAACCAGGGCGATTGGGATCATCGTTCAAGAAAAAGGTGGGAGGGGATCCAGTAATAGTAGGCATAAGATTGTGTTGGTGGGCGACCGGGACATCATGCTCTCGAGATGAGCGCGCAGAGCGTTGACCTTGTGTGCCATGGAGCGGTGCGCTGCGTGACATGGAGCGGTGCTCTGCCGCCATCCGTGATCGTGAAACTGGACCGGCAGCTTCATCATCGCTGGGGATGTGATCTTCGGAGGAAGAGAGATCGGACTCGGTGACGGGAGAACGTGCATATCGGCGTCGACGGTGTGCGGATCGTCGATCAGCATGCTTGGGGGGCAAATTTTCCTGGTCATCATCTTCAGAACGGCCGCGCTTTCTCCTGCGACCTGATCGGGTCAGATCGATGTGATCGCTGCGACGTGAAGAGGATGTAACTGAGCGTTTGGACCGAGACGGCCCAACCGATGACTGCGCTCGTAATGGAACCCTCCTGCGGTCGCGCAGAGTGATGGCCGGGGGTCGAGAAGGTGGTGGGAGAGACTCGTAGCGCGCGATCTCGTCGTTGTAAGACCAGGTCGAGCCGTCCACTCGAATAATCAGAGGAGGGTTCACGTCGAGAGGGGTTTTGATTGCATCTGATAGAGAACGAAGATCGTCAGATGGTCTGTAAAACCATGAAGTGGTTAACTGACCCTTTGCCCAGCGCCGAATGCTCACTTTCAGTTTCGGGACCTCGGTCGTATACGCGATCCAAATCGGGAACAGCTCGTCATGCGGGGTGTTCTGCAGCTCGTGCTGCAGATCGTGGGGGAAAGGTCCGTCATTGGGCCAATTCACCAGTGTACACTGATGCTGGATCATGGCCTCCTCTATATGAGGACCCCAGCGGTTGAACAAAGGCGGCTTTGCGTTTGGTTTGGCCAACCGCATGGCATCATCTGGGATCACGATCAGGGAGAGAAAAAAGAGCACGGTCGCGAAAAACTACATACGCAGCAAGATCTTGCCCCTGGCTTTGATCGCCTCCTTCATTTCGCGTACTCCTGGCGGACGGGTACCTTGGTGGCCTCGGGGATCGATGGAGTCGTCAGCGGGTGGATTCACCATGAGCGGACCATACTTGTTTCTGAGGTCGAATCAGTTCATGAAGGGACCGAGAGAGCTTGATGCACTCACGCGACCCACTGTTTCATTAGAACACGATCGCCGTCCTCGGCCCAACCCGAAATGGACGAACCCATCTAAACACTTGTGAGCGAGGCGCAAGCAATCGATCTACATAGGATCTTACACCGCGTAAGCCTTCAGACTCCCAAACATAATACATGGGTCCATCATCCAAGGGGTTCAGGCCGGCAACTTGTATGCGACCTCCGATCTGGCTCTTGCTATCATAGTTAGAGAACTATGATAATACGGATCAGCCTTTGACAGGTGGATTAACGTGGGAAAGCACTGACCACATACTTGGCCGAGGCGACCAGTTGATTGAAGATCTGCTGGCGTTCGCTGGGCCGCAGTTGATCACCGTCCTGCAAAGGTTGTTGCAGGTTCCACTCCTCGAGCTCTAGCTGTAGGTCGGGATTATCCGCACCACGCTCGAGATATTCGCGCCGGGTCATTGCAGCATCGTAACGTGCTACAGTCACGATCAGATGCACTCGATCTGGAGCAGGTCTTGAACGAGCGAACTCACCTCCGGGCTCGCGTTCCACGCGAGCGCGTTTTTGATACAAGTTCCACGCGTTCGACGATCGTGCATAGCCGGTAAAGACACCAACATCCTTCCAGACCCTTGCCGGATGGATGTGGTAGTGCTGAGCAATCTCATCCACGATCGCCTGTATGAGAGCTTTCGCGACTCGGCGACCCAACTTGGCACTCTCAGGTAAAGCTCCTGGAGCTTTGGGCCAGATCTTGCGGTAATACGAGCTGAGCAGGGTCTTGGCTCGTTGGCGTCGATCCTGAGCATCTGCAGACCCAGAAGTCGCTTGGAGGCCATCTTGCAACGCTTCGAAGATCCATTGTTCCTCAATATCTTCAATCGGCTCCTCATCGTCTTCATCGTCCGAAGCGTCTGTGTCGACGCCACGGTCGTCGGTCTTGAACGGAGGGCCATGGTCGGAAGGTGATCGTGAACGGGATGGAGGACGGGCCGGATCGTCTGGTGGTCTGGAACCTTCATGGGACCCATTATCTTGTCGGCCAGCATCTCCATCGTCCACACGGTCGATTCCGTGCGACTGTAGATCAGAAGCCGCCACCGTGTTGCCGGTGTGTTGATTCCATGCCGATGCAAGCTGTGTTGGAGCGATCTCATTCGCAGAGCCATAGAAAGCTTGGTCGGACAAGCCTAGCAGCTGGGTCAACATGCCGATCAGCTTCTGTTCGATGCGAGAGCGACAAGAAGATCCACGCACCAATGAGGCCCCTTCAGATTGCAGCGGTGAGATACTTGAAGTCGACGAGAACGAAAAATTGTTGAAATCGTCGGCGGGGGTCTCGTGGAGGAGGGACGGACTGGAGGGACCATTGATCAGGTTGGGTCGCGGAGAAGTGCGTTTGGGAGTAGAATCTGGGATTAATCAGTCTGAGATCGTCGCAAGGTCCGCACAGAAGGATCATGAGTCACGCACGAGGAGGATGCTGCAGATTGGGCTCTGTCCCGGCCAACAGTTCTGCGAGCTGTTCAAACTGAAAGGCTGAGCCAAAGGTCGCAATGTTTGATATGGAGTCGTCCAGATCATAAGCGAACTCTTGAGTAGAATCGATGGTCGGGTCGGCCCAGCCATGATAAGAGTGGTCTGACACTACGGAGTGGTTCTTGGGATCTAAGAAACGAGGAGCGCGAAAGACATCCTGAGACCAGTGGACTTTGGCATGGGGCCGCGGTCGGTGTCCTGGTCCAAGTCGGGCTCCAGCAGTGATATTGACGGGAAGACCAGGGTCTTGGTTTTCGTTCATCTTCCCCTTGCCCTTGCGGACTTCTTGTCGGTCAAACAAGGCCATCAGATCGGAATGATCTGCTTGTCGGATGCGGGGTAGGCGGCTTGCCAGATCAGGGAGACAGTGAGAAGACAACGGGAGCAAACGCGCACCGATACGCGTCACACGATCACGTGAGCAGGGACCACTCTCTCAAGGACCTCATTATTGGCGATCGCTGCTCCTCCGCTGGGAATCTACGGTCTGAAATAACTTCGGATCAAATCTGTGTCATTACGGTCGTATCTAAGACATCATATCGGGCTGGATCATGGAACGTGGTAGTGAAAAGGAGCACGGTGCGTCACCGTGTCGCTGACGTCGAAGATTGGTCCTGAATGGCGTCCAAGCAGAGCCCAGGATCATGACTCCAGGCGAGTAGATCGCTGAAACGCTAGCAAGGGAACCGCACTAACTCGATTACGCAGATGGACCCATTGATCAAGATGATGATATCAGTGATGTGGGACGATGGGTCAAGAACGAATTGACGGAGGGACCGGGACCGGTGCTGATCAAGCGGGAGGAGGGTGTGAAAGAAGAGCCAAACGATGTTGCATCTGAGGAAGAGGATCGCGAGTGTGCTGAGGACCTGCTCTTCGGCGAAGAGCTCGGTCTCTTGCTGCTCACGCTGGAGGAGCGAATGGAGGCGAGTTCCATTCGGCCTTGATCTGGTCCATGCGATATTGATGAGCCGGTAGAGCGCTGTGGTCGCGGACGCGCAAGCGCAACGTAATTGGGAACGTTCGCTACTCGGAAGATCTGGCCACGGCAGGAGACCAGCTACGTTATTGGATCGTGTGTTTGAGTTATTGGACGTGCGTACCTCCGACCAGGCATCCAATGCGAGTGACACTGATCTGCCCATAGACGCTGCGAGCCACGTATGAGAAGGAGGACCCCGAGTCGGCTATAGCGCCTCGGATCGTGTCCGGCCCAAGCGATCGCGGTCCAAGCGAAGCCGCTGCACCGGGAAGGTCTTCTGGCGAGAAGAGACGAGGGGACCAGAAGCCATCGGCACGCAAAAACACCTAACTCGGTAGTCTTGATCTTGTAAGTGCCGTTCTCTGATCGATGCCGTGGACCACAAGTTCACCACACTTGTAGGTACTATAGTTCGATCAATGTATTGTTTCATGCCGGAATAAAAGACCGCTGGCCGCTGCGGTACACGCAAAGATGCAGATGTTGCAGATCTGGCGACCGCCCCGATCGTGTTCGACGTACAGTGGCAGCCGTAGTCTGGCGTTTCGAGCTGATCCAAGCACCCGTGAGCGATGACGGATCAGCAGGAATGTTGGGGGGAAGCAGTAATGGAGACCAGACTCGATTGGATCTGAACACACCGGGAAATCAATCATGGACTGTCCAGCCGGTCGTACGAAACATCCGGGTCCAGGGGGGGGGGGAGAAGATGAAGAGCAGGCAGATCAGAGGATGTACGCAAGGTGGGATCGCCGTAAACAAATAATGGTCGCGAAGGGGAAATCGTGTCAGCCAATGACCAGCAGGGGAGGTGAATGGTCTGACACAGGTGCTGTACAGGACCTGTCCTGACCATGTTCAGGCGCTGTTCAGACGCGCGCGGGACTAACACCGGGAACAAGATCGCCGGTCCTTAAGCAGGCCTCACAGATCGGACAGTAGTAATGATCATGGATATCTTTCATACGATTGACAACGAATATTGATAATGTACATGATCATGGACTATGCATGAACGATCTGAAAAAATTTGGGGCTTCGCGCCAGATCGCGGTCAGCGATGTTTGCCGGCCTTCAAGTCGATGATGCGGCCAGCCAAGCCGCAATCGCCGGTCGGGTTCGAAACGACATGGGGTGGAAGTCAGAAAGAAGATCCAAGACGTTGAACAATGATTGAGCAAAGATGGTTTGGGTCGGGTGGATGTGGCAAGCGACGTTGTCGTGCATGTTTGATCCTCCAGAGCATAAGGGAGTTGCGGAGGCGGTCCATGCCCAGAACACAGATCGCACGTCGATATGACCGTGAGCAAGCTGCAAGTCGGCTTGATCGAGAAGACCCTGGTGCAAGCTACAGCTCAGAGATCTTAGAGGAAAGGGGGTTAACACTTACCCTGGTCTATGGCCCAATGACGGTGGTACCAATGCGCTTGGAAAAGATTCCAAACGTTGATCGGTGGCGTGTGCTGATCAGGTTGTTCGAATAGATGAAGACACACGGCGGCTTGATCTAAGCCGAGGAGAAAGGCTAGATGCTCGACCAGAGCCTGGGTCGCTGCCAAGAGAAGCTTGTGGAGGCAGTCGGGGTCTTGAGGTCCGCTATCTCGCAAGTGGGCAATGAGGGAAGACCAGAGATGCCGACCAAGGGTCAATAAATCAAGGACATGGTGAGGTCGTGAGTTATTTCGATGGTGATCGACGTAGAAGGCGAAAAGGCCCTCGATAAGTGAGCGCAGGTCTCGAAGATCGGCATCCGTGGCAACCTCCAGATGCCGCGAAGTAGAGGACATCGCAAGGCGATTTGAAAACGAAGTCGGTTGAGATCAATATTAAGGAGGTCGAGTTTTAAGACTCCGAGGTAGGGCCAGGAACAGGATCAAAACAAACGCCAGATTGCCGTTGTTCAGGTGTTCAGCTGCGTTACGCATCGTTACTCCCTGATCAATTGAAGGTCACGTCAGGACAGCTCGATCACAGACAGAACGCAATATCAACACAGCCTCTGATCAACGTGGCTCGGTGTTATGACCAAAAACGGATGGGCAGAACGAGACCCGTTCGGGCGCCGTTGAGACCTGAACAAGGAGACCCCCTATGGGGCTGTTTATGGTCATAGGTCAGAACGGGCCCTTTAGGCATGTTCAGGGGTCTGCCTAGGGTGCCTATCGCCGAGGTTTGCGCCCCAGAACCGTTGGGGCAGGGTAACACCGACCGTTGGGGGGACCCAAAGCGGTTGGGGCAAGGTAAAGCCGACCCCAAACCGTTGGGGCAAGGTAACGCCGACCGTTGGGGTAGCCAAAACCGTTGGGGTAAGCCAAAACCGTTGGGGTAAGCCAGAACCGTTGGGGCATGGTAAGGCCGACCATTGGGGTAGGGTAAAGCCGACCGTTGGGGTAGGGGAAACCGTTGGGGCAATCCCTATCGCCGAGCCTGGCCAGGTCTATCGCCGAGCCCCATCAAGCCTATCGCCGAGTCTTGAGCTCCTATCACCGAGCGCTATCACCGAGTCTCGTCAGTCTTATACCCGAGCCCGGTCAGCCCTATCGCCGCACCCCGCTTAGTGCCATGGCCGAGTCTCACTATCCCCGAGCCCTATCCCCGAGTCTTGTGCCCTATGTCCGAGGCTGGCCCGCCTTATCACCGAGACCTATCACCGACTCTTGTGAGCCAGGCCTATCACCGAGACTGGTGAGCACCAACGCCGGCCCGGGCACCACATCATCAGAGCAGAGTGTTCTGCCAGTTCGAACACTGACTTGTCTCAATCTCTTCACTTCGACTTCGTTCGACGATCTGACTGGGCGTTATCTGGATGTAACTTCTACAACCATGATCTATATCAACGCCGTGTTTGGTAATTCTCAAGCCTTATCTGGCACCAGCCGGACCTGTTCGCTGTCATGTCGTGCGCGCCGGAAGAGAAGGCTCGCGACGAGAAGCAAGTGGTTTTCGAACGGCATGGAGCACTCCAACTCCAATCTGTTATCTTTGGATGCGCAGCGATGATATGACTATGTGCCTGCTGAATATGTATCCTGGCTGCGTGGCTGGCGCAAACGGCCTGAATTGCTGATCTGCTGCCATCCTTTGGCTATCCCTTCGCTCTGCGCAACCATGACTTGGCTGAACGACAAGATTCGGGCGCTGGGCAAGCGTGAGACGTGGGAGCTTACGCCTGAGGCATCGACCTTTGCACCGGGCAGCAGATGGAGCAACAAGGATATGGACCCGACGCCGCCTGAGCAGCGGACGTGGAAGATGGGCAACTTCATTGTATGCTTCAGCTTATCCCGATACGATATTAGCCTGACATGTATGCCAGACATATTGGATCTCGGATGCATTCAACGTCGCGACGTGGGATCTGTCGTCTGCTCTGCTCACGGCAGGCATGTCGTGGTCGCAGGCCCTGGCGTGCATCATCGTCGGGAACGTCATCATCGCTTGCGCAATCACGGGGACGGGTACAATCGGTGCTAGGCACCATATCCCGTTCCCTGTCCTGAACCGATCCTCGTTCGGTTTCTACCTGTCGTACTTCTCCATCATCGGTCGTTGCATCCTTGCTTGCTTCTGGCAGGGTATCCAGACCGCGACGGGCGGTGAGTGCGTCTATCAGATGATAAGAGCGATCTTTCCGTAAGTCTGCTCCGCGCGGTCGGCTATGGTGCTCACCATCGACGTTCCCAGGGGCTTCGAGAACTTCCCGAACCATCTCCCCGCTTCAGCCAACATCACGTCCGCGAACCTCCTCGCCTACTTCATCTATTGGATCCTGCAGCTCCCGTGGCTGCTCGTCCCGACATACAAGATCCGGTGGCTCTTCACCATCAAGTCCATCCTGGTGACTATATGCGGCCTGTCGATGATGATATGGGCCTTCGTGCGCACGGGCGGAGCGGGGACTATCTTCTCCCAGCCCGCCACTATTAGTGGGTCGAAGCTCGCCTGGGCCTGGTTGGCCGGCCTGCAGAGCGTCCTCGGGATGTACGCCACGTTGTGTGAGGACGCTGTGTCGCCCGCTCTCAGGGCTCTTACTTATCGTTGATCAGCCGTGAATATCCCTGATTTCACCAGGATGGCGAGGTCACCGCGAGAGTAAGAGAAAAGTTAGGCATGACGTATATCATCACTGACTCTTTCCCATAGTCAATATGTACAACTGATCGTGATTCCCGTCTCATTCACCTTCATCGCCTTTGTAAGCTCCTACAATCTCTATCTGTCATGTATCCTCATCCCACATCTGCAGCAAGGCATTGTCGTCACATCGGCCGGCTACATACTCTATGGCGACTACTATTGGGACCCGCTGCGACTAATGAACAACTGGGACAACCGCGCAGCCACCTTCTTCGCGGCATTCGCCTTTGCTGTTGCAACACTGGGAACGAACATTGGAGCGAACTCCATCTCCGCCGCTAACGATTTCACGGCACTCATGCCAAGGGTGAGATTGTCAATATAGATTCAACTTGGTCATCTCATCCAGTTCTGTAGTGGTTTAACATCAGACGCGGACAAGTTCTTTGCGCGATCATTGGAGGATGGGTCATCATCCCCTGGGAGATCCTTGCTAAGTACGCTGCAGCCACATCAATGGACACTATTGGCTTATCATTGAAACAGCGCATCTGGTTTCCTCAATTTCATGGGCGGATATGCGGTCTTCTTGGCTCCTATCTGCGCCATCATGATTGTGGATGTACGCGGAATATTCACTGCATGATTCTAGACTCACTCATTATCTGTGCAGTATTGGTTTATCAGAGACCAGAAGCTCGATATTCCCGCTCTGTACGATCCTCACGGAAAGTATCGCTACTGGGCGGGTATCGTGAGTATACGGACTTTCAATTGTTACTCAATTGACTCTGGTGAAAGAATTGGAGGGCATTGGCAGCTCTGGTCGTGTCGATACCTCCTAATCTACCAGGACTGATCAACGCTATCAACTCCGCCATTGGCGTCGGCGGCGGAGTGTACCCGTACGTATAAGCCCTTCTACGCCAGAATTTCCGCTGACGATGGGGCCCAGATATTGTATCTCGTGGCTACTCGGTGTACGTCATCCACTCCACCTGCAGTTTCCGAATGGTCCTAACCTTTCTATAGTTCTTCCTCGCGGCCGTCACGTACTATGTCGTCTCTAAGCTATTCCCCCCAACGGACACCTTTGCTGCAGAAACGATCACTGGGGAGGAGCAAACTGCCTCCATGCCCTCGGAAGACAGAGACGACAAGGCAAGCGAGGAAGAGAAGAGTACCGAAGCGCACGTCACCGTGCAGCCCGTATAGTTATTGGGTGTACACGAAACAGGGTGGTAGAAAACAGAAACCCCGGAACAGACAATCGTTGCTCTCAATCGGTCAGTTCGATACTTTCTTGCCATTTATCATTATCTGCACTAGTGCAGCAGACATGGTGTTAGCGATGGTCTGTTCCAAACCGAGAGGCATTGGGATCTGCCTGCGGGACACTCGTGTTTATACTATCCCTCCGTGGCAAACTACCTTCCAATTACTTGGGCCACCTCAAATGGCGGAATTCCCAGAGGCAATCGAGACCATGCGGTCTGGCGGGAAGGTGGTAGAAGTAGCGGGAGGTTCCTCCACCGGCCATCACAGCATGTGAAAGGCCCGTTGCCACAGGCGCGAGCACGCGCGGACGATGCCTTAGTGTGCGCAGAAATCAACACTGGTAGGATTCAGATCTTCTCGGTGGCATAAATGAAAAGGCAGTCAAAGCACAAAACAGCCGGCGGGTGTAATGTGCATAAGAGAGAGACTACATATGTATCGAGCAGGATAACAATGTAGAGCATGAAGCAGTGAGCCGAAATCAGTCATGTCTGGCCGTGAGCGGCTATCTCCTGCCAGTCAGTCGCACCCTTACGCCATCTCAGATCCCATATAGTGTTCGATTAGTTGTCTTCTGGACTTCTTTTCGCTTGGCAGAGGCTGTTCGGGCAGCAGCGGCTTGCCGTCCACCTCGGCGAAAATCCATGGGCTCTCTTCACTCCATACCCGACTGCCGTGGACGACTGCGACCAAGAGGAGGATGCCTTCGCGATTTTGGTGATAGCGCTCTATCCTGTTCTCATTCGTACACTTGATGGCGATGATCCGTGGCATGTGAGAGGGGTGGTACACGCAGCCGCCGATGGAGAAATACGGTCTAAACGTGTCGTAGAACCAAGTGCCTGAGGGCATGCAATCAGTGTCGATATCGCACAGAGAAGGGACGGCGAACGTACAGCCGGGTTTGTCGCACTTGCCGTTCCCTTCCTCGTCCAGGAGGATTACCCAGTTCAGGGAGGCAGAGATGTGCAGCTTGCTGGGACAGAGGCGGTAGTGTTCGCAGGCACCCAAACTACCCCTAGGACGGTACGGCACATGGCTCAGAGACGGATGAAAGGTGGGAGAAGGAAGGACTCACTGTATTCTGGTGTCGAGCCCCATATAACGCTTCCTCTCGCACTTTGGAGAAATGTTGAGTAGAGCGGACCCAAGGGGGTATCGCCAGTGAACGGCGTAGTACTTACCTCAAGGCAGAATAACGGGTTCCCATACCCTCTCTTTCCGTTCTTGATGCGCTGAACAGGCGATTGAGGCATGGCGATGGTGACGGTCTGGTCGAGGAAAACGGCCCGTGGTGATCTCGGTGGTGAGTGGACCAGGGGCAGTTGTACGTGGCGAAAGGGGGCCGGATGACTCTGGGTGGTGATGGTGCCCTCTGCCCACAATCAATCTCCGCCATACTGCCGGGCGGGAATGTGGAAGAAGTCGGGAAGCGGTTCTAGCCAGACCGGGCGTAGGGCGGGCCGCCACAGGCGCGCAGGCTATCAGCACCACCACAAGGATGGACGGTGCTAAGCAGCGCAGGTGGACAGCACCGCCATGTAAATTTTCTTGAGCAGATGCAGAATGTTGCCACTGTGCAAGAATGTTCCAGGTTTGCGCATTGCCGGCCGCGTTGTACGCGTGTGAGACATTCTGCTTCAGCACTTCGACGGCCGAGACATGAATAAAGCCTCTATAGCAACCATCTTCCCGGAATCATTGTTGTCAGCCCACGACGGCAAGGACGGAACTAGCGAGTTCAAGCTGGGAGCGTTCTTGTAGACCTCTGAAGTGTTTGCCGGAGGAGCGACCGTGACGGTCTGAGTCATCTGCACGCGCGAGCTAGAAGTGGGCAATCAGAACCCTTCTCAAAACAAAGCACATCTCTTCCAAGTCGGCACTACCTTAGACATCCGATCTACCAATGCACGTCTACATCTCGTGTCAGTCATGCCTGTTGCTTTCCTCCTCTCCTTCCGAGTTGAACAATGAGACGCGACGTGCTACTGCTGTCCGTCGCAACGACCGGCCTGCTCATCATAGTCTGGCACTCGCGCTCCATATGGAACGCAGATTGTCCTGCGCCGCCTCTCCCACAACTCATATCTTCTCTCCCACAAGTCACGCTGCACAATGAGACCGACGACATTGAGGGGAAACGGAAGTTGGCAATGTCCTGGCTGGAGTGGAACGGACAGTCATCAATTGTGGCGCATGGAGCCTCCCATGCAGCGATGGCCGGCCTTTCATCAACAAGCGACGGTTTGAGAAGCTCAGCGATCGAGGCGACAGAGATGGTTCTGCACACTGCTGGTTAGCACTCATTACCTTCTCTACTTAGTCTACTTGCTGACCAGATGGAACGCAGGTAACACCGTTTTCTCCAACCTGTACATCTATGACGGTGCAGTCCATATCGTCACCGACAACCCCGCCGCACTGCCCGAGCTGAAGCGCATAACATCGAATGGCGCGTCTCTGAACACCGGGAATAGCAACCCGACGAAGGAGGATATCCGTGTACTCAGCGTGGGTGAGGCAGAGACTGTGTTTGGGGGAAGCGCGGTGGTGTGGGAGGGCATCTCCGTGAGTGTTTGGAGATCGATGCACATGGAAGGCGTGTTCCTCATGTATGCGCAGTGGATGATAACGGAGCATCCCGAATTTATCGCCCATTACTATCACTACACCGCTGGTATGTACACATGCAGAATCACGGTGTCATTGTCTTACCATGTTGTCTGCAGAGATCCTTCTATCCCTTCAGCGCAGCACCACCGCACTGAACCTCACCCTACCCCCGCCCGTGCGTCTCCTCTTCCCGCACACAGCGCACGCGGCCTTCCGCGACGGCCCGGGGATGAACGCATACGTCTCGCTGGCCGCCTTTCCCAGTTCCCAGCTGCTGTTCTCCGATACCTGGGCCGACATGCACGCGACCAAGCGTGCATACAAGCTTGAGCGTGCAGTGATTTTCGATCGGGCAGCGGCGATGAGCGGACCCGCGCACGGAGCCAGCTGGAAGCCGATCAGCGAGGCGATGTCCCTCCCCACGGTGGTGGAGGACTGGTGGGGCGAGGTGCGTGAGCGGGTGGTGGGCTTTGCGGGCGGCCAGGTCCTGCAGCCTGGGAGCGCAGAGGTGCGCAAGAGAGTGGTCACCTATGTCTCGAGACAGAAGGGGAACAGGAGGGCGCTCAGGCGGGAGGATCATGCTGCCCTCGTGAACTCTCTGCATGAGGCAAGCGAGGAGCTTGGCTTCGAGCTCAACGTCGTGGAGCTAGAGGGAATGTCGAAAGCGGAGCAGATCGCGCTCGCTGCTCGCACTACTGTACGTTTTCACGTCCATTCTCTAACGCCGACAGCTCATGCTTATTACATGCCTCAGGTGCTCATGGGCGTACACGGAAACGGCCTCACGTCTCTCGTTTGGATGCGCCCCTCTCCGCACAGCGCCGTATTCGAGTTCTTCATGCCCGGAGGCTGGTTCCGCGACTATGAGATCACCGCTCGCAGCCTAGGGATTATGTATCGCGGTTTCTGGTACGACACGTCCTTCTCTTACCCAGGCTTCAATGGCAGGGATGTGGAAGGATTTCATAGTGCAGATATACCGGTGCAGTGAGTCCCTGAGCGTTGTCATAAAGTCCATGGCTGACAGTAGACCAGTGCGCTGCATGTTGTTGCCGAGCTAAGGCGAGCGTTGTTATATGGCCTGAGGGAGCATGTTCTGCACGACCCTTAGGAACGGCGACGAACTCTCGGCGTCGGTACTTCTCAAAATGCTGCTGATTAATACATTCTTCCTGTGTTAGGGAAGTTCTATCGCTACTGTACAGCCATCTCCTTTCCTTCAATGATGCTGCAGCTTCTGGAATTCGGTGGACGCCTGCCGTATGCCCCTGATTTCGGCGCCTAGCGCCAGCCGGCGTCTACTTTCAAGCCAAGTCATTGCCTCTGTTGGTGGCAGTCAGCGTAGTTGAACAATAGGGGCGCTGCAGCCTTGCCTTCATATGTCCGCGGAACGACTCCCTTAGTTCCACCACCTTCGGCATCCCAGGTGAACCAGAACTCATTCGTTGTCTTCTCTTCCCCAGTGGTAACATCGAGCACGTTAGCCCTCACTCCGATATGCTGCGCGATTTCTCAGCGGATTCAACGTGTCATGGGATAGAAATGCGTACCACAACTTTGCTATCCGAGTATCCCACTCCAGACTTGAGCTTGAGCATGCAACCCACCGGAACAGGGAGCTTGAACGAGATGTTGTCCAGAGAAAGGAAAGGAAGTGTGCGTTTCTGTATATGCTGGGAGGCTGTGGCGAACGCGAGCTCGTACGCGAGCCGCATCAGGTAACCACCAAACACCTTGCCGTGAACACTTGTACGAGGTCAGCGGGTAGTTCACCACGCAGGTCTTCAAACACTCACTTGCGGTCCTGAGGGAACATGACTTGGCAGCTCTCTAGCACCGTATCCTCCATCCACGCCCACTCGATTTCATGGCCAAACTCGTCTTGACCAGCCGAAGGCAAATGCGTCCGCTCCCCACGGGGAGGCAGAAACGTTGAGCTGAGGAACTCCTCCCCTCCCTGTGGGTGACGGGAGAGGAACATCTCGTGTACGGCTTGCGCTTCGGTCTGAGATGGAGGCATGCGCGAAAGTGAAGATGCTTGTGTCGACTTGCGGATTTCTGCATGGGCTACAAGGCGAGCTTAGAAGGTAAGCTACAAGGCAGGTGCAGACTCAACGTACATTTGCCTAGCGCATACAGCGCCTCCTCTTCGGGCGTACCTAGAATGAGGGGGTTGACCTCCCGCGCCTTGTGCGTGAGGGCGTCTCGGCAAACCATCGTGAAGCGACCTAAGAGATGCGATCAGCAGAGTGGCCCGCATAGCGTGTCAGCAGTGCGCACCAAGCATAACCGGCATCTCCGTCTCATGACTCGTCCTCGGCAACCCGACCATCTGCACCGTCACCTCCATGCTGCTCTTGCCGGTGTAGATCACGTTCCCGCTCAGGCGTAGGTCATGGATGTCGCCCTGCTTGATATAGTGCAGCAGGTCCATTCGCTCCACAGCCGCGGTGACGAGGTAGAAGTCGATCGAGGAGAGGGAGGAGGGGGAATCAGCGGCAGGGCCGAGGATGTGCTTGTACGCCGCGCTGCCCGCGAGCGAATCGAGGTGTTCCATGAGCTTGCCGTTTCGTATACCGCCGGCGACATTGGTGCTGTAGCGACACATCAGGAATCGTAATTTCATGCAGCTGAAAGGGTTATGCGCACTATTGTTCCAGCATACTCGGCTGGCTCAATATAGGCAGCATCAGCTCGACGTAGCTGTCGTGCATGCGTCGTGGCGGTAGCTCAGCTTTCACCTTCGGTTCGGGTATTGTCTCTCCTGGCCGCGGCGGTCGTCTGGGTAATAGCGTTTCCAGCCATGGTCGAGGCGATCGCATAGGCAGAATCCTGTGATCCAAGTCAGCCTGGCTGTATACTGCATGGAAGGGATGTTGAGTACATGCGATGTGCAGGATCTGAACGATTGCCTGTCCTCGCAAGTTAGACGATGCTCTGAATCGCGATGACAGTGAGCTGAATACGTACGAACCGTCGTCAGAAGCTGCACCATCGACAGTACTTGAGATGCCTCGCGTTGGGTTTGCGCTTTGTCTGCTTGCACATCACTAGCGGGCTGCACCGACGTCTGTACCGCTTCGTCCAGCCGTCTTGCCGATAAGGCCAGACACCGTCGAAGTTGACCCCTCGCCGTAATAGGCAGGGGACTCGGACGTCGGAAGACCGCAGTAAGCAGCATACCGCGCAGCAACGCTTAGCTCCGTCTCAGCAGAATGGTGCGAAGAGCAACAGGCCGGACAACGTATGAATGATTTCCCCGAAAGGAAGGGACCCATTACGTCACGTGAAACTATTTTGGACCCTGACAGCGACGGGCGCATCAAACGTCTCGGACGGGCGTTTACATCAGTCTCCTCTACCCACGGTCGGTTCACCCTCACACGAACTATCTAAACAATACGAGTATTGTATCATGTTCCAGAATCAGGCTGTTTTCATCGACCGGAAGCGCCGTTATCTGCCGTACGATAAGGGCGAGAGCTGCCCGAAAGCCCACTCGTTTCCCAGCGTCTGGTGATGGTGTCGATACGCAGCTCCGCCGCAGCACATGTTTATTGGCTACGACTCCCCTTTCACGACAACAGTCTTCTTCTCATGATTGCATTATTGCACGCAGTGATGGGATCATCTATTCACGCCACCGGACGTTGCCGAAAGAGGAGGGGATGCGACGCTGGCAGCAAAGGAGGTGTGTGTTCCCACATCACCAGGTGCGCAAAACTGTTACCCCTTCCGTAGACATCTCGAAACTGATTGGGATTCTATCATACGACAGTGATGTCTCTGAGCCACATGAACGCATGGCCATCGCTAAGTTTACCCTTAAGGTGCGTCGAGGTTCCTAGTGAGCGGAAGTGACTCACTGATTTACCTTATACATAGATCTACTCTCGTAAACGAACGTGAGATCTTTGCTGGGGTGGGATGTTGATAGACTGCATGCGTTATTGTATCAAGCGCAGCAGGTCACCGCGCAGGAGAAAAATCGATTTCTCCTCAATATGATGGTTAACCGAATGACCGGCTCCAACATTCACAAGACGTATTTCCGCCGCGACAATCTCCGAGGACAAGGCAAAAAATCGCTCATCCTCTCTCGGCGGCCGACCCCACTGTGGCCGATCCGCCCCAACAGATCCATTGATGAGCCAATACGTGGGCTGCGGTGGGAGTTGGGGATGAAGACCGCATCGCAATCCGGGTTTTACGGCTTCAATAAATCGCTCGCTCCGGCACAGCTTCGCATCCCATTATGGATTATGGATTTCATTGTCGAAATCATGGAGAGAGGAACATGAGTCAGCATCCCAATTATGACCGTAATCACAAAATTTTACGCGAGCTGCTACCAATGAACAGATCAAGTCGCAGTACGACCGGACGCCAGTATTCATTGTCATAGCGAGGAAAGGGCCAGTTGTGACTCAGCGGGAGAACGGTGCTTCCTTCACATACACGAGGCGTTATCGATTACTGATTTGCTTCCGCAGACACATCGTGACCCCAGAGGAGCAATCGTAACCAAATCGGGAAGTCATGCAATCGGCGCAGTGGAGGGCGATAGAGCAACATGTCTGAGTGCCTCGAGTCTATAAAGTTGCGCGAAGCTCTCAAGGACACCGTATAATCAGGTCTCTCTCCTGGTTGCTCCCATCCCGAGCCCCCTCCCATCGGCTCCTCTTCAAACCCGAATCGTTTCTGGAAAATCGCCGTCTGTCCAGCATGGAATCACGTTCGAATGGTCTTCGCACTACCTCTCAGTTTCTGCCACCTCGCTGCGCATCGTCTGACGCTGAGCATATTGAGCTCACCACCCCAGCTTCCCCTACAGCTCCGCACTTGCATATCGAGGTCGACCTCACGGACCTCTCCTCGATGGCGTCCTCATCGTCAGCTCCCATACCACCGGCACGCAGTGCTAATCGACTGTCCATGACGCCGAGCATGACCAGCACGTCCCCTTCGAATGCGGATGCGAGCGATACATCAGACTTGACCCGCGTCGAATCAGGTGGGTCCAAGAACGCGCAGCTGGCCCCGCCACAGCTCCCCACTAAAGCACATTTAGCTGGTCGTCATGCACCCCCAGGCCCCAGCGATCCACCATTTATTCAGATCGGCCCAGTACTAGGAGGAGCGTACACAGCGTCCCCGACTGAGGTCGCTGGTCCGGGACTTCCAGACGTTGGACGAGAGAATACACCCCTTGGGGAGAGATCTGAATTCGTTGGAGATAACCTGGATCCAGAGTGCGTTGTTTGAAAGTCGTGATTGCAACCTCTCGGCTGACTCTACGCAGTGTACAAGTGGGACTGCAGAAGCTCATTGACGATGGGCTGCGGTGGATCCTACCTAGCACCGTTGCAGATGAGAAGTATGAGAGGCCCGCAGGGTACGTCGTTATATTCTGCTCCCCAACCTACAAGAGATGCGAAGGAATTTGTAGATGGATTCCTCTACCGACCAACAGCCTTTCTGACCGTCCGCCACCCTATCGCATGCATTCTGGTCCTTTCAACTCTGGAGATGAGCTTGAGTAAGCGGTCCTCCTTCCGAATATAACCCCAGACTGATCGCACAACTAGTGCCTACATTAAGTTCATGCCAAGGAGCGCGTTACGGGAGCGGAACTGGCATCCCTACATACATCCGAGCGGCAACGTATACTTCGAAAATCGAGCATTCTCAGCTGTCACGGACGACTTTCTCCGCAAGGACAACGCAGTAGAAAGCGCCCAACGCTGGGCTATGGCTTTACATACTCTCATTGAGAAGCAGCGCCACAGCGCAGAATCAAAGTTTCGCTGGCCAGACAATCATGTTCTTTATATCCAAGTCATCAAGAATGGCGACGGAGAAATATGTTCTTATTATCTGGTAGATGAAGACGCGAAGAAGGTGTTCTGGCTGCATGCTTTTCCCAATTACCAATATGTCTTCAAGGAAATGCCTGAACCTGCGACTGCGCAGCTTGTCGGTAAGAATCCGCATATGCCCCATCATCCCACCACATACTGACGTATTTCCCGCAGAGCTGTGTTTAACTCACCAATTCTGGCGTCACAAATCAAGTTTCCCTCATGGCCCCACCGTGGAGGGCTCAGAGGAGGAGTTGAGGCGCATGCTTACGTATTTCCACATTGGTCAGTGTGGTACAATTCCTTTTATGGTGTCGAGTTAACAGTTAGCAGAAATGGAAACGTGCCCCAACCATTCCGTGTCACCGTTCCTGGAGGGTCAGCCAGCGAGATTGATTGGTGCTTTAAACTGGTGCAAGGGTGAGTAAGTCCGAATATCGGGTCAACACATCTGAGCCATGGTACAGAGCAATCTGAAAGCTCTGAAGTATTAAACTGGACGATCGCAGAGCTGACTTCGGTGATTTGTGAGTGGCACCTCAGCATCCATCAGAAAAACCATGTCGACTCATGTCATATCAGATATCCACGCTTGTTTGACCAGCTTTGGGGAATTGGGTGTTCTCATGGACAGAAGGCAGCCACCGTTTGAGGATGACAGTGGACCTGGTCGACCACGATTAAGCAAGGTGATCCCATACTGCATGATGCATTTGCTCGTCCTTGGAGGAGATGCACCGTACATGGAAATGATACGAGACGTCACGGTTGGGCACTATATCGCCCCACAACCATGGCAAGATCTGATGAAGCAGTTGGTTGCCTCCAGGAACAAAATTAACATCATAGTACGCTTCTATTCGCGTCTCAAGTTTCTTCTGCTCATCTCGGAATCAGGCCGCTCTGATCCTTGGGTGTGCACACTGCCAATCTCATACGACAGTACCTAACTTCTTACTAGGGCAAACGTTAGCTTTCTGACAATCCAGGGCCTTCAAGAAGCACAGAGCACTATCAGTATGATGTCAGCCCTACTCTCATTGGCAAGTCTTGTTGTAGGCATACAGCAGGAACGGTTGCATGAACGCCTCCTCAAGACGACAGCTGTTCGTGGCGTAAGTGTATCGTCGTCGCACACCTTCGAGACTGTGCTAACATACACCAGTCAGCATATTTCTACCGGGCATGGATTTCCCGGCTAGGTTATCGCGGCGTGGCTCTGACCTATGCACTTCCCACGGCGCTATTGTCCTGGGCCATCATCACGCTAGTGGCTCCGATTTTGTTGTGGACTTTCCAGAACATTGCGGGCGACTGGATCGCTCGGTCGATCATCATAGGACTCATTGTGGTTCTGTTGGCTGTGGTCGCGTGTTCCTCGCACTTTATCAACCACCTCACGACAAGCCCTGCCGGAGACCAGCCACGAAAGAAGCGCTGTATGATGAGCACGGCAGCGGACTATGTCAGCGACCGTGCCTGTACTGGTGCGAAATGGGTCGGGTACGGCGCGCATGTCTGCTGGCGTGTCAGCGGGCATAGGGGCTACAAGTGGATCCGCACTGGCATTCGCTGCTTGGTCCGACGGGTTTGCGGGTCGGAGGAAGAACTACCGCAACCAGCTACGGCTCCCAATGCGAGGGCAGGTCCGTGATGACTCGGGATTGGACGATCGGGGGTGATCTCTGGCCGATCTTCTTTCTGCTTCTCAGCGATGACGGTTCCTTCAGCATGGACGTGAAGACACTGGACGTGAAAACACTGTGATACTATGATGTATGATTACGTTTCCCGAGTTGAATTGAGCGTGCATGTTCCGAAATCAACTAGAATTTGGACTTAATGAGGTTGCCGAGCCAGCTACCATACAACTGTGTAGTGCTGAGGCGCCAGGGCACTGCCTCCGGATTTAGTGTCACCGGATTCGCGGGCTGATGTCTCCTATCTTGTTGGAGTAGGTACCATGCGTCCATGCATGACGGAATGCCCATCTTGGCGTCTTGCTGGCAAGGGCGGGAGTCCCGGGTATGAAATCTGCGTTTCCGGATAGCGATCTAAATGCATGGAGCGTAGTTACTAATGCTGTGTTCGGCCACAACGGGTTTAATTGTTAGCATTAGTCGGATACGGGGTCTCGCCATTGGCATGTGCTATAAGGGGCTGTGCATTAATGGGACATCAATGGACAGCGCAAATCCGCTCCCGCAATGGTATGTGGAGGACCCTGAGGGGCAAGGCACGCCTCGTGTCGGTGCAGGACCCCCTTTATCGTCGATTCTTTGGCTAGCTGGCATGCAGCGGAGCTTGTGGGAACCCGTACCTTGAGGTTCAAAGACGTGCACGCATGTCGCTCTAGTCTCGAGCGTCTCTCTCTACTTCATTCTCTGGATCCCGTCGCGGACAACTTGAGCTGTTCTCGTTTCTTTGCAGTACCATGCCAATGCCCCTCTCTATCTCGCAGATGCTGGATGCTGCTCTGCCGTCCTCGCCCGGCGTAGAAGGGTCTACTCCTGAAGTGCCCCTCGTATCGAATGCCGGCCTGTCTGCTAGTGGAGAGGGATGGGCGTCTGCAACTGACGCCTTGTCAACGGCTGGGCTACTTGGCGCGTCTCCCAACGAAAGAAGGGATGGCAGCGCGGGCCATGTCAGGACTACTTCTGTTGCCTCGATCACATCTTCAACGTCCAACAGCGCAAGTGATACTTCCGAAGAGACCAAAGTGGACGAGACTGAGCTGCGGCCCCGACCTTTGCGCCGTCGACCTCGAACACACATCATCATTCCTGTCCCAGCAGAATTATCAACGGCGCCGCTCAAACAAGGATCACTGCTTGGCGAGGCAGAGAGGGACTCGCCCGTGGAAGGCATAGCTGGACATGATCAACTGGATGCTCAGGATGCTCGGCAGGGTGGGAACCTCAGCCCGACAGATAGCGAATACCTTCCTTCATACTACGGACTAGACTCAGAGTGCGTGTTGAGGCAGCCTGGGATGAAACTAGGACTAACGTGCTTTGACAGGGCCGATATGCTGCTGAAAGATTGCTTCCAGTTGCTACCGGAGCAACCTACCTCGATGTCTAGCCGAGTCTATCAGAAGCCGGCTGGGTGCGTCTCTTCAATCAGACGGCCTACGGTGAAATGCTGATCCCAGTGAAGTGAATACTTCGGCCCGATACCCATTCCACAACCATCGTCGGATAATCTGCGCAGACCACCGCATCGAGCCATGTCTGGTATCTTCAGATCAGAAGACGACATTGAGTAAGCATTGTTCTTGCTACACGATACGCAGACTTACACCGTATAATCTCTTTCAGTCGGGATATTGGATGTGTAGAGCCGAGGACCTTGTCAACATGGAACTGGGAAGAACATGAAACTCCGGACGGTTACCCCTACTTTCGCCATAAAATCCTTCCATTTGTAACCGACGACTATCTGCGAATCATTGACAACCTGGAGCAAGTCGACAAGTGGTCCAAGTACATATATGGCATGATTCTACTTCAGATGAAGAACACTACTTGCGGATATTCTTGGCCCGCAAAGTGGGAGCTGTACTTGCGCGTGGAAAACGGAACTCATCCAGTTTATGACTTTGACGGGCCTCTTTGCTACTACTACCTGATCGACATGAACAAGCGCGAGGTGTTTTGGCTGCATTCTTTCGACAATTACTCAGAGGTGATCGCCGACCTACCGCTGCATGCCTCCTCAAAACTGATCCGTACGTTTGATGCCTGAGCTTATCAACATCGAATTTGTGTTGATTGACCCCCTCTGCATAGGCTTACATCTGCAACTGGAATTCTGGGCGCATATGGAGATTTTCTCTGGAGCAGAGGCCGTTCCAAAGGCTGAGAAGGAGTTGAGGGACATGCTGTTGTGGGCCGCATTTGGTATGCATGACGACATACAGTCTACAGAGGATATTTACATGAAGCCCCAGACCAAACAACCTCTCCGACGAACTCCACTTGCCCATTCGAGAAAGGGCAACCAGAACAGTTCCTTGGCGTGCTCGACCAGTTCAAGGGTCCGTTCGCCTGTTACATTCGTCTGCGCCGTAGCTTACTGGACGTGCTTCCAGGTGAAGATGAGGATTCTCCGGTAAAGAACGTAGCGGTCGCTCGCTTGATGGGAACGTGCTGTATGTGTAATTTACAGTCTAAGAGAAGCGTATTCACAAGTGTGCAGACAAGAGCCGGATATTCAATCGGTTCGGAGATCACGGAGCACGGATCGACCGCAGTCAACCATCTCTTCGTTCTGAGGAGGGCAAGCCGCCTTTATTAAAACTCTTCGCGTACTGCTTGATGCACGGGTTCGTGATGGGCGGCGACCGATGGTATCTCGATAAGATCAGGATGCTTACGGTGGACGGATATGTACCTCCACAGGCTTGGAAGGATCTCGTGAAGATGCTGGTAGAGACTAGCAATCAATCAACACTCATCGTGGCGGCTTTGCTCTTCACGTGAGTTTCGTTCCACTGCGAGTGTTCTGCGTGCTAAGGGAGATACAGGGGCAACATCGGATTTCTCAGTATCAACAACCTGGTGTGGGATCAGATCATTATCAGCATTGTGGCAACGCTGCTCTCACTAGGCAGCCTCTTCGTCGGACTGCAGCAAGTGCTTCATCATTACGACCTGAAGGAGAGCAGCGCTTTGACTGGGGTGAGTTCCGCTCTATGTATTCTCATAGCAGGCCTGATGAATATCATTTAGTCTCAATACTGCTACGCGGCATCCCGGTCTTGGCTCGGCTACCGCGGCCTAGCAGTCTACTACTCCCTGCCCAACGCTTTGCTCGTCTGGTCCGCAGTCGCCACCGTCGCCGCCCTCCTCGTCTGGTGCTTCCAGAGCGTCGAGCTTGGCTGGATCGCTAGCGGATGGACCATCGCCATCCTCCTCGGGCTCGCGTTCATAGGCATTGCAGCGCTCCGCTTTTCTCGGAGGCTGTTTGCGGCGTCGCAGGGAGAGAAGAAGGCACATTGCGGGATGATGATTCTGCTTACTCCGCTGTGGTGGGCTCAGCGAAAGCTGGGATGGTCCACGAAGGGAGAGCAAGCAGCCGAGGGCGAGGTGTTAAACTCCGAAGAGCAGTTGGGTGAGGAACAGCTGAAACAGCAGGAGGGACGGGCGTCGCCAGATGCCCCTGCAGCGGAGCCCCCCAAGAAGCGGGGCAGTTGCCCCGTGGCTTGGGTACGCGGGACGGTGGGCTGGTTCAGGAAAGGAAAACAGGCAAAGCAAGAAGAGGCGTATGACGAGAAGCTGAAGCAGCAGGAAGAAGGCCAGGTGGCATGACGGCATCGCGAGTAGGAAAGGTCGTTAGAAGTAGGCTGGAACACATATGTATATAATCAACCACAAGCGCAGAAATGCATTCCACTCATGGGTCGGTTCCCGACGGGGAGTGTCACGATTCCAGTTGTGGCGAAACATCCATTGCTTTCTAACCCGTGCAAGTGCCCCATGTTTGTCTACTGCTGTTGGTTTGTTCATGGACTATGCAGAGGGTATCTCTGACACAAGCTGACACCGGAGCGACAAGACGCTACGTGGGAGCGTGGCAAAGCAAGCAAAAGGTTGAAGTTGATTTCCGTGACACACGGGCAACCCTGCTCGAGACACAAGCTTATGGTCACATGAAACCCGAGCAGAACGGACAGCGTGCAAGCTTTGCTTTTACAGGATCTCTTCCCACGTAGTATTCCCATGCTCTGATGCGTTAGAACTGTACACCTCAGCTCGGGGAGGCGTCGTTGTACTCTGGCTAACAAAAAGCTTGGGGGAAGCTGGAACACTCCCGGGCCCGTGATCCACGGCGCGTCCAACGGAGAACCCGCGGAGGGACCGGCACCGGGCCCTGCTGACAAATCCCGGGGCAATAACGCGTTCACCCGGCCAACTGGTGGGTCCACACCGTGTCACTCACACCGAATTGAAATGGGTTCAAGTTAGGCCCGGTTATAATGACGCCGCCGCTGCTGGGGAGCTCGACATCGCGCACATTCTGAACGATGCCCACTCACATCCCGAACAATGTCTGGCTCTCGCGCGAGGCGCTCCTCCTCGTCGGCGTCGTCTTCGCCCTCTACGTCCTGCGCAATATCTGGCAGTTCACAGCGCGCTTCCGCAGCCCGTTGCGGCTCCTGCCCGGCCCACCAAGGGAGTCCTACCTCTGGGGCAACCTGCGCAGTATTCTGAAGGACGATGCCATCACCGAGAAGTGGACGCAGCAGTATGGAGCGACATACAAGATGCCGGGCCTCTTCGCCGTATGCTCTTTACTTTTACAATTCCGTTATTTAGCTCATGTGAGACCAAGGTATACCGGTTGAACACGGTCGACCCGCGCGCGGTTGCGCATGTCCTCTCGCATACCGAGAACTACCCGAAGCCCGTTCACCTCAGGACGCTGCTAGGTGCGACGCTCGGTCAGGGCCTGCTCATCGCAGAGGGCGAGACGCACAAGCGCCAGAGGAGGATCATGGTGTGCCTTGCTCTCTTCGAACGTCAACAGGTGCTAATGTGTTGCAGAATCCTTCATTCTCCCCCGGCCAGATCCGCGAAGTCACACCCATCTTCTTCGACACTGCGAACCAGGTGAGCCCATCAGCTCTCCCTGTACGACACTATGCTGACGGGCGTGGCAGCTCCGCGATGTGCTCAACGCCATCCTCTCCAAGGCCCCAGGCGTCGATGGGCTAGAGGTCGACGTGTACAGCTGGGTCGGGCGCGCCGCACTAGACATCATCGGTCTCGCCGGTTCGTCCCCTTCTTTCTGGCTGCAGTTCTGCAATGGCTGACGTTAGTGGAGGCTTCGGATACCGCTTCAACGCGCTGTACGACGAGAGTAACGAGCTCTTCCGCGCGTTCCACGATATGTTCAAGGCGATGGGCGAGGCGCGAATCTTTGGCCTGCTTCGGAACAGGTTCAGGATCCTGCGCTACATTGTGCGCCCTCCACCCTGCTCTCATCCCAGCTCGTCTCTCACTGATGACCGTATATGCAGAGGACCAAGAGGGACAGGGTTATGCAGGCGTCGCTCGCGACCACGAACAGGATCGGCATGGAGCTCGTACGCGCGAAGAAGGAGGCCGTGCAGCAGGAGATGCATACGAAGGATGTGGAGAAGAGCAGGATCGTGGGTAGGGATTTGCTTAGTGCTTTGAGTGCGTGCCTGGTCTCTTTGCGGTGAGAATTTGGGCTGATTAAAGGGCAGTTCGCGCAAATATGGCTGCCGATCTGGCGCCTGCTCACCGCATGAGTGACGAAGAGGTTCTGGCCCAGATCTCAACCTTCATTGTTGCAGTGCGTGCTTTAATATGTTCATGTGGAGTTGTGCTAATGCAATAACGCAGGGCCACGAGACCACCGCCTCTGCCCTGACATGGACGCTGTATTCCCTCGCCCAGAACCCAGAGGCGCAGGACAAGCTGCGCGCCGAGCTCTCCCTTGTTGCCGAGGAAGCTCCCTCGATGGATGACCTGAACGCGCTTTCCTACCTCGACATGGTCGTCAAGGAGTCCCTACGCTTCCACTCCCCTGTGCACGGCACGCTGCGCATTGCAACTAACGACGACGAGATCCCTTTGAGCCACCCGTTCGTGGACGTGCGCGGCGTGTCCCACAACAGCGTACGGGTGCAGGCGGGCGACTATGTAGGCATAGAGATCATGGTCATGAACAAGAGCAAGGAGCTATGGGGAGAGGATGCGGATAAGTTCCGCCCGGAACGGTGGGGCGAGGAGCTTGGTGCGGCCAGCGACATACCGGGCATCTTTGCCCATACGCTAACCTTCATTGGTGGGCCGAGGGCGTGCATCGGGTATCGATTCTCGATCCTTGAGTACGTTGCATATATGCGGTAGTCCTTCCTTTACTGACCTCATGGCGCAGGACGAAGGCATTGCTCTTCACCCTGATCCGCTCGTTCGAATTTGCTCCTGTTCCCGGTAAGGAGATTGGACTCAAGAACGTGTACGTCCGCATCTTTATGTTGCGCTGTTCTTATGGCTGATAACATGCGTAGTATCGTCGCGCGCCCGTATGTGAAGGGCGAGGAGGACACAGGGTTGCACCTGCCTATGATCGTGAAGCGCGTCTCGAAGGCAGCTTGACGGAGTGTATTGGATATTTAGGATCGAGGATGCTTTATTCTTACATATAATGGAATGTATCGAACGGCAGGATGTACAATGATACATTATGCTTTTAGCGCTCAACTCAATTAGTTCATGTGTTTTTGCCGTCCGCACGAGGCCGAACGCATTCCCGCGCGTTAGACGCGTCGAGACGTTCTGCGACTTTCGCGACGACTTTCGCCTCTATTGGCTTGGTAGCGCCATCACATCACCGATGTCAGAACTCTCTGGACTATCACGTCATGCAACAGGCAGTAGTAACCGGGCAAGCAGAGGGCATCCGGTCAAGCAGCGACTGTAGTCGCTGTTTGCAGGAAGGAGGACCGAACCAAGCAGATGAGCCGAGGTCGCCCATCAGTGTAACTTTCGGTCGTGCCCGATATCACTCCCGTCTCTTATATGCTGGACCCGCCATGCCCTCCGGCTCAAGTCTTTGCTGCGACTGACTTTCACGCCATGGATCTCGCACTTGTAGACCAAGCGTTGATCATGAACAACACTATCCTCCTTCTGGGTGCAGTCTCTGCAGTCTTTGCTCTCCTCCGTATATGGCAGTTCTGCAAGCGCTTCCGAACACCGTTGCGACAGCTACCCGGCCCACCAGCAGCATCGTTGTTCTGGGGCAACAGCCTGGAAATGATCGGGACCGAAGGGATAGAGCAGAGATGGATACAGGAATACGGGAGGACTTATGTTACGCCGGTCATGCTTGGGGTGGGCCTCATCCTCTCGCCTCAAACTTTCACTTGCCTATCGATGTTCTGCAGAACTGTCGACTCAATACAACCGACCCTCGTGCGATCGCACATGTCCTCTCACATGTGGAGAACTACCCGAAACCGGAGTACACCAGAGGATTGCTAGGCTCGGTGACTGGACAGGGCTTGTTCATTGCAGAGGGCGAGGACCACAAGCGCCAAAAGAGGATCATGGTATGTCATGACATTCCCACCCGCAGGATTCACCTCTGAACTTGCTTTCTGTAGAATCCCTCTTTCTCCCCAGGTCAGATCCGCGACGTGACTCCCATCTTCTTCGATACCGCAAACCACGTAAGCATTAGGCTCGACCAACACAATGCGTCTGACGGTTCCTCACAGCTTCGTGACGTGCTCGACGGCGTCCTGGGTACTCGATCTGAGAAAGAGCTCGATGTCTATACCTTTTCCGGGCGTGCATCGTTGGACATTATCGGCCAGGCTGGTTCGTGTCCTCTTTCAATTTTCCAGGCAAGCCCACTGAACCTTGACGTTTGACAGGATTCGGATATCAATTCCACTCCTTGGATGACGCAGAAAACGAGCTATGGTCCGCACTGCACACTATGATGCTGGCAATGGGACAGCATCCTGTCACAGGCCAGTTGAGGAACCAAGTGAAGTGGATCCGGTCCATTGTAGGTTCCGGCTCCTAGAAAACGTTTAGCGATCTGACACGAGATGCCCTCCAGCCACTCAGAATCAACCGACTTATGAAGGCTTCGCTCAAGACAGTGCAGCGAATTGGCATGGATCTGGTTCACGCAAGAACCGAGGCCGTGCAGCAAGAGATCGAGAGCAAGACTGTGGAGAAAAACAGTATTGTTGGAAAGGATATCCTAAGTGCGCTTGGTGGGTCTGGTGTCTACTATTCATTGATGGCTTCATGACTTATGTAAGCATAGTCCGTTCTAACATGGCTGTTGACCTCGCTGCCACACACCGCATGAGCGACGAGGAGGTAATGGCCCAGATCTCAACCATGGTCACTGCAGTATGTGCCTTCACGGTCCTCACAGATTTATGCTAGAACTGTGCATAGGGCCACGAGAGCACAGCGGTCAACTTGTCGTGGACACTTCTCAAACTGGCCGAAAACCCGCACATGCAAGACAAGCTGCGCACGGAGCTGTCTCTCGTTCCAGAAGAGGCACCTTCTATGGATGTGCTCAACGAGCTGCCATATCTCGACATGGTCATCAAAGAGTCATTGCGCTTGTGTCCGCCTGTTCCCTACACCACTCGCACGGCCGTGCATGATGACACGCTCCCTCTGAGTCGCCCTGTGATGGACAAGAACGGAATATCGCAAGACAGCATCAGAGTCCAGGCCGGTGACTTCGTCGGCATCCAGATCAAGGCGATAAACACGTCGAAAGAGCTGTGGGGTATCGACGGTGATAAGTTCATTCCTGAACGGTGGAGCGAAGATCTCGGAGCCGCAAACGACATACCGGGTATATGGGCACACATGCTTACATTCATCGGCGGACCTAGGGCGTGCATTGGGTACAAGTTCTCAATCGTTGAGTACGTACCCACTCCGTGCACTTGGGATGGGGTTCTGAAAGCATCCAGGCTGAAGGCGCTGCTGTTCGCTCTGATCCGCGCCTTCGAGTTTGCATGTGTTCCAGGCAAACAGATCAGAGCAAAACCCGTGTATGTCCGCTCTCAGTGTTGAATGCCATCATAGCTGATAGCATCCAGGGTTGTGGATCGTCCATTTGTGAAAGGGGAGGAGGCGAAGGGCTTTCAACTACCATTGATTGTCAAGCGCATCGCGAAGGCTTCTTGATATGTGTATAGTTGAGCACCTTTACAGTATGTAGATGTTGCGCTGTAATCATCACACAAACGTATGTCCTGCACACGTCCAAGTAGACTGCACCGCTCAATAATTATGGGCGCGGTGTTTATTTTGATGACATAACCCGACGCGCGAAGCAAGTGTACTATGACGTTTATTTTGTTACGGGAGGCAACCAACTGCTACATCAGATCTTGCCATGGTTGTGGAGCGATATAGTCCCCAACCGTGACATCTCGTATCGTTTCCAGGTATGGTGCATCTCCTCCAAGGACGAGCAAATGCAGCATGCAGTATGGGATCAGCTTGTTAATCGTGGTCGACCAGGTCCACTGTCATTCTCAAACCCCGGCTGCCTTCTGTCCATGCGAACACCGAGTTCGCCCAAGCTGTTGAAACAAGCGTTCATATCTGATGTGACATGAGTCGACATGGTTCTTTCTGATGGATGCTGAAGGGCTACTCACAAATGACCGAAGTCAACCGTGCGATCGTCCAGTTTAGTACTTCAGAGCATGAATAGAGCGAGTGATGCCATACCCGTGGAAAGAGATCTCCGTGTGCCTGGGTAGATTTTTGCATCACGGCAGTAGTGACATGGATGCTCGAACTTCTGATGACTCGCGGCGGACGCAGAACCCGCATGTAAAGGTGGCTCGTGATTATCGAACGGGCAGGGTCCCTCATCATCTTCCTAAGAACAATTGAGTTCTGATGGGACGATTAGGCAGAATGCACTCATCCCATCGCATCGAGACTGTGGCGCGCGACACAGCGGTGAGCCACTGATGAGAGATCCGCGCTAGCCAAACGACTGACTTGAAATGGGGCGACTGCTGAAATTTTTTGGCAGAGGCCTGCGGACGTCAGAATCTTCGGGATTTTCGCAGGTATCAATTCAAGCTAACCAGTGGGTACGAATGCTTACCACCATTCTTTCCAAGATCCCACAGCATTTCGATTAGCATTGGAATGTCATCGCCTCCCCGATTCACCGTGTCTTTTATAGTTCTCGGGCAAGCACGAATCCGCTTCGATCTACTGTCCTGCACCTCACACACGAGCTGGCATGCAGACGCACCTATCTTCGTTTCCAGCCCAGGCACTCTTTATGTTGGCTGTCATCTTCGTCGGCTTTGCTCTGCACCGCATATGGGAGTTCTGCAAGCGATTTCGAACACCGTTGAAACGTTTCGATGGCCCAGAGGCAGACTCTTGGCTGTGGGGCAACAGTCTGAAAATCATTGGGCCTCAGTCGAGCGAGGACGAGTGGATACAGGCCTATGGGAGGACCTATGTCACACCGGTGATGTTTGGGGTGCGTTCTCTTCATTGCTGACTGGGACGGATGCGCTGACTCTAGTCCTCACAGAAACTTCGACTGAACACAACCGACCCGCGGGCGGTTGCGCATGTTCTAGCGCATGTCGACAATTGGCCGAAACCCGAGCCTGTGAGGGAGCTGCTGGGCTCAGTGACAGGGGAAGGCTTGTTCATTGCAGAGGGTGAGACGCACAAGCGCCAAAGAAGGATCATGGTATCCCAACTCCTCTTTGACAAGCGTAGTATTCTGATCGATTCTTTTCAGAATCCTTCCTTCTCCTCAGGTCAGCTCCGTGAGCTGAACTCTATCTTCTTCGAAACCGCAAACCAGGCAAGCTTTGATCTGGACAAATGAACAACTTGTCTAATAGCACCTTGCAGCTTCGGGATGTTCTCGACAGTATCCTCACTGGTGGGCGTGCGGAGCAGGAGATCGATATGTTTAACTTTGCTGGACGTGCATCGCTGGACATCATTGGTTTAGCCGGTACGTGAAGCCTTTTCAGCGTGAGCAACCGGATTTGGCAGATCGTTAACATCTGGCAGGATTCGGATACCGCTTCAATGCCCTGGATGACGAGAGAAACGAGCTCTTCACCGCTTTAAATGAGTTGGTGCAGGCCATGAGCAGGGCACCGCTCATGAGTCTGCTGAGAAATCGGATGAAATGGCTGCGGTACATCGTGGGTTCTTCCTGTCGGGTTAGATCCAAAGCGTTCTGAGTCGCAATGTTCGCCAGCCCACTAAGACACACCGAGTAATGAAGGCGTCGCTTGAGTCCGTGAATCGAATTGGCATGGAGCTAGTTCTGGCGAGGAAGGAGGAAGTACAGCAAGACATACAGGGGGCAACTGTGTCCAGGAGTAAAATCGTTGGGAAGGACCTCCTGAGCTCGCTTGGTGGGTCTCCCTCGGGTTGTGTGGAGCTTCAGAGCTGAGAGCTTCATAGTTCGTGCTAATATGGCTCAGAACTTGCCTATTTCACATCGTCTGAGTGATAAGGAAGTGTTGGCGCAGATATCGACCTTTGTTGTTGCGGTTCGTTGTTCGTGGGTTCTACGAGGAACAGTTGCTGATGCTGCAGAGGAAGGGACACGAGACCAGCGCAGTCTCCCTGTCATGGACGTTGCTTGCGCTTGCCGAGCACCAGGAAGTACAGCACCAGCTGCGTAACGAGCTGTCTCTCGTGGCTGAGGAAGCACCTTCGATGGATGAGCTGAACGCGCTGCCTTATCTTGACATGGTCGTCAAAGAGTCGTTACGGTTCCGTCCGCCTGTTCCTCTGACGACGCGCATCGCCGTGCACGACGACGAAATCCCTCTCAGCCGGCCTGTAGCCGATAGATATGGTGTACCACACGACAGCATACAAGTGCAGGCGGGTGATTTCTTCGGTATTGAGATCAGGGCGATGAACAGGTCGAAGGAGCTGTGGGGTGAGGATGCAGACGACTTCAGACCGGAGCGATGGAACGAGGAGCTTGCGGGCGCAAGGGCCATCCCAGGCCCCTATGCACATATTTTAACTTTTCTCGGAGGACCTAGGGCGTGCATCGGGTATAAGTTCTCAATCATGGAGTACGTGCATGCCTTCGTGACGACTTGCTGTGATGCGGCTCTGATGCGTCTCAGGCTAAAGTCACTGCTTTTCACTCTCATTCGTTCCTTTGAATTCGCGCCCGTTCCCGGGAAGAAAATTGGAACGCAGTGGGTGTACGTGACAAGCCTTTGCATGCAGCAAAGGTTATCGCTCATAATAATGACAGGATCGTAGATCGGCCAATTGTGAAGGGCGAAGAGAGAAAAGGTCTCCAGCTACCCTTGATTGTCAAGCGCACTTCAAAGGAAATTTGATCTTGCTTGTCCCCAGCAAGATAATCAGCGGGAAAGTTTCCGTAGGAGCGAAATGTGTGACTTCCCCGACGTCCAATATCGAGAACGGGAAACGGAGCCAGTGTATGGTTTGAAGGATCCCACGCCTGTTTGCTTCACTATCGGATATAAACGGTTCCCCATTAACGCCGAAATTCTCCCCTCCCCGCCAGCACCCGCCAGCTCATGTTGCAGTTTCTCTCAGTGGTGCAGAGGGTGCTGAAACGTAGCTCTTGCCGGGAGGGATTGAGACGGGGAAGCAGAGCCAGCGCACGGGAGTCGCCTGTTCACGCCACTGTCGGAAATAAAGAACTTCCCAATTAACGCCGACGTTCTCTCCTCCTCCCCGGCACCCGCGAGCTCTGGCTGCAGTACATGAAATGACTGTCATGCGAATGTATTTGTAGCCTTCTGGGCAACGTGGTGTCGGCACGTGACCCAGGGACGTGACCCCACTGCCCGACCCTGCTCGCGTTCTGTCTCAAGCCCCGCTCCGCCGCATGCTTCTCAGGAGCGGCGCAGCCACAATCGCGCGTCTATTTAATATCGCGCAACTGGCTGCTGCGGCTTCCCTGTTGCATCTGGCAACCTCTGCATTGCAATTGTGATGGGGCTCGTCTTGATCTCGCGCAAAGCTCTGTATCTGCTACTGGCTCTGGTGGCTGGATGGGTACTGTACAACGTCGCTCAGGTCGTTCGGCACCTGCACTCTCCTCTGCGCGTGCTCCCTGGGCCACATACTGATACTCGGCTCTTCGGAATACTACCAAACTCACTCAAGAATGCCAGCAAAGAACACCGATTTGCTAAGAAGTGGACGGAGAAATACGGGAGGACCTTCGCCTTCAGGCTCTTTGGTGGCGTATGTTTCACCAGCTCCATCTCTCTTGGTGTTCAATTAACGGACGTGATTCCGTTACGCAGACCTACAGACTCTACACCACTGACACGCGTGCAGTTGCGCATATGTTGTCGCACACGGATATCTATCCAAAGTCAGATCACCTGCGGACTGTTCTTGTCGCAACAATTGGTGAAGGTAGCTCCTGCTTGTCCTGTAGACTTCTTTTGTGCTCATCATGGTCCAGGGTTGTTGGTCGCCGAGGGCGAGGTGCATAAGCGTCAGAGGCGAATCATGGTGCGTGAAGTCGGATGTGTACTAACAATGCCTACAGACTGACAGGAAAGTAGAACCCGTCCTTCTCCCCAGGACAGATCCGGGAGGTGACACCCATCTTCTTCGACACAGCGTACCAGGCAAGTTCTTGCATCCATGGCTGCCTGTTATCTTATGCAGATTTTTGCACCAGCTTCGGAATGTCATCAACGCCCTGCTCGCCAAAGCCCCCACCTCAGGTGCGCTCGAAGTCGAGATGTACGGCTGGGTTGGGCGCGCTGCGCTGGATATCATCGGCCAAGCAGGGTTCGGGTACCGCTTCAACGCGCTGTACGACGAGAGCAACGAGCTGTTCCGCGCGTTTCACGATATGTTCTATGCAATGGGGAAGGCGGGCATTTTCGGATATTTGCAGAATCGCTTTTGGCTTTTGAAGTTGATTGTAAGGAGCATGTTTCTTCTATAGATCTCATGTTGACAGTGCTTTCTGTAGCCCACCAGACTCGGGAGATTGGTGAAACAGTCCATCGCTACTACGAGGAGGGTCGGAATGGAGCTGGTCAGCGCCAAGAAGCTTGAGGTGCAGAACGAGCTGCACAGCAAGAATATCGAAAAGAGCAGGATTGTGGGGAGGGATCTGTTGAGCGCGTTGAGTAAGCTAATCGTCTCTTCCTCCTATGACGTGCTCAGCGAGTGCATCAGTCCGCGCCAATATGGCCGATGATTTGGCCCCTGCGCATCGGATGAGCGACGAGGAGGTCCTGGCCCAAATCTCGACGTTCATCGCTGCTGGATGTCCTGCTGTGTCTTCCCGGTCTGTCTTACTGAAGGTCTACAGGGCCATGAAACGACCGCCTCCGGCCTGTCATGGACGCTACTCTCGCTCGCGCAGCATCCTGACGTGCAGAGCAAGCTGCGCGCTGAACTCTCCCTTGTGGCGGATGAAACACCCTCGATGGATGACCTCAACGCTCTGCCGTACCTGGACATGGTTGTCAAAGAGTCCCTGCGCTTCAACTCACCCGTCACGGCCACCCACCGGATTGCGATCCAAGCGGACGTCATCCCGCTCCTACATCCTGTTGTGGACCGGAACGGCGTGGTGCGAGACACGGTTCATGTCCAGGCGGGCGACCTCGTTGGCATCCAGATCCTTGCGATGAACAAAAGCAAGGAGCTGTGGGGTGAGGACGCGGAGGAGTTCAGGCCTGAGCGGTGGGCCGAGGAGGCACAGGAAGCTAGGAACATCCCCGGCGTGTGGGCGCATATTATGAGTTTCTTGGGCGGGCCGAGGGCGTGCATCGGGTACAGGTTCTCCGTTATCGAGTAAGTGCCAGGTAGCGAGGAAGAGTTGCACAGGGTCTGAGCAAGTTTCAGGTCCAAGGCGCTGCTCTTCGCCCTCATCCGTGAGTTCGAGTTCGCACCCGTGCCCGGCATAGAGATCGGAGGGAAGAGCGCGTAGGTGCCATTGGACTGTGGGAACATGAGAAGACAGCTGAATCTGATGCAGGATCGTCTATCGTCCGAATGTGAAGGGGAGGGAGAGCGAGGGGCAGCAGATGCCTCTTATCGTAAAGCGCGTCGCGCGGAGTGCTTGATACTGGAGTAAGTAAGATAGGATGGATGGAATGTCTATGTAATCATAAGGAAGGTATCGGCTGGATGACTCGAGAATTCCGCAGTGGTCAAAGAACCACTGCGGAATTGGACAATGCGCCGGTGGACCCTGATATCGGCGATAATCACATGGCAACGGCCCCCGGCCCACGGTCGCTCCATGTTGCGCCTTGAGCATGGTCGACTGTGCCGCCCAATGCGTAGTTTGCCTCGCTCGGTCTCCTGCACTTAAATGCGCCGCTCATACGGACTCGGAGGGGTCCATCAATTGTCCCATCTCCATTAACTCCCAACTACAGTAACTTAACTCCGATGCAGTTCTCAGCGCTGACCTGGCTGTCCTACGAGGCGTTCCTCCTCCTCCTGGTACTCTTCGCTGGCGGCGCGCTCTATCGAGCATACCGGCTGTCCCGACGCTTCTTCAGCCCTCTGCGCCATCTCCAAGGGCCCAAGCCCTCCTCCTTCCTCTGGGGCTCCATCAAGGAGATCGTCAAAGATGACTCGATCGTTGACGACTGGGTGATCCAGTACGGCGGGACGTTCCGCCTGCAGATGCTGCTCGGGGTACGCCATCCAAGTTGCCTTATCAAGGAGCCAAGCTGATTAGAGCCCCGTAGAATTATCGTCTATCTACGATCGACCCGCGGGCGATGTCGCACATCCTCTCGCATACCGAGATCTACCCCAAGCCAGAGCATCTCCGGCATGTGCTGGGCGCCATTGTGGGACAAGGGGTGCTTGTTGCAGAGGGTGATGACCACAAGCGGCAGCGTAGGATTATGGTGAGCTCCTCCACTCTGTATGCCATCGCCTTCCTCTAATAAGGCGCCAGAACCCGTCCTTCTCGCCGGGACAGATTCGGGAGGTGACACCCGTCTTCTTCGACACGGCCAGTCAGGTAATGCGTCCTATGTGGACACGCTGCCCCATGTTGCTAACGCCTTCTCTTGATAGCTGCGCGATGTCCTCAACAGCATTCTCAGCAAGTCTCCCGAAGCCGAAGGCGCAGAGATCAACATGTACGGCTGGTTCGGGCGCGGCACGCTTGACGTGATCGGGCAAGCGGGTTAGCCTTCCCTCTCCCTGACCTCCCTTTTCATGTCCTGACCTCCGGATGAGGCTTTGGGTACCGCTTCAACGCTCTTTATGACGAGACGAACCCTCTCTATTGCGCGTTTAGGGACATGATGCAGGCGATTGGGGACTCGGACCTATTGGGCGTCTTGCTCAATCGGTTCCGCTTTCTCCGCTGGCTGGTGCGTGTCTCTGCCTGATTCTGTGGATCGTTCCTGAGCGTCAATGGGTGCAGCCGCTGCAGCACAACAGGATGATGCACCAGTCGAAAGCGACAACGTACAGGATCGGCATGGAGCTCGTACGCGCGAAGAAGGAAGCGGTGCTGCAGGAGATGCAAAGCCAGCACTTGGAGAAGAGCAAAATCGTGGGCCGGGATATCCTCAGTTCGCTTAGTGCGTCTGCTGGGATTCGCACTAAAAAAAATTTTTACTAACGCGTTGACAGTCCGGGCGAACATGTCCGCTGATTTGTCGCCTGCGCATCGGATGAGTGACGAGGAAGTGCTTGCGCAGATCTCGACTTTTATCTTCGCTGTACGCCTCTCGCTTGTGCGTCTATTCTTATACTTACGCTTCCGACAGGGACACGAGACGACCGCCGCCGGACTCTCATGGACGCTCCTCTCCCTCGCTCAGAACCCAGCCATACAAGCAAAGCTCCGCGCGGAGGTCTCTCTCGTCTCTGAGGAGTCGCCATCCATGGACGACCTCAATGCGCTCCCCTACCTCGACATGGTCGTCAAGGAATCCATGCGATACCACTGCCCCGTGCGTGGCACGGTGCGAATAGCCACGCGTCCGGACACCATCCCTCTGAGCAGACCCATCGTGGACCGCTACGGACGAATGCAAGACCATGTGACTGTCCAGGCCGGAGACTCTGTAGGTATCGACAGCCTTGCGATGAACCACGCGAAAGAGTTCTGGGGGGACGACGCGCTGGTGTTCAGGCCTGAGCGGTGGGAGGAGAATGTAGAGGGTGCGAATGCGATTCCGGGGATTTACGCACATCAGATGACCTTCATTGGTGGCCCGAGGGCCTGCATCGGATACCGGTTTTCTGTCATCGAGTGCGTTTCCCTTCATTTCACGTCACGAGTTCAGCTAATCAGGTGTACCCAGGACAAAAGCGCTGCTCTTCACGATGATCCGATCCTTCGAGTTCAGTCCCGTAGAAGGCAAGGAGATTGGGATGAAGGACGTGTACGTTCTTCCTTTCTGTTATTTCCCGGTCCGTCTGACAGCGGTTCAGGATTGTTATGCGCCCGCTTGTGAAGGGCGAGGAGAAGGCTGGGTTTCAGCTGCCACTCCGGGTTAGGAGGGTGCAGAGGACGGCTTGAGTGTACCGTAGGACGCGGGCGGGGCTGTGGATCTAGGGCGTTTGATGGATTCATTCAAGATAGTTGCATCTGATCGGGATTTGGACTGTATAATAGATCAGACACGATGGCATACTGGAGTGGAATTCTGGTTGTCGTTTCGAAGTCGTGTTGTAGGATCGGCCCCCGAGATGACTCGAACGTCATAGGGTGTTCATGCGACGCCGGCGGCCGTCATGTAATCAGAGCTGGACCCTAGTTACTTGGAACAGAGGAATCACATGTCACCGAGCCACGCCGGAGTGCTGCTTCCCCATATCTTGACTGTTGCTCCAACCGCGCAGTTTCGCTCAACGCTGCCCTGTAAATACCCAACGTGACGGGCTGGTGCTCTCCCATCTCTGTCAACTAGCGATTCTATCAGGATGGCCATGCAGATCTCAACCCTTTCCTGGGTATCGTATTACGCTTTTCCCCTCGTTCTACTCCTCCTCGCCGCCGGCGCAGTATACCAAGCCAACAAGTTCACCCAGAGGTTCCGCACACCTCTGCAAGACCTGCGTGGCCCTCCTTCCACCTCTTTCCTATGGGGAAATATTAGGGAAGTCAGGGAAGACGACTCTATCGTCAACGACTGGGCGGAGGAGTATGATGGGACGTTCGCTACGCGTGTGCTACTTGGGGTATCTCATTCAAAGACCACGGCCGTGAACGGGAACTGACTCGGTGCATAGGGCTACAGGCTATTCACATTAGACCCGAGAGCCTCCTCGCACATCCTCTCGCACACGGACATCTATCCCAAGCCCGACACTCTTCGGGATGTCCTCCGCTCTGTTATCGGAGACGGACTGCTTGTCGTGGAGGGCGACGACCATAAGCGGCAGCGCAGGATCATGGTTCGTTACATTATGGCCATCAGAGGCGCTTGCCTGACGATTCCAAGAACCCATCGTTCTCCCCCGGTCAGATTCGGGAAGTAACGCCCATTTTCTTTGACACGGCCCGCCGGGTCCGTCTTTTCCCCCCACCTCACCCCCTTGGCATTGAACTCTTCGCATTCAGTTGTGCGACGTCTTCAACAGCATTATAATCAAGTCCTCCGATACCTCCGATGTCGAGATCGACATGTACAGCTGGTTTGGGCGAGCAACGCTCGACGTGATCGGGCAGGCAGGTGAGCCGCCTTGTTCTCCCTACAGCCCGTCTCCATTCTAACACCTGCCAAGGCTTCGGATACCACTTCAATTCCATGTACGACGAGACCAACGAACTCTACTGTGCGTTCAGGGACATGATTAAGGCATTCATGGACTCGGGCCTGCTGGGAATCCTGTTGAATCGGTTCAAGATCCTGCGAGCGCTGGTGCGTCCTTACATGCCGTCCTCTCCTCCTGTTCTGACTCCCCAACGCGTGCAGCCACTGCAGCATAACAGGACGATGCGGAGGTCGCAGGCCACGACATACCGGATCGGGACGCAGCTTGTGCGCGCAAAGAAAGAGGCAGTGCAGCAGGAGATGCAGAGCCGGAATCTGGAGAAGAGCAAGATTGTCGGCCGGGACCTTCTGAGCTCCCTTAGTGTGTCTCTCAAGCTCTGAGACTCGAACATCTCAGCTAATTTGCTACAGTCCGCGCCAATATGGCTGCCGATCTATCACCCGCGCATCGGATGAGCGACGATGAAGTCCTAGCCCAGATCTCCACGTTCATAGTTGCGGTATGCGACGTTCTCTGGTCCTCACTCGCCTGCTGATGCGTCGGTTAGGGACACGAGACCACCTCCGTTGGACTTTCTTGGACGCTGCTCTCCCTCGCCCAGCTCCCGCAAGTGCAGGACAAGCTGCGGGCCGAGGTGTCTCTCGTGGCGGAGGAAGCACCCTCGATGGACGAGCTGAACGCCCTGCCCTATCTGGACATGGTCGTCAAAGAGTCTCTTCGTTACCACGCCCCCGTACGCGGTACGGCTCGCGTCGCCACGCGCGCCGACTCGATCCCGCTCAGCCGCCCGATCATGGATAAACACGGTGTGATGCACGACCATGTGCGCGTGCAGGCAGGCGACTCGATCGGCGTCGAGACCGTGGCTCTGAACCACGCGAAAGAGTTCTGGGGCGAAGACGCAAGGGAGTTCAGGCCCGAAAGGTGGGCGGAAGAGGGCGTTCAGGCAGCGAATGCCTTGCCGGGGATCTATGCGCACATGATGACCTTCATTGGCGGGCCGCGCGCCTGTATCGGATGGAGGTTCTCTGTCATCGAGTGCGTTCGCCTATACGTGTATGTGATGACAGCTGATGACTGGCGTGTAGGACTAAGGCGATTTTGTTCACCCTCATCCGATCGTTCGAGTTCAGTCCGGTTCCTGGCAAAGAGTTCGGAATGAAAGACATGTATGCTTCTGTGTTTCTCGCTGCCCGGGCCCTGGCTGACCCAAAGCAAAGCGTTGTCATCCGCCCGTTCGTGAAGGGCGAGGAGAGCAAAGGCTTCCAATTGCCACTTCGGGTCAGGAAGGTGCAGAGAGCGGAATGAGAATGCGTCATTTTCTGAGTAAGGGCCGAGCGGTGGAATTAGGGGTCGCGATGACTTGACTATTGATGCAACAGGTGCCGTATCTGAAGACACTGCAGAGCGTGGTATGCCGAGCGGCTCCGACGGAATTGAATTCACATTAGGTCTAATTTCGATGTATAAAATAGCGAGGTGTAACAAGAATAAACCAAAACACTCATTCCCTGTGTATCGAACAAAGATTGGCCTATCGCCGACGGATAGGTTATAGCCGACAGCCATTTTCATACCTCTGCGGCGAGTCGTGCGCGCTGCAAGATCTAGCCAAGATAATAAGAAGGCGAGCACTCAATGAGCAGGCGCCAGAAGGCCAAACATGACTTGATGGGCGGAACCTGAAGAGCTCCACCAGCTCCGTAGCGCGAACGAGACGGAGCCGTATCGCCGACGAGACAAGTGTTATCGCCGATGGCCTGGTTTCCAATCTGGAGGTGTTCTGTTCGTGCATAGCACGCCGCGTTGGATCCCAAATGAGTTGGATAATTCGCGGACACGATGTCATCACGTGGACTTGAGAGGACGAGAGTAGATCCTTCCGAAAATCCTTGCAAGAGATCTAGATATACAGATGAGCTCTACACGGGTAATGATACGCCATCATCTGCCATGCCCCGTTCCGCCATCCTCCATCTCCTTTGCCACGTCCCTGCCCACACTCAAGCCCAAAGCCACACACAACCCAGCTAGCAGTCCCTCTCCAACTAGAGCGTAACCACCAACGCATCAATATCCCTCCTAACCTTCTCCACCCTGTCCAAGCACGCCCGTCTCGCCTCCGCGGGGATACACAGCCTGTCCCACATCCCCGCATCAGCTCTCCTTCTCTCTCAACCCAGGAAAGACATACCGACAACTAGCCGCCACCCCCTCAGGCCAGAGCACCTCCCCCGCGCTCTCCCAACCGCCCAACACGCCCCCCGTGGGGTTCCGCCCCAGCCTCTCCCCAAGCGCCGTTTTCCACCGCCCGATCAGCCCAGAGGTCGCGAGTGGGAACCCGTGCGGGCACTGCTGGGGGATATCCTCCACCAGCTGCTTTGCGCGCGCGGCAAGCGCGTCCCGCACGTCCAGCGGGCGCGCGAGGTCAAGAGCCGACATCCCTACCAGGTCTTGCCGCGCCCCGGGCGCACGGGGGTCCGAGTGCGCTAAGCAGGCGCGGGCAGCGCGCTCCAGTTCCTCTTGCGTGCCGAGCCCGGATGAGCACAGGAATCCGTATACCCTCAGCGGCCTCTGGTCAAGAAACCGCGTGAGGAGGTCTTGTTTGAGAAGCTGGAGGGGGAGGGCGAGCTCCCATTTGTCGCTTAAGAGGAGGAGGGTGAGGGTGCTGTCTAGTGAGAGAGGGGGCTTGGGGAGCGGGTAGAGCTGGGTTAGGAGTTGGGAGAGGAGCGGGGCGGGCTCGGGGAAGGGGATCCGTTCTGGTTCCGGTTCTTGGGGGTTGGACTTGGCTTGCGCTGGAGGGGAGGGGGAGGCGTCCTCGAACATTCGTCGGAAGAAACCGCTGCCCTCGCGTAGGAAGAGTCTGTGGACGCGGAACTCGATGCCGTCGAGGGAGACGAGGATGATGTCCGCCGTTGGGGAGAGGAACGGTTCGGGCACTTGGAAGGGGTCGGCATGCTGCTCCTCTTGGTCTTGCGAGGCGGGGGAGGCGGGGGAGGGCATGGGCGGGGGAGTGAGGGGAGGGGTCATCCCCCTTCCTAACACGCTGGCGGGAGAGCGGGAGACGTGGGCGTGCAACTGCCGCTGGAGCCACTGCGTGTACAGACCCGAGAAGGCGTGCAGCTGCGCTTGGTGCATCGCTGCTTGGGGGGGGGGTTATAGGCTGGGGGCGGTCGTGCCTTGCTACCGTACTGTGCTGGCTGCTGGGGTTGGACTCGGAGGCGAGAGCGGGATTGGCCCGGCCTCGGTGCTCGTTATCGGCAGGCTGAGGGTGGACGACCACCGCGGGTGTTTGTTGTCCTCCATTGCGACGTGGACTGATGATGCGTTCAGGGCGTGTTGCGTTGGTGGGGAATGTGATAGGAGTGACGGCACGCGATCGGTTATTAGGTAGGGGTTGGCTCCGCCCCGGATTCCCCCGATGACTGAGGATAAGATATCAATGGGGTTGGTTCTGGATGGTGTGGGGAAGGTGTTGATAACAGGGCTTCTACCGGCAAAGAGAAGCAGCATAGTCTGACGATGAGGGAGGTCGGGTAAGGGGGTCGGCGTTAATCGAAACGCTTTATCTCCGATGGTAACGTACACAGGCAACCAGCGACTTCCATATGCGCTGGCTCTGGCTCCCCTTCTCAATCCTTCGCGGCAAGAGCTACAGATCCCTCTGCATCACTTCGAGAAACCGCAGCATGCGCTGGCGGGTGCTAGCAGAGAGGGGAAGATGTCGGCGTTCATCGGGAACCTTTATCCCCGATAGCGTCTAAACACGTAATGAGCGACTGCATCTCAGCTCCCCTTTTCAATGTCTCTCGCGACAAGATCTATGTTTTACCTCCTCTCTGCACCACTGAGAGATACTGCATCATAAGCTGGCGGGTGCTGGGGACGGGTACGTATAAGGAGGCCGGCGTTAATTGAGAACCCTTTATCTCCGACAGTGGCGTAAAAAGGCAATGAACCGCTCCCGTACGCTCATCCTGGTTCCCTGCCTCAATCATCGTGGCAAGAGCTACAACCTCCCTCTGAACCACTGAGAGAAACTGCAGCATCAGCTGGCGGGTGCTGGCGGGGGGGAGAGCAGGTCGGCGTTAGTCGAAAACCTATCTCCGATAGTGCGGTCAACCGGCAATGAGCTCCTCGCATACGCTGACTCTGGTTCTCCGTTTGAATCCCTCGCGGCAAGAACTGCAGCTCCCTCTGCATCACTTAGACAAACTGCAGCATCAGCTGACGGGTGCTGGCGGGAAGGAGAGGATGTCGGCATTAATTTAGAACAATTTATCTCCGATAGTGACGCAAACAGGGAATGGCCCCCTTCAAACCATACGTTGCCTATGATTCCCGTGCTCGATCCCGTTGGGGCAGAATCTGCGTTGAATCTCCTCGCGGCATCTTGTTCCTTTGCTCACAGGCTGCACTTGCATTCCTCTACGTGGTCAAACACTTATCGCCGACAGCACGAGCCGAACTGTCTCCAAGGCAAGTACGACAGCATGGCATGCCCAATCGCGGTTCACCGCGTATGGCCATTCGAGACAGCGTTACGTCCGGAAATTGCAAAGGCTCTTTGACGCAGGTGCTTGGCTTGAAGCATGCGTATGGAACGCTTCTGCTAATTCCCTCCACGATTAACTCCGAATCCTCTGAACTTCAGCTGTAGCTCGCAGGCACGTCCCACAGTGCGCTGTGGCCAACTACATATTATATACCTAGCATGTCCTGCATCTGTGGCTGTTCGCAATACGATGTATCACTACCTGGCCCCTACGATACCGTATTCGCGAGGACTGACGGGGTGCGGTGATAAGACGTCGTCGATGATCAGACCTCCTTAGGTGATAAACCGTCCTCTTGCTCATAGCCACCGCTCTCTCCACCAGACAGGCACGGCGAAGCTACGAGAATCTGAGAATGCACAGGTTCACGTAAGGGGTTACCGGCTCAGGATGTCCAGGCCGCGGGGATTTGTCAGGGCCAACAGGGTTTCTTGGCCCGAGATGAAGCACTCAGGAAAAAGGGAATGACGGTGATATAAACGAATGTGAGAGCGGGTAGCGTGTCGGGTGTTAGGTATGGATAGTCTGTGCGTGTGGCCGGAGTCCAAGGAACGGTTTCCACGTGGGAACGAAACGTCGCAGCTCGGGGTATCCACCCCAGCGCCTCCCCACCATGTGCCTCCTCGCCTACCACGGGCTTATGTCCTGATATCCTGTGAGCTACCCCGTCTATCGACAGCATTGTTCTGCTCACCTCGAGCAAGTCCTCCATCGAGCGTGGCTTCGGTGGGACGAGGTCTTCCGAGCTCCGACGGACGATGGTTATGCAGGTCTCCGAAGAAGGGCAGTTGTTGTTGCCCCATGCAAGCTGGCCGTTCGACTGCACGCCACACGCTTCCCGTCAGTATTTCGCTTTAGCTAAAGAAAGGAATCCGCGCACGGGTAGGTAGTAGCAAAAGTTCTCGAAGGCATTGTCATCGGTTATGTACAGGCATTGCTCGGTGGTCCCGACACCAGCGAGATTAACGGAGAGATCCGAGTGCAGGTAGTAACCGATGGCTGGCCCGCACGTATATAGTGACGGATCGCAAGCGGGCGTCTGCGAGCACACGGCGGACGGGCACCCGGTGTCTGAGCCGCTCAGAGGGGCGCCGGAGGACGCGCTCTGCCACCACTAGTTAGCGGGCGCGAAACAGAGGGGAAGAAACGAGGCTAACAGCATACAGGCACTTGTCCATGGCCGTGGGACCGTAGGTGCACATCAGCGCTCCTTCTGAAGTCGTCATCTGGGACATGTGTAGAGCTTCCCCATTGGGCCCTGGGTCGGGACACGAGTAGTAGGCGCAAGGCAGGGGCGACCGCCGCGCCCGGTGCGGACCAGTACGGGTTGCGAGTGCCAAAGGAGTGAACGCGAGAGCGACGAGGACGAGAACCGTAAGCGGTGACATAGCTCAAACCAGACGGGGACGAAGACAACGGGCGCACGGAGAAGGCTCCCGCCGGTGTATTTAGGTCGGGGTGAAAACAGTTTAGCTTCCCTTGACAGATGGTGTTGTAAGGGTCCCGCGCGTTTCTTCGGTCAACGGGGCGCAGATCATTCGAAAAGAACAGGAGCCAATATGACGCACTTGTCCCCTTCCCATGATTCCTTGACATTTTTCAGTGCGCAAGACATCCGTTGCTCGCTGTTTAAAACGGCTTGCTCACAGTTTTGAGCAATCTACAGACACCTGCAAGATGCTGACGAACGGAGTGCCCAGGTAAAATTCCAGAGGACCCTTGATGACGAAAGAGCAGTCCACGAATAGCGGAAGCGTTTGCGAACCCCGGCCCCGCAGCTGCACCTGTAGACTGCGTCTCGCAATCTCGCGAGCGCTGCCGTTTGACCTGTCGGACAGACGGTGTACATGGGATCAGGGGACACAGACAGGAGAGCGAACACAAATGCGCCAGCAATCCGGGCATGTCATCCATTAAGATGTGGACTGATGACGCGTTCACGGCGTGGCCGCGCTGTGAGGAGGTCATAGGGAGTGAGGGCACGCGATGGGTTACGTGCGGGTTGGCTCCGCCCCAGGTTCGATCACTGATGATAAGATATCAACGGGGTTGCTTGCGAGTCGTGGGGTAAGCTGTTGATAACAGGGCTCCACCAGCAAAGAGAAGCAGCATGGCCCGAGGAGAGGTCTGAGGTGGTCGGCGTTAATTGGGACTCATTTATCTCCGACAGTGACGTAAACAAGCAACCAGCGACTTCCGCAAATACGCCGGCTCTGATTCCCCTTCTCGATCCCTCGCCGCAGCATCTACGTTTATCTCCTCTCACGGGATCCCAGTCCTCCGCTCACAGGCTGGACTTTCAGTCCTCTACATGGTCAAACACTTATCGCCGACAGCACGAGCTGAAGGGTCCCCGAGGCAAATACGACAGCATCGCATGCCCAATCGTAGTTCACCGCGTCTGGCGATTCGAGACGAGGGTGCGTCTGCAAATGCAATGGCTCATTGATGCTGGTGCTTGGCTTGAAGCATGCTCAACTGGTACGAGTTCGAAGAACGCTTCTGTTACTCCCGGCCCAGGGTTAACGCAGAATGCCCACGAATGCTCCGAAATCCAGCTGTAGCTCGCAGGCACGTCCGACAGTGCGCTGTGGCCAGCTACATATTATATACCTAGCATGTCCTGCATCTGTTGGTGTTGGCAACATGATGTATCAATGGCTGGTGCCTACGATACTGTATTCCCGATGACTGGCAGGGGTGCGGTGCTAAGACGTCGTCGGTGATCGCTCCTCTCTTCAGTGATCAGACCTCCTTCGGTGATAAGCCGTGCTCTTGCTCATACCCAGCACCCCCTCTACCCGAGAGGCGCGGTGAAGCTACGACGAGGATATCTTAGAAGGCACAAGCCCGGGTACGGGTGCACCGGTCCAAGCCTGAGGATGTCCAGCACACGCAAATTTGCCATACCGAGACAATATCGGGGTTCTTGGCGTCAACGAACTCTCCGAGTATCAGAACCCGATAACCCAAGATGAGTGCACACAGGGAAAGAGGAATGTCGATAGTATAAACGAATGCGAGCGCGGGTAGCATCTTGCTTGTAGGTATAGATAGTCCATGAGCGTCGCCGGAGTCCAAGGAAAGGTTTGCACGTGGGAACGAAACGCCGCAACTCGGGGTATCCACTGCCGCGCCTCCCAACCATGTGCCTCCTCGTCTACCACGGGCGTATGTCCTGATATCATGTTAGTTACCTCCTCTATCGACAGTCTTGTTCTGCTCACCTCGAGCAACTCCTCCAGCGAGCGTGGCTTCGGTGGGACAAGGTCCTCCCAGCTCCGACGGCCGGTGCTTGGGCAGGTCTCCGAAGAGGGGCAGTTGTTGTCGCCGTATGCAAGCTGGCCGTTTGCCTGCATGCCACACGCCTCCCGTCAGTCTTCTGCTCCGGTTGAAGGAAGAAATCCGCACACCGATAGGTAGTAGCAGAAGTCCTCGCTGGCACCATTGGACCGGGACTCGTACACGCATTCCTCGGCAGGCCCGACGCCAGCGACAGTAATGGGTCCTTGCTCCGCCAGGAAGTAGCCGGTGACCGGTGCGCATTGGTATAGTGACGGATCGCAAGCGGGCATCTGCGAGCACACGCCGGGCGGGCACCCGGCGTCTGAGCCGCTCAGCGGGGTGCCAGATGACGCACTCTGTGGACTCTGGTTAGCGGGACCGAAACAGATGGGAAGAAACGGGGCTCACAGCATACAGGCACTTGTCCATGCCCGTTTCACCGTAGGTGCACATCTGTGATCCGTTCGAGTCTGTCATCTGGGTCTGGCGTAGAGCTTCCCCATTGGGCCCTGGGTCGGGACACGAATAGAAGGCACAAGGCTGGTGGGATTGCCGCGCCCGGTGCGGACCCGTACGGGTTGTGAGTGCCAGAGGAGTGAACGCGAGAGCGACGAGGACGAGAACCGTAAGCCGGGACATAGCTCAAACCAGACGGGGACGAAGACAATGGGCGCACGAAGAAGGCTCGCGCCGGTGTATTTATATCGGATGAAACAGTTTATTATTAGCCTCCCTTGCGAGTCGGTCCCGCGCTTCTCTTCGGTCAACGGCGCGCAGATGATTCGAAAGCAACAGGACCCCATATGATGCACTTATCCCTGCCATGCCTTCCCATAATTCCTTGGCGTCGATAGTGTGCAGAACATGGTGTTGGACGTTGTCCAGAGCGGCTTGCGCACAGTGTTGGACAATCGATGAACACCTGCAGTTGTTGAAGGACGGAATGCTGGTTGCCAGGAAAATTCCAGAGGACCCTTGATGAAGAAAGCGCAGTCCATCAATAGCGGAAGCGTTTGTTATCCCCGGCTCCGCAAGTATACGTGTAGACTGCGTCTCGCACCCTCGCGAGCGCTGCCGTTTGACCTCGCGGAAGGACACTGGACATGAGATCAGGGGACACAGGAAGGGGATTCACTAAGAACGAACGCAAATGCGCCAGCAATCCTGGTATGTCGCATTGCCCAGCCCTTGGTGCACAAGTAGTAGAAGCGTGCAAGAGTGCGGTGCAGGTTTTGCGGGTACACTGGCAGAAGAAATGCAGAAGCCCGGTCTCTCGACTCGAAGGTGTCTTCATCTTAAAATGCCCCATTGCCACTGCCGATATTCTACCATGGGCGTAGGTCCTGGTATCATTGTCAGCCACCCCACGATCAGCGGCGATAGCCTGCTCACCTCCAGCATCTCATCCACCGATCGTGGTCTCGGTGGCATTACATCTTCCAGGCTACGACGGCTGGAGCTTTGGCAGACCTCTGATGCGGTGCAACTGGATGGGCCATTCACGAGCTGGCCGTTGACTTGGTGCACATGCCTTACGTCAGCATCTGGTTCAATTTGCTGCCGCAAACCACACACCACGGAGTAATAGCAGAAATCATAATATCCAGGGCTGGTTTCATAGATACATTCCGTCGTGAGCCCGATGCCGATGATTGTAACGGATTGGGACGACTGGTAAGAGAGGCCGCCTTGGAGCAGCGGGCAGACGTATTGGGTTGGATCACAAGGGGGCGGCTGTGAGCACACGCCCGACGGACAGCGATCGCTGGAGCCGCTCAGTGGGGTGCTGGGTGGCGAATGTTGCTGATTCTCATCAGCCGTAAAGAAAGCAGAATGCCGTAAATGGAGCTCACAGAATAGAGACAGGTGATGCCAGATGTGCCGTAGGTGCACATCAGCGTTTCCTGGAGGAGCTCGCTCACTAGGAGCGGCACCGCGTCCGGCCCTACGGGAGGACACGCGTTGTAGGTGCAAGGTACGATGGACTGCCGCGCCTGATGTGGACCCGTCCTTGTGGAGAAGGCCACCGGAGTGAACAGGAGGCCGACGAAGACGAGAACCGGGAGGAAGGACATGGCTAAGGCAAACAGGGACAAAGAAGACCGAGCTGGGAGAACTGCTTGCTCCGGTATTATATGTCGGGACGAGACCGGTGAGCCTCTCCGGACATTGTAGGGTCTGAGGCTAGCGCATGCATCAGCGGTTCACCTGTCACAAAGCAATCCTCAATGACCCTTACAATGCACTGGTCCATCGACGCCTTCCCATTATTACATTGCAGAGGTGGCCCTCCAGCATCTTGCAGGACAACGTGAAGAGCATTGTGTAGAGCGCATTGAGCAAAATCTGGACATATCTTCCAAACACTGGGATTTCAACGTTCGAGGGATGACACCGAGACTATGCGGAAGCGCCCAAGAAACGTCTACTGTAGAGGACCCTTGATTATGAAAGAACGTTCCACCAGTAGCGGAGGCATTTGTATCAATCCCGATCACAGGGCAGCACTCCACAAAGCCGATTTTCACCATAAGTACTGCTGAGCCAAACAACATCGCCGACGGCCTGATCTCCAATGTGCCCAAGCAGAATATGCGACGTTGTGCGCAGCAGTGTAACTGGACGACTGCAGCGGGGATACTGACGAGGGAAGTCCGACTACATTTGCACAGCAAGCTTGCGAAGATATGAGGATTTTGTCTGGGTGAGTATCTTCTACTAAAGAGAGGCAGTGGTCACAAGCGGCCGAACGCGAGGTGCATTATGCGTTCCAGTCCATTGGTCCTATGCAGGGATGCAAGCGTCCCACAAATCGTGTGGCACCATCTAAAAGAAGCAGGGCTATAGAACGTCCTTCACCGTCGGCCCTACCCTGCATGCATATATACAATGGCCCTACACCATTTCGTCGCGCTCCCGCACATCAACACTGATCTCGTCCTCTACCACGGGCGCAGGTCCTAAGACTATGTCAGGGAGGCAGTCACCGATACCTTGTGCTGCTCACCTCCAAGATGTCCTCCGACGACTGCAGTTCCCGCGGGGCGATGCCTTCCCACCCGCGTCGGGATGTAGCTGTGCAACCTACCGAAGGGCAGGTTGGGGGCCCATTCACGAGCTCGCCTGTCGACTACGTGCGCAGGCCAAGCGTCAGGACTCTCGCCACTTTCGACGTAAAAATGCGCACCGCCTGGTATTCGCATGTGATGGAGTCCGCGCTGGAAGGGCTTTGGTAAATGCAGGTCAAACCAGCTCCGATGCCGATCAGGGGCGTGGGGCCGCCGGAAACCTTGTAGTAACCATTGGTTGACAGCGTCGCGCATGTGAACGCTGTGTTGCAAGGTGGTTGGTAGACGCATACGCCATAAAGGCATCCGGGGGACGACGCGCCCACCGGATCGGACTCATCCCGAGAGGAGAGATACTGGAGATTGCTGGCGGCGTAGTAGCAGTTCCCGCTGCCGTAGTTACAGTTCAGCTGGCCATTCGAATACGTGGTGTAGTCGAGTGTGCTGGTTTGAAGCGTGGCAGGACAAGCATAGTATGTGCAGGGCTGAGGTGACTGCCGTGCCCGATGGGGCGTGGTCGGCGTTGCGACGGCCAGGATGGCGAGCACGAGGGCAATAGATAGACCACCAAAGAGAGACTGCATGATCCAAGAGATATGGAGATGATGGAAAACGGTGAGAGAGGGGAACGTCCGCTGCGGTAGGGGTCAGCGGGCAACTCCATGAGCGTCCGCCTCCGGCCTCCGACGCCCCGCGCAAAAGCTTGACCATCAGCAAAGGCTCAAGCCGTTCGGCGCATTCCTGTTTTGAGTAGCCGGCAGAACGCCAAGAGCAAGGACCCTTAGTGAAGGAACATTCCACATGCAGCGGAAGCGCCTTTGTGGTATTACGCACGTCATCAGGGTTCTCGGTTGCCGTCGGTTGGTCCCCGGAATGCTTTCTTGGCGTTGTCCCTACCACTGGACCGAGAATTGACAGCCCCGTTCCAAATTGGCCCACCGGGGATACGCTAGAAAGTAGTACTTTGATTACGCGACTGTGCTATGTGAGAGTCAAGCTGCATGAACGAAAACAAAAAGTGCAAGCGCGACGATGTGCGATGCGGACCAGGGAAGATGACACTAACAGCCCAATTAGTCGTTCCACCACAGAAAACCAACAGGACAAAGGTGAAAAAAAGTGGAGACAAATGAACGCAAACTAGTAACAATCTCCCATAGTGCTGTCGTAGTAGCTCAGAAGAACTTCGCCGCAACGCGTCCCCGCCTCGCCTTCTTCGCGCCGGCCATACGATCTCTCGGAATGATACTCTCCTCGATATCGCTATCGTCGTCGTCGTCGTCGTCGTCATCGTCCTCTTCGTCTTCGGTCTCAGACTCCGGCTCCCTTCGCTTGGCGGAGCCTTTGGGTGTCGCAGCGGCGGCACCCGACTTCCCTTGGCTGGAAGACGCCGGACGCGACAAGCTCTGCCGCAGCTTCTCCTTACTGAGCTGGGAGAGGCCGACGTACTGGCCCCTCCTGCTGAAGATGCTCGGTTCCTCTGCTTGAACGGCGAGAGACTGGGACTGAGACGGCACCTGGGTCTCTGGACGAAAGAGTGGCTGGCTCGCTGGATTCGGTGTCGGGATGGAGGGGTAAGAGATGAGCGAGGAGTCCGACGCATGCTTGCTCTGCTGACTGCTCCTAGCCGAGCTGTTCTGTGCCGGCTGGCTCGCTTGCTTGGGAGCTGACGCCACGGAAGTGGGATTGGAGAAATCCAATAAGCTATGTGCAGCCACTGCATCGGGACCTATCAGATCATCGGAAGCGCCCGTGATCTGAGCTGGCGGGCCAAGCACACCAGATTTCGCATCCGCCGGGACCGAGGTCTCGTCTTCACGGTCAGACCCTTCGTCGTCTGCACGGGTGCGTTCGTCCGTGGTAGCGCCCTCCATCTCGACATCTGGAGGAGCATCGTCTTCGTCGCCACCGTCCTCGCCGTCAACGTCCTCGTCGTCCTCGTCGTCCTCAAAACGGTCTTCCTGGGTTGCTCGCTCAACTTCCATCTCCTCGTCTCGCGTAACAGCGCTGTTAGGGCGCGACATCTCAGCTAATGCGTCCGAACTGCTCCGCAGCTGGTCGAATTGAGACGCGCCATGTTCTACGCCAGAGGTAGGAGGACTGGAGCCTGGGGCCAATGGTGTCCACGTGGGTAATGGGCTTCCACGAGGTGTCACGCTTGGGCGTCCGAGTGATGGGCTGAGGGTGGGCGGCCTAATAATGGCGGCTTTGACGGTCAGACCAGCAGCCGTCGGACTCGGTACCGGAGGACCCGTCGGACTGGGAGATGCGTCTTGTGAGGTTGGTGGCTTTGACAAGCTCGGTCGGGGGAGCTTCGACAAGGGACGTAAAGCCTTGCCGGTAGTATTCGGTGCGAATGGAGAGTCAAGAACCTTGCGAAGGGATTTTGGCGCACTTGCTGATGGCTGAGTAAACTCGGCGATTTCGTCTTGCGTGCCTCCCGGAGCCGAAGTGGTAACAGCCTGCGCGAGCGCCTCTTGGAAGCGACGTGGCGTGCTTGTCGAGGTACTGCCAGAGGATGGTAGACGTTCGCGCAGAAGTTGAGCAGGGAAACCAAGGCTGTTAACGGGCGATCGGCGGGGTGAGGGACGAGCAGGCGTGCTTGCTTGAACAAGGCGGTCTAGAAATGCACTGGATCTTGGTGTATTCGTTATGTTCGTAGGCGTCTCTTCATTATCTAGATTATCGTCAACCGCGACAGCTCTGCGTATCTCTTCCTCTTCGGCGATTCGTTCTTCTGACTGAGGGACTGCGGAGGTTGGAATCTTCTTGGCGGGGATCGTCTTGCCGCGGTCGGGCTGCTCTCCTTTCTTGACTCTTCTAGCCGGGACATCAATTACAACTTCACAGATGGTATTAGGCCGTCTCTGTTTGCTCTTCGGTTTGTCGACTGCTTGCATTTGTGCGCTTTCGGGCTCGCTTTGGTCCTGCAAAACTAGTTCGCGTCATAATCGACAAGAGTGCATTATGCAGACTCGTCACGACTCACCATCGATAATCGCACGCTTCGTCTTTCTCAGCTCAGAGTCAAAGTCAGCACCATTCATCGCAGGCGCCACAGTAGCTCCTTCAGTGCCCGACTTCGGCTTTCTCCCACGCTTCTTCTTCTCTTTCTCTCCACCTGCAGCAGCTAGGTCCCCAACCCCGCCTTTATCTGCACTTACAGGTTCTCCCTTCTTGGCCGGATTGCTCGAGTCATCAGCGCCAATTTGTTCGCTTGCACCCGCGTCGTCAGACTTCTCCGCCAGCTCTGCCAGCTGTGCCTTCTTAGCTGCCTTCTTCACCTTTGGCTCTTTCCCATCTTCCTTCGTCCTAGTCTTCGCCTTCTTAGCAGCCCTCTGTTTCACCTGCTCGGTTTCTCTTTCCTGCAGATTCTTTTGCCGCTGAGCCTCTCGAGCCAGGATGCGTGCAACAGGATCCAGAGAGGACAAGTCGACGGATGCGGGTGCTGCGGTGGAGGGCGCTTCCGCTAAAGTAGACATAGGGGCTGCTGAGGAGAAAGACTTATCGGGTGCGGATTCTTTGTGCTTCTTTGCTGGTGGTTTGGGTTCTGAAATGTCTCGGGTCGGTTCGATTTCTCCGGTGGCAGACTCTGTGGGCGCATCGCTCGATGCGGGGTTATGATTCTTGTTCTTTTGAGCATTCTTGGCTTTAGGTATGGCTTTGTCGGAGGTAGCAGGAACTGCAGTTGGTGGTGCATCATCCGTCATAGACGCATCAGCATCGCCCCTGGCATGCTTCTTCTTCCTTCGCTTTGCCGGAGGCTCTTCTTCACCAGACTGCATCGTGCGCTTCGCAGCTTTCGCGATCCCGGTGGCGGCGTCCGCCGTCGTTTCTCCAACTTCTTGTACGACAGCAGCACCAACTTTGCCGGCCTTTACAGCACTCTTCGCGACGCCAGCAACGGGTTCGATGGCATCCCGCAGGAAGCTGCTCTCCTTTGCGGCCTTCACGCCCGCCTTCGCTGCGCCCGCGGCTTTCTTCCCAGCGCGCTCGACACCATCCAGAGCCTTCTCGCCGGCGTCTCGACCCGCGGCTGCAGCTTTGCTCGCAGCGTGCACAACGTCCTGCGCACCAGCACTCAGTCTCTTCTTGACCTGATTGGCGAGCTCGCCCATCGTGGGTTCCTCCTCAGGCCGCTGATACGGGTCATCGGCATCGTCATGGAACACCGTAGCGCCAAATGGAATGAGGTTCTTCGCACGCATGAGGTTGGCGACGGCAGGGAGTGAGACGCGGTTCTGGCCCCCAAAGGATACGGATCGACGGCGCGTCGCGGCGACCGGTTCGACGGAGCGGCCGCGCTCGAACGTCTCTGGTGCAGGGGTCGCAGAGCGCGAGAAGGACCAATCGGCAGGGGCGTCGAGTACAGTTACAAGCACATCAATGCGATTGTCCACTTGGGCTTGAGCTTGTAGAGAAGCGAAGTCGTCATCTATGACCACGTCAGGACGCCATCAATTGATGCGATAGACGCGGGCGTACCGTCCTCAAGGTCCACCTCAGTGCCGTCTCGCAGTTGCGTCAACTCCAGCTCAGCATCAAGCAGTCTCAGCTTCCTGCGAATTATGTCCTTCATCTCGTCTAGATCTTCTTCTTTGTATCACCAATGTTTTGAGCTACGCGCCGTCAAATGACACGATGATCTCACCATTGAAGACGCGATCAAAGACGCGCTCGTCGACATGGTAGGTGATTCTGCATATTCTCGCAGGCGGCGTCTCCAGCTCCGCGGCACCACCCTCAGAACGTCTACGCTTTTTAGTGTTCATTGTGGAACAAAGGGAGGGAACACGAATGCAAGGAAAGACGTTCTGGTGTTGGAATGTGGCTCCCGCTTCATCAAACGCGTGCACGGAGTCAAAACAACGAAATCAGCTGTGGACGGAAACGGATGCGGTAATAAGTCGCGTGACTGAGGGCGCGTCCAGGGGTCTCGAGCTGCCGCAACTGTCAGTCCGTTAGCCATTATCTAAGCTCGGATTGGATGTGATACAGAGCACAGTTTGGATCAGCAAGCGCCGAAATATATACAGGGATCGACGATTCTGAGAAAGAAATGGAATGAACAAGATCAACCTCTTCAGCACGCTGAACGCAGCACCGCTACCAGCTCCTCGAAACCCATATCCTGCTCCAACACCCCCGTCGCCCAGAAGCACTTGGCCAGCCTCTTCACCAACTCGACATCCTCTCTCAGCTCTCCACGTTCCTGCATCTTGTGTACAATGCTGGGCATTGAGGCATCGTTATCGGTTCCGAAATGCTTGACGGTGGCCAGTCTCCACAGCCTAAGGAGGGTCGGAACGAGCTGCATGTACACGTTCGCTGGCAGGCTCGAGTACTTCCTCGCCGCACACTGAGCCATCTCTTTCCCATCAATAACCCCTAAAGCTCCGTCTCTTGAAGTAGTGGGGTTGCCGTCGGGCGGCCAGAGGAGCTTGGCGAGCTCCTGCGACTCTGGGGCTCCTGCTGCCGTGGCACTGTCCCACTGCATGATCTCCCCTTCGAGCTCAGCACGCGGTTTCGGCACCAGCACCCTCTCTCTTCTCGACGTCGTAATAGCATTACCGCTCATACTTCCAATCACCTGCGTCGTTCCGTGACTTGGTCCAGTGCCGCCTGGAGCGGAAGGGTTGGACCACTCCATGCCTGGAGGAGGCACCTCCTCCCTGTCGTTTGGCTTGTAGAACCACTCGTCCTTGTAGCGTTTAAGCCAATGCCGCTCGAACATCCCGAAAGTATGCGGAAGAAGCATAGCCGCGCTGAGAAAGTGGTCGTATGATTCCAGGTAGGAGAGCAGGAACGCATGGTCGTTGTTTCCGACGTGACCAGACGCGACTTGGGCGAGCATCTCGTCTGCAATCTCGAAGAAGTACTTGGAGAGCGCGGGATAGATGGGCTTAACCTCCGAAACATACACGCTTGTGGTGAGGTTGAAGACCTTGTCGTACACTTCCATAAAGTCGGCATATGACAGGCCGCCAAATTTTGTCGGCTCCCGTCCTGCAAGCACCGTATCAGTAATTCGTACCTACAGTGAGCCGCATGGGCGAATCGTTGGATTAGCTAACCTTCGACAAGCGCTTGGCGTAGAGCTCTATCCAACAGGCCTTGGATGACCGGCCACGCCTCTTCGAACTTGATGCGCTCCCTCTTCGGTTTCACTGTGCGGGGTGCCTCGCTTGCCATCCTTTACTAGAACGGATGCGCAGAGAAGGGGTGTGTGATCGAGAACGAAGAGGTCTACCAGCCCTTATATGCCGTTGGCACCGTTCAATCCTGTGCCGCAGCAGCTGGATAGACAATGACTCGTTCCACGTGATCCTCGGTGATTGTCACACACAGTGAGTCGCGTCTCCAAGTAGAGCACTTCGCAGGCACAGCCTCTTCAAGTGCCTCGTGTTTCGCTGATCTACTCTCTGATTCAGTCGAGACACATCTCGCCCTCTTCTGCATACCAGTCGGACAGCATGTGCCCTTTGAATTCTCGCCCTATTCTGGTACAATAGGTGTAAAGAAAAGCATTAGCCCGTGGATGCCTGGATGTCATTTCGGCACCTCCGCCTCCAGCACTCTGATCAGTTCTGGAAAGCCCATGTCCTGTTCCAACACGCCTATTGCCCAGAAACACTTGGCCAACCTGCTCACCAACTGGACGCACTCCTTCAACTCTCCGGTTTCCTGCAGTCTATGGATGACCCGGATCAAGGAGGGATCATAGTCCGATCCGAGATGCTTGACAGTCGCAAGTCGCCAGAGCCTCAGCAGGGTCGGCTTGAGCTGCATATACACATTCGCTGGCAGACTTGAATACTGCCTCGCTTCCAATTGAACCTTCTCCCTCCCCTGAATGATCTCGATCGGTCCATCTCCCAAGAAACCAGGCTTGTCTCTCGGCGGCCAGATGAGCTTCGCGATGTCTTCCGCGTCCGGTGCGCCAGCGGCTGTTGCAGCGTCCCACCACATGATGTCCTCCGAGATCACAGCCCGCTCTTTGGGTACGAGGAGTTTATCTCCGTTCGGTCTCGAATTTGCATTTCCGCCCAGTCCGGTCTCTCCCGCTCTGCTGCGGTTCAAAGCCATGGGAGGGGCGACCAGCCTCATCCCTGGAGGAACATCCTTCGCACCAGGTGTCACGCTGAACCAATCGTTCCGGCGATATTTCAGCCAATGGGCATCAAATATCCTGAAGGCATGAGGAAGAAGTATTGCGGCGCTCAAGAAGTGGTCGTATGCTTCCAGATAGGAGAGGAGGAAACCCTGTTCTTCGGAACGAGCGGAGAGATGACTCAACATCTCGTCTGCGATCTTGAAGAAGTAGTCGACCAGAGATGAGTAAAGTTTGCAGATATTCTCTTCATCGGAGCTTGTGGTGAGATTATAGAGCTTGGTATACAGATCTATGAACTGGGCATATGATAGGTTGCCAAGTTTCGTTGGTTCTCGTCCTGGGAGTCGTTAACTAAACGAGCGACACTGAGGGGAAACGAGTTGTCAACTAACCAGCGAGAAGCGCGTCGCGGAGGGCCTTGTCCAACACGTTTCGGATTCCGGGCCAGAAGTCCTCGAAATGTACACGAGCTTGCTTCGATTTGATAGAACGCGGTTGTTCCTCAGGCATCCTCAGTTCGGTGGCTTAGAGAACGAGTGATCGAATGACAAGCAGGTCTCAGTGGCTTTGCACCAGGACATCTCGCCGACAACAGGCCCCATATGCAATGATCGGGGAAACAACGTGCTAGGTGCGATGGTCGGTGATTGTCAACAAAATCGCGCAGTGATATCAACGTCTGTGCGCCCCGCAGAACGCGAAGCACAGCCTCGGTGCTTCTTGTGGCATGTGCTGCGTACTTCTGTACGCCACACGCCGGGTATCGCCTCCACCTTGAGGGCCTAACCGGTCCCAAGTTGTCTGACGAAAATGATGAATTGGAGGTCCGCCGGAACATGGGCACAGGGGCGGCCTTAAGGCGGCTTGTCCAGTTACGTCTTTTGGCTCTCAGGGAGCTACATCCATGGAAATGGGGAGGTCACATAACACATCTGGGAACGAGTACTCTATGCTAAAGACTAACTAATGGAAATGCAAGCAAGCGACAGAGCGGTCAATCTGATAACCGTCTCGCTCCGACCAGCTCACCGAACCCCAAGTCCTGCTCCAGCAATCCTATAGCCCAGAAGCATTTCAACACGGCTTTGGTCGTATCCCTCTGCGCGCGCAACACCTCAGTTTCCGCCAAGTCGTGAATAACCCGAGCCATCACGCGATCGTTATCGTGATTAGGTCCGAAGTGCTTGACCGTCGCGAGGCGCCATAAGTCTCAGTATCGTCGGTACCAGAGGCATGTACACATTTGCCGGAAGGCTCGCGTATCTTCTTGCCTCGAATTGCGCTGTCTCCCGCACATCAGTAGGCGCATCTCCTGAGGGAACAGGCTTTCCCTCGGAGGGCCACAGCAGGGTCGCGACCTCCTCGGCCTTCGGTGCGCCGGCCGCTGTCGCGCTGTCCCAGCGCATGATCTCTTCGCCAATATCGGCCCGCTCAATCGGAACCGGTATCAGGCTCTGAATCGGAAGTGCTTCCTCGTGCCTGACACCATTTAGAATCGTGATCCTGGGTGGATCGGGATCGATCAACTTCATACCGAAGGGGATGTCTGGCATGCCTGGCGCTGCTGGCAGTGTCGTAAACCACTCGTCTGCTGCCAGTCTGAGGAAGCCGTCGTTGAACATCCGGAGGAGGCGCGGGAGGAGCAGCGCCGCTCGTAGATAGCGGTCGTAGGCATCCAAGTAGGCGTCCACGAGAGGCAAACCACCAGTTGTGCCAGAGCGGAGTGCAGCGAGCATCTCGTCGGCGATACCAAAGAAATAGGCGGAGACGGCGCTGTATGTCTTCTGCTGTGCGAGTGACACCTGGCTCACACTTCGAGGCACGGGATTGGTACCAAGATTGTACGCCTTCGTGTACGCTCCCATGAACGCTGTATAGGAGACATCTCCAAACCTGGGCTCTCTGCCTGCATGACAGGTTCAGCTATCAGTTATGGACGCGCACGCGGGACGGACCTTCAAGGTGCTGGCGACGGAGTGTATCGTCTAGCAAGGACTTGATAACGGACCAAACGTCCTCGAATTCGGCTGGCTGGGCACGTGCACCCTTGCTAGAGCGGGTCTGGGGAGCAGACATTGCTGCTAAGCGGACGCCACGAGAGACGAGACTCTGTCACCCCAGATCGCCTGCAGCATTATATACTGTACCAGCGTCGTGGCACGGCACCACGGAGATAGTAGTAAGAGAGACTCAATGATCACTCCAACATCTGAGTCTTCTGGTGGGATCACTGCTGGCCCAAGGAAGCACCCTACGGGCAACGACTCATCCCGCCAAATGCACAGCCCCTGACTGACTGATTTTCTGCCACAGGTGCATCTTTTGACGGTGTTGTCATCACGTGACCAGCTCCCATTGTTAGTCATAACCTCCCACAAGTAAGAGAACAGGCATATTGATTTTCCGCGTTCCACTTCACAGCGTGCATACAGGTAGTGTGATAGAGAGGGGGAATAATCAGATGAGTTGTAGATGATACAAGATTGCGATTACGGGCCCCCTCGGTCCACCGTTCATCCGCCCCCGCCAGTCCTTCAGCCTCCATCGCGTTCTCCATCCTCCACCCCTTCCCGCGCAGTAGCACCTTCCATAGCATAGCAACGAAATCAGAAATATTAAACGAGTAGTACTCTAGTAGAAGATGCGAAATATTAGACAGCCACGGTGGTGCAGTTCGTGGCGATGCTCGCGCCCTCGAACGTCGCGCCGGTGCAGACCACCAGGGAGCCGGAGCAGGAAGCGGAGATGTCGAGCAGGGAGGAGGTAGGGGTGACGGTGGGGGTGACGCAGTTAACACCGAGGGTCACGTCCGTGGGGATGTCGACGAAGAGGCCAAGAATGTCGAGTGCCTCCGCGACGATCGGGGTGCTGAGCAGGCCGACCTGGACGCAGCAGTGCAGGTCGTCCACGTTGATGGAGGCACCGAGGCCGGCGTCGACGCCCGCGACGGAGACGGTGGCAGTGGCATCGACTGCGATGGTGGGAACGGAGACGGAGGCATCGACGGCAATGGTCTGGCGGGGGAGGAGCGCGGCGGCGGTGGCGGTCACTTCGGCGATGACGGGGCCGACCACGCCGGTAGCGAGGGCAGCGAGGTCGAGGCCGGCGGTCTGACCGAGCACGAGGTCGAGCGCCGCTTCCGCGTCCAAGCCCAGCGCAAGGGCCTCAGCGACGAGCGCGCCAACGCCCGCGGTGGGGACGGCGAGCGCTGCATCCACTACGCCAGTTGCGCCCAGCAGGACCTCAAGCGCAGCGGTGGCATCGATGGGGAGGTCGAGGATCAGGGAAGCGATGGCGTCGATCCCGAGGCCTGCGGTGGGGACGGGGAGAGCGGGGATGACACCGGTCGCGCCGAGGAGGAGGGAGACGGCCGCGTCGGCGTCCGCGCCGAGGGAGAGCAGCAGGTTGATGACGGCGGTGACGTCAAGCGTACCGTCGCCATTGAGCAGGGAAGAGAGGTCGAGTCCTGAGAGCACGTCTGTGGGCAGGTTGAGGCCGGAGAGGATGGAGGTCAAGGAGCCGAGGTCGAGCCCTGAGAGGAGGCCAGAGGTGCCGCCGAGGAGCGAGTCAAGGTCGAGCCCACCAAGCAGGCCGCCGGTGGGGAGGGTGAGGCCGATCGTAGGCGTGGCACCGAGCCCCAGGCCGAGGTCAGCGAGGCCAAGGAGGTCCAGCCCGACGGATGGGGTTGCGAGGTCAACACCGAGGGAGACGACGGGGGTTGCGCCGAGAGCAACATCGACGCCGATCGTGGGTGTCGCACCGAGGGCGATGTCGATGGAGGCCGTGGGTTCAACGTTGATGCCGAGGAGGTCGATGGAGCCGGTGACATCGACGCCGACGCTGATGCCGGAGGAGATGTCCAGGCCGACGGACGCGGATGCGTCGGCGACTACCGGGAGGCCAGTGGGGAGGACACCGCCGAGCAGATCGGCAGAGGCAGTCACGCCAGCACCAACACCGAGAGAGACGCCGTTGGTGGCCTCGAGGCCGACCGTTGCGGTAACATCGGCGTCGACGCTCGCGACACCGGTGATGTCCAGGGATGCGGTGACGTCGGCGCTGAGGCTTACCTGGCGGGGGAGGGCGAGGGCGTTTGCGCCTGCGGAGATAGCGAGGAGGGAGAGGAGGCAGTACATTATTATTATATTGCTTGGTGTTTGTTGTGCAAAAGAGCGTGGGTGTCTTGGCTGGACTAGTGGAGTATTAGGCGAGAGGCCGGTAAGGTAGCGGGGAGTGGGAGTGGAAGGAAGAGAGCGGATGAGGGAATGGCTGGTTCCCACCCGTGCATGTTCTTATACTGTTGCTCGGACGGCGCGGAGGGGTGATAAGCGCCAACAGACGGCGGTAAACAATGGTGGAGTGGCCGGCGAGAGAGGGCAATAGACGAGGCGACCATAGGTTGGAAGGAAGCGTACACGTCGCACATCGCCAGCGCCTGAGAGCTCCCGCTCGCCGTGCAGCAGACCCGTAGCCGGAGCCGACCATCCCACGTCCTGCCTCTGCAATGGCAGAGGCAGACCATTCGGTCACCAGCATCACCCAGGCGGCCAGGCAACAGACCCATCACTCGTGTGCAATAACAGACCCATCCAACGGACGGCGCTCCTAGCCAGGGGTGACGTCCCGAGCGCGATGCAGATCGCCGTTACGAGAGGAGGTGCGGAGGAAGAGGTAGCGCGTCTGTCAATGGACGGTCCCTGAACGCGTAATGTGACCACGCGTGTGGGCGGTTATTTCGGCAGTATGGCACGTGATCTAATCAATCAGACCCTGGCCGTCGTAGGACCACTACGTGCCTTGCAATGTCAACAAACACGGCTTTGCCCCGTTCTGGCCAGGCGCGCCCGTCCGCTAGCTTCATTGCACGAACATGACAGCGGGACGTTATCGGATACGCCACGCCTTTACACGTGCTTGTTTCGTCGGCGGGTAGTGGTTCGATGGAGGCGTGGATCGCTAGAGCACGCCGGCGGTCTGGGCTCGCTCAGTTGACAAACAACCTGCCATGGTGTATTGTTTTGTCCAGAGGGATCGCACGCAATCAGATGGTGACACACTTGCGTGATCCAACACGCTGATCACCAGACGAATGGCTCTCTCACCTGTTCGGACTCGAGCTCGTGTCCCGACCCTCATGGTTCTGGCTCGATTGCGTCCAATCTCTCCATCCTTCAAATCTCCAACAAGGCCCCGTCTAACTCATGCAACCAATCTTCAGCGCATGCCAACAACATGCGCCCTCCAACGACCCTGACTACACGTATCTGGATGAGCAACAAACAACCCTGACAGCATGCTGATACTCTCACACAACCGCGTTCCTGTTGCTGTTGATCCACAACGCCCCTGGCCCAGCGCCAAGCAATTCGACTGGCAGCTGCTGAAGGGTGGGACATCAGGTTACGGGCGCTGGCATACCTGCTTGAACACGGGCTCTGGTGATTCAGTGAGTCAGTTCATACGCTGGACGCTGATCGTCTTTAACGAGGTCCTGAGAACGTCAGGTACCTTCGGCGATCACAGCCATCAGAAGTTGTCATCACATCGAAACGAAACGATAATCGGACGGGACGACTACAAGGTATCAATCATGTGCAACTCACCGCCGCTCTGCAGCAATCGATCACTGCACTGCATCCCGACCTCAGGCGCGTAGACGATAGCAGACGTCTGTTCTCCAGCATTCACCCCTACACGAAGACAACGTTCTATTTCAAGCAGCAGAGGATGACTGTCGCGAATGATCCGGCTCCACCGCTCTATCGCACTTTCTCCGAGGCGCCCACGCAGTGCTGCGTCACCACGCCTAACGATCGTATCACTCACTCTGAACCGCTCCTTCCGGAACCCTGACACGACCGTTACTGCGGCCCTTTCAAGCGATGCGCAAAGTGCAATCTGCAACGTGACGTCCCACACGTCCAGACACCGGTATTGAATAACGTCTTGCCAGTACGCGTCTAGCGCCCGCAAGGGAGGCTGTGATCCGCGCCCAGCGCACACGACGACGCGGCCAGGCCGCAAACCACAGACCCTGACTTGCACCCTGACGACGCAGCCGAGGCTTCCCTCGGCGAAAACTCTGCAGACCTCACCGCAAATACCGGTGCAACCGTGACACGAGCATCGGCGCTTCCGCAATGCCAGCAAACTCTGCTCTCCCGGAGCCCGGAGCATTCCTCGCCCGCGGGAGCTCGTATGACTCGCTTTCCCGTTCCCTCCCACGCCTGGACGGAACTGTCCGCCCGTTGCCCCATTCGGCACGCGCGTGCCTGAAATGGGTAACGGGGATGCCATCGGGGAGCTGCGGGAGGGGAGGTACATAACGCGTTAGGGGGAGTGTCTCGCCGAGGCTACACATTGCTCATATTCATTTCCAATACCCTGCCTGGTCTACACTACTCAAGAACGACGTAATTGTTGCTCATCGGATCATCCCCTCGCTCGTCATACACCTCCAGTCGACGAGAACGCACCTCCCTTCCCCCAACAATTGATAATGGCCTCCCCCTCAATCGCATTCCCCTTTGCCGCCCCGACCGCGCTCCCCCAGCTCCCCCTGGCCCTCTCGCGCCCGATGCTGCTGGCCCTCCCGAGCTCCTGCATCGCACTAGGCATCGTCCTCCTCGGCTACTCTACCATCTTCCACCAGCACACGAGGCGGACGTTCTGGCGGTACCGGGGTGGGGAGGTCCGACTCGGTGCGCTTCTTTCTTCCCCTCTCCTACTTCGCCTTCTGACAATATCTGTCCGTGCAGTGCTCACCGCCCACGCCCTCTCAGGGCTACTCGAGATCCTCCGCTTTCACTCCCTCTCCCTCTCCGCCCCGCCAATCCCAACAACGCTCGACCTCCTCCTCTGCCTCGTGCAATCCCTCACCAACCTCACCCTCGTCCGCCCTCTCCGGCGAGGTCAGCCCTCCCTCGTCCGCCCGTCCTACCAAGCAGGTGCCCTCCTCCGCCCCCTCGTATCCTTCCTCGCCTGGCGCTCGGGCAGCCCAGCGCTGCACGCAGCAAGCGTGGGGATAGTGCACGGGTTCCTCTACACGCGCGTGCTGATCTGGCTGCTGGGCACAACGGGCCTGCTGGAGAAGTACGCGGATGTGTACACCGTCGCGGTGTTCGTTGCGGGCATCGTGGCGTGCGCGGATGGCCCAGTGAGGCATCTGGAGAAGGTGTACATCGCCGTGGTCGCGGGCGTTGCGCTCGCGAATAGGTGGACGACGGAGCAGTTGAGGTCGGAGGTTTACGACGCGTGAGCACACCCCGCCCCTTGGCATGGTCATTTAACCAAACGTCGTGTTAGACATTCACCCGCTATGCGACAACTCCTAGAGCTCCTCGTCCTCCTCGGGTTCGCAAACCTAGAAACGATCCGCGAGCGTGCTGGCGCGCGCGCAACCCAGCCGTCCATGGCTCCCATTTCTGTCAAAACACGAGATCAACCAGCCATTGCAAGCGAACGGGACGAGTACTGGGCGCCCTCGCCTGTTGTAGCGACGGTACTGCCTACTCCGTCAATGGCGGCATGCGAACCATCATGCATGCGCAGTCCTTCAAATTCGCTCCCCACGCCGCCCATGTCCCCAGTCAATCTATCACTCAAAACGCCCTCCTACACGAGCATATCTTCCTTTCCCGTTTTCTGATCACAACTACCAAGGACTCTGGGATCCAAGCAAGGACTTCATACTGTATCATCAGCAAAAGATCTAGATAGCCCGAGAGGGGTAGCATATTGTAGATTTCTCTAATTGCGCGATTTGCGCGATAATTCAGTTGGAACTCTACCTTGGCGGCGAGCAAGAAAGGTTGTACATTGTGGCACTAGGAGGCTGGTCTCAAAACAAACAGTCGCGTGAACGAATCAGGTGCAAGACCAGCGCCTGTCTTCCCCTGAAAGAAGCGCCCGCCGGACCCTGAGTAACTGCACACGGTCTGCTACGATGTCTTATCTCCTTCCCGCCCACCATCACGCGCCCCGAAGCGCCTTCTCACCGACTCTGATAACGCGCTCCTCATCGCCTATATTCTGAGCACCATGACCGGCCCACGCGAACATCCGGTCCACTCGCACTTCTCCCCTCTTCTCTCTTTACATCCAGCGAGCGCGACCGTGACGGATGGCAAGCAAGCCCACTCTGAGAGAGCGCATCGGCGTGCTGGCCACGCGCGAGTTCTGGGAGCTCTCGCCTGAGCCGTCCACTTTTGCCCCGAGCAGCAAATGGAGCAACAGCGATATGGACCCCACGCCGATCGAGAAGCGCACATGGACGACGTTCAACTACATCGTGCGCCTTACCTCGCCTCTTCCCATCACTGCAAACTGCTGAATTCACTCTCCCGCAGACGTACTGGATCTCAGACGCGTTCAACGTCGCGACATGGGACATGGCCTCTGCGCTGCTCGCCTCTGGGCTATCATGGCGGCAGGCGCTCCCGTGCATCGTCGTAGGTCACACCATCATCGCAGCCGCCATCACCGCGAACGGGACGATTGGCGCACGGCTACACATCCCCTTCCCGGTGCTGAACAGGAGCAGCTTCGGCTTCTGGTTCAGCTACTTCTCCGTCATCAGCCGGTGAGCACACTCGTACCTGCGCACGAAGACACGCGCTGACTGCATGACAGTGTCGTCCTGGCCATGTTCTGGTTCGCGATCCAGACCTACACCGGCTCTGAGTGCGTGTACCAAATGATCAAAGCGATCTGGCCCTCTTTCGCGCGCTTCCCAAACCGCCTCCCAGCAAACGCGAACATCACCTCAGCGCAACTTCTCTCCTACTTCCTCTACTGGCTCATCCAGTTCCCCTTCCTCCTCATCCCGAGCTACAAGATCCGCTGGCTCTTCACAATCAAGAGCGTGGCAGTCACGATCACAGGGCTGAGCATGATGATATGGGCGTTTGTGAGGACCGGGGGCGCAAGCGCGATCTTCAGCCAGGGGCCGAGGGTCAGCGGGAGCGCGCTCGCGTGGGCCTGGCTGAGCGGGCTGAACAGTGTGCTAGGGAACTACGCGACCTTGTGTGCGTCCTGCCTTCCTTCCCTCCTCCCGCGAACTGCTTCGCTAATGATGTTGAGCAGCGGTAAACATCCCCGACTTTACGCGCATGGCGCAGCACCCGCGCCACCAATACATCCAGATGCTCATCATCCCCGTCTCCTTCACCTTCATCGCCTTCCAGGGCATAGTCGTCACCTCTGCGGGATACATCCTCTACGGCGAATACTACTGGGACCCGCTCAGGCTCATCGACAACTGGGACAACCGCGCCGCGGCCTTCTTTGCCAGTCTCGCCTTCTGCCTCGCCACCCTGGGGACGAACATCGGCGCGAATAGTATTAGTGCGGCTAATGATTTCACGGCGCTGTTGCCTAGGGTGCGCACGCTGCCTCTCGAGCGACAGGCAGGATGCTGACGAATGGACAGTGGCTGAACATCCGTCGCGGCCAGATCTTGTGCGCTATCATCGGCGGGTGGGTCATCATACCCTGGGAGATCCTCGCAACGTGCGCCTGTCTTTTCCTGATGTTGCGCGCAAGTTTGACATGCGTCCAGAGCGTCCGGCTTCCTCAACTTCATGGGCGGGTATACCGTCTTCCTCGGCCCCATCTGCGCGATAATGATCGTTGATGTGAGTGCTCTCCGCCCGGACGGCGTGGTGATACTCATACGGCGGCAGTACTGGGTCGTCAAGCACCAGAAGATCGACGTCCCTGCGCTGTACGACCCACACGGTCGGTACAGGTACATCGCCGGAATCGTAAGCACCATACCTGATGTCGTTTCCAATGTTAACACCGTCCGCAGAACTGGCGTGCTGTCCTTGCTCTCCTCGTCTCCGTTCCTCCCAATCTGCCGGGATTGATCAACGCGATCAACCCTGCCATCTATGTCGGCGGTGGCGTATATCCGTATGATATCGCTTGGTTGCTTGGAGTACGTCATCCGCTTTGCGTCGCAGTGCGTCGCTGATGCCGAGTTTCCCAGTTCACTCTGGCTGGCCTGACATACTACCTCGCCTCCGTCCTCTTTCCTGCCAAGGAGACACTTATCGAGCACGCTGTCGACGTGGACGAAGCTGCCGCTCTTGCCAAGGAGGAGCGCGAGCGGGAGAAGTACGCCTCGGAAGCGAAAGAGGACGAGATCGGGGTCGCCCTGCACGAGGTCTGACCGGAGGAGAAATGCAATCTAGCATTACACAATGGGGTATAGTATGCAATATGTATATTTAGATTAGCTTTGAACCTCGAACCTGCAACTCCCTCCGAACGTGTCTACTCAGCCGCGACCCAGACCCACTCTCCGTTCGCGCTTTCCACCCACTCGCCCCTCTCCGCAGTCGCTTCCTCGCCGGGCTGGTCATCAAATTCCTGGGTAGGCATTGAAACGTCGTCCTCGAATTCGGGCTCTGCCTCTGCCTCTTCGAGCGTAACAGGCCATGCCATCCGGAGCGGGGCCAGCTCCTCCTCTTCCTCGACCGGCTCGGGAGATGAATCATGGACCGCTGGTCGAGGGGCTGCAGGAGCCTTCATGTGGGCTGCCAGAGCAGCAGCAAGCTTTTCCTTCAGCTTCTCCCTCTCCATGTCCTTGGAGGTAGCAACAGCGGCATGTCCAGCAGACACGGCGGCAGGTATTGCGGCATCGACATTTGCTGCTGCTGGAGGCTCCCACGAATCTTCTGACTCGGCAGGGAGTTCACCGGCCTCCTGAGCGACATGTACGGCAGGATTGTCCACCCAGATCCACTCGTGATAAGGGCCGAGCACCCATGTGCCTTGCTCCTGCACGGGTGGCTTCTCTTCATCTTCCTGTTCGGGCTCGAAGTCGGGTTCGGGCTGGGTGAAGGCGCCGTCATCGTAAGGAACAGCGACAGATGGCTCGTCCATCCAGTCGCTTTCCATCGGCGGAGTCGGTTCGACGTCCTCGAGCAAGTCGACGTATGCCAACGGCTCGTCGGAGGAGGATTCATCGTATTCCAGAGGTATGTCGTAGGATGATTCGTCATCGGATGCAGGAGGCTCGGCTTCGCCTTCCGTCCAGTCGGTGTCGGTAGGCTCGGCGTTAGACTCTCCAACCTGATGCCACTCCCCATCCTCCCCGAGAACGTAGTCGTTGAAGTCCTCGAAACTCGAGTGAGGCTCAGGCTGTGCCGGCTCGGCCTGCCCCTGGGCCCCCTCTGCAAAGTCCCACTTCATCCCGCCGCCTTGACCTTCGTATACTGGCAACTCGACCGGCAGCGCGGCCGGCGTCGGTGGTGCAGGCGTCCACCCTCCAACACGCTCGACTTCCGGCCAGCGCTCGTCCGCAAAGCGCACATCTTCGAACATGACGCGTTCGACTTTGGCAGAGCCATCGCCGCGGTTCAGCCATGTCCACTTGTACATTGTCGCGGTCTGGACGAGCGGGCCCCAGTCGGGGAAGTCGACAATGTCCGAGTAGGTGAACGAGTTGGCTTCATTGTCGATGCAGTTGCTGCTCGTAGCGTCAGCTTTGTCCTCTGCTCATGGAAGGGGGATGCTTACAAATGGAGAATCCCAGGGAAGATCGGGAACTTCTCGGGAGCGTTCCTCATCCTCCCCTCGACAGACCGCATCCTCTCGTCCCTCCTGCGCTCCTGCTCCTCCTCGGTCATCTCGTCGTCCCCATCGGCCATGGAGAACCCCCAGTGGTTCCTGCAGTGGCTGACGTCCCAGCTGAGGCTGAGGTGGCCCGCGAGCTCCGGCCGCGCTTTCCAGATGGCGTAGTACACGCCCTGGTCGCCGAACGGTGGGTTGCGTGGGTCGAGCCCGACAGCCATGAGAGAGGAGTAGGCGATGTCGGTGCGGCTCGCCCCTGGTCGGAGGTCGGACGCGACCCACTGGAACCGCTCGCGCATCGCCTCCAGGTCGAGCAGCAGCGCGCAGCTGCACACGGTCAGCTCGTCGCTGTCCGGCCCGAGGGTAGGCACGGCGAACACCTGCCCGGGGCGGAATTTCGCAAACTCCTTCCAGAGCAGGAGCGGGTCGACCGTAAAGAGTGTGTCGATGTCGATGAAGATTGCCCGCTTGGTTTCCGTCAGGATTTCGTGCAGGAAGATCTTGGCAAGGCCGCCGGCGCCCGCGTGGTACGTGCTGCCGATCCCGGCGCGCGCGCCACGAGCCCAGATTTGCTCGGGCGTGACGAGGTTGTAGGATACGGAGATGTCGTAGGAGGGCCGCGTAATCAGCGTGACGCGCTCGTCGATGTGGTACATCGCGTCCTCGTCGCAGACAATGTGCAGATGAACGGGAGTGGAGATGTGCATGAGCTGCAGGAATGAGTTAGTTCGTCCAGGGATCCAAACGAAGCACGCACAATCCCCTTGATCATCGTCACCGCCTCAACGGCCGCGCTCTCGCCCATGATGACGAGTGCAAACTCGACCGTCGGCGGCTTGTACTCCTGCACGACGTGCATGGGCAGGTCCACCTGAGGCGCGGGGAAGTCCCAATCCTTCCCCTGTTGATTCACTTTGACCGCCTTGACCCTCTCTTCCTCCGGGATCGTCCATTCCAGCGGGGCGCCGCCCTCGACCTCCGGGAGCCACGGCTTCGCTCCCACTGGGTACGCGCCGGACACGAGGTCGGCGTACTCCTCCAGCGGCTCGAGTTCGTAGTCCTGGTTCCCTCCGGCCCAGGTGAAGAGCGTGACCCTCGGTGAGGACTGGAAGATATGCGAAGCAGCGGACTTGGCTGCGCTGAGGGAGGAGGCGTAGTACCCGTAGTAGCCGTCGTAGGAGGCCTCGGCGGAGAGGTCGTAGACTGAGGGGGAGAGGGTGGAGGAGTATAGGAAGGAGCAGAGGAAGAGCAGGCCGCCCCCGGAGAAGAGCATGAGCAGGCGCGTCGCCTGCATGCGTGGGAGCGGGGAGAACATCGTTCGTGACACTCTGGTGGGAGTTGGCGGTCAGCGGTCCAGTATCGAGGGCAGGTCAACCGTCTAGGACAGAAAGAGAAGCGAAAGATAGTCGGTACTCGCGTTGGTTGACCAGAAGGGGAAGATACACGCACAAGGTGTTAACCCCTCCCTCGCCGCCAATATTATGCCGCGGTCGCCGCCCAATCTTCGCCGTCGAGCCACAACACCCCCTCCTGGCTCGTGAATGCCCTCATATGGAGCATATCCCATATTCCCATATCGTTCCACTGCGGGCCCGCCATCGGTATGTGAACTGCTGATTAACGGTGGAGCTGGCGCGGTATGTGGACGGGGTGGTGAAGGGAGGAGCGCGAGGGACGCGTTAGGTCGCGAATGTCCCTCAACCTTCAGTTTCGAGGAATGCTTCTGTTAGTCCGGGCCGAGCATTAACGCCGAATTGCTCGGACATTCAATTGCGCCTCGCCGGCGTGTCTGAAGGGGCGCTCTGACTATCTACGTGGTGCATATCTCGTAACTCTTGCCTATAATGCTGTCTTCAATATTGTGTCACGGCCTGGCCGTCCCCTACGATAACTCTCGAAGACTGACAGGGTGCGGTGATAAGACGTCGTCGGTGATACAGCCTCCATCGGCGATACGACGGCTGTCGGTGTTGCCAGCTCTGTCGGTGATACGAGCGCCATCGGTGGTACATAGTTCATCGGTGATAGGGTTGGCATCGGTGATGTGTTCATCGGTGCTACGATGAGTGTGGGTGATACACGGGGGTCGGTGATACCGTGGGCCTCGGTCGTATGGTGGGCCTCGGTCATACCACATTATCGGTGATACAGGAGACGTCGGTGATACAATGTGGGTCGGTGATACAGCCTAGTGGTACAAATTCCTCCGTCGGTCATAAGCGTGCCGGTCCTCGCAGCGCACGCTCTCCTCACCCAACGGACGCGGCCAAGCTATCGAATTGTCAACCATGCACTAGCCTCGTCCCTTCTGCAGACGATGCACTTCAGGCTACCGGCACGAGCCCTATGCTCCTCTCGCCTCCACCCCAGGAACGATGCTGCCTCAGACTTAGGCAGCTCAAAGGAGGATACGGCCACCCTTTTCCTATCTCAACCGTCAAGTGCTTCGCCCCTGCGACAGGACTGAACGCAAAGCTCTCGAGCCTCGCGTGCCTAGTACAGCAGAGTGAGAACGCGTTGTGTACAAGCTCTGAGAGGGCGCATTCGCGACCTAAGGACCGGACACAAGCACAGGGTGCTTGAGCAGATAAGCAGGACGCATGTGGCTCCTTAGCACCTTGTGCTCTAGAGGTAACGAAGAGACTCGCCAGACAGGGTTGGAGCAGAGCAAGGAGGCACGTCCATCTGCAATACGATCACGACATCACGAGTGGAACATGCTCGAGCGGCGACGAGAGACGGACGTGGCTCCTCACTTCCCCATTCTCGCATACCGAGTCAGAGCAGACAGAATGATTGTTAGAGCGAAAGGAGGCGCGTTTGACCTGGCATCCCTCATCCTCAACCTACAAAGGTGATGCCAGCCAGCACGACGCAGAACGAACGCGGCTCCACGCCTCCTTCTCGCACAAGTGACGATGCCAAGAGTAGTTAGAGTGCGAAGAGCGGGGAGACACATCCATTCGATCCCGTTCCCTAACCAGCGCGAGGCGCTGGTGCTGCGGGTCAGACTGGACGTGGTTCCCCAACTTCGCACGATGAAATAACAGCGAGCCTCCAGGAGAGCAGAGTGAGGCAGGATGCCGCCAGAGCATAACAAAGTGTTTTCGACCGACAATCTGACCCATAACAAGCGCGTGCGCTTGAGCAGTGATACAGATGCGAAACGGGTCGGCAGCTCCAGGTGTCCATAAAGAGAGACGGTATAGGGCGGCGATAGTCCAGCATTAGAATCGGAGTTCGAGGAGCATGGGGAAGCACATCCAGCTCATTGTCATCCGTAAGCAAGCACAGGTATTTGCACTTGCGTGATGAAGACGTCGGACGTGGTTCCCCCTCCCCGTGCCCACAGCCGAGCCCAAATCCATGATCAAATGATGGGACAAGCAAAGAAGCGTGTGATCGTTGGCCCCGTTTGTCTGAGAGAAGTTCATCCGCTCGATACGGGCCTCGCCAGCAGGAGCTATTTGGGTAGTACCCGCAAAGGCGGAAGTTGAGAGACAAGGAGCGTGCATGTATGCATGCCAGATACCCTTGACAGAGTAGCAAAGATGAAGCCAAACACGAACGGCTACATATTCACGCGACCCGAAGAGACATCGCAGCACGGGTTGTCACGGAGCACACTCATAGTGAACCGCAACGCCTATACCTCCAGACGAGGTAACGCAGGAAGCAGTGCATGACTGGAGACCGTCACTACCCAGCATATTGAGGCAGGGTTCGGATAGAGAAAGGACCGAGCAAAGGGACAACGGCCGGAGCACGCTCGAAGTGCACCCTTCCGGATGTAGGGACCTCCGAACAGCACGACGTTATCAGATTTGCACGGTCCTCTGGTGCGTAGGGTATCAGATAGAGGATGCAGTAAGCAAATGTACCGTCGCTGGAGACAGGGAGGAAAGCCATCCTCCAGAGCAGGACATGCCCGAAGGCGAGCTGGGTGAACGTGACATGCATCATGTGCTCGTGCACAGCACATAGCTCTACGCACCCGAGTTGCGTTAGTCGCGGTAGGCAGAGCGTCCAATGACAAGGCGCATGATACAAGTACACGACACCGCAACGTAAGATGGCATGGCCATGAGGGGTGGACACTTACGGTCCAGACGGGCTTATCCCTCATTGAGGGAAGCAACGTGTACCGATGAGTGCCGATCCCTCTGAGCCACGAGCCAGGACGAGGATGAGGGGAAGAGGTGGGGACCAGGGGGCACACACTCGTGTTTTCTTCGAGCTCGACATCATCGGCCGTCAGGCGATGAGGGACAAGTAGCGCACGAGTGAGGACCGCCCTGTCCCCTTCCAGACTAGGGTAAGTCCGAAGGCAGGTTGGGTGAACGTGACATGCATCATGTGCAACACAGAAACCGCCCCAGCTCCGCGCACCCGAGTTGCATTACTCGGAGGAGGTACAGCGTCCGAGGACAAGGCGCATGACACAAGTACACGACACCGCAACGTAAGATGGCGTGGCCATGAGGGGAGGACACTGATTGGAGTGCGCAGCGAACATCCCTCCCTGAGGGAAGCAACGCGTGCCGATGAGTGCCGATCCCTCCGAGCCACGAGCCAGGAAGACGACGAGGGAAAGAGGCGGGGACCAGGGGGCACACACTCGTGGTCCGAAGATGCGTTACAACATCCGCCGTCAGGCGATGAGGAGCGACCCGCGCACGAGTGAGGACCAGCCTGATCCCCTCAGCCAGCCACCAGGTGGTGGGGAGGAAGCAAGGAGCGATGGGTCCCTTTTTGCGCGCGAGGGAAGGTATTTATACCCCCCGTTGCCACCCACCCACGTTGCGACGCGTGACTCGGGTAAAAACTTCCAAAGGAGCCGGGCCACCTCTTTCAGGTTGTCACAAACCCGCAAATCAATACTGCGCACGTGATCGGCCGAGCTTCTGATCTCACGGCGCCGCATGGTCAACCTCTCGCCTTCCCCCTTCTTCCCGCGTTCGCGTCAAGCATCAGCGCGAAAACAGTGTGTGATGCGATGCATAATTGTGTACGGCTGTAAGTGTAAGAGTCTTGCAAAAATAGGTTGTGAGCCTGTAGCTGTACGCGGTATGATCCCCCTCCCCTCTTCCCCATCCGCCTCCCGCCTCGCACCATCCACCCCGTGCCCCATCCACCGAAACATTCAACAACGCATATTGTACTGAACGGTCTGAACGTCCGAACATAAAAGAGAAAGCGGTTCTGTCCTGTCCTGTCCAAGGGATTTCGTCCCGCCCGTGAACGGCGCGGGACAATCCTACAAAGCACAACAAAACGCAAAACCCGCCTCGTGCAAGAGAGGCACAGGGTATAATTTTTTTCCCATCAAAGAGTCCGACGAGTCCGAGCAAAGAAAGAGGCGAGGCGAGATCAGGGTAGTGTAAGGAAGTACGCGCTCATCAGGGGGAAATTTGGTGTCCCCAAGCCCGTGACAGGATCCCACCCCGGGACAGCCTCGAACCCGTCCGTCCCACACCCCGGGTTGCTCCCGCTGACGATATCGTTCAATATCCAGGGCGCTGCGTACAGCGCTGGGTTTACGAACCCTACCGGCTTCTTGCCGATCGCCAGACGGACATCGTTGATCAAAGTGAACACGCTCGCCACTACCGGCGTCGAGGCCGAGGTGCCGGAGCCAAGGGTGAAGTTCCCGTCCGCGGCAACGACAAAGTTCAACCCGTTTGCCGAGATGTCGGGAAAGCCGCGGACCATCTGAGAGTTGTTGTACTGCGCGGAGGTGTAGGGCGGTGCGTACTTCTTGTAGTAGCTCTGGACTGCCGAGGCCTGGTAGGAGGGGAGTGGGAAGACGTCCGAGAACCCGCCGGAGGAGAAGATCTTCGTCTCGACTGCCACTTCGCGCGAGAGGACAGAGCCGCCTTCGGGGATCTGGGTTGCGCCGACACCGGTGACGTACGGGCAGGTCGCGGGGAAGGAGGGGACGAAACGGATCCCGTTCGGGTCGTACTGCCCGTCGGTGGAGCAGATGCCGTACCCCGAGGCGACGCCAGAGTCGCCCGTCGAGAAGAGGAGCGTGACGCCCTGCAGGCCGAGCTTCATGTACTACATCATACATCGCATCAGCATCTTCCTCTCACTTCCATGCTAAGTGAAAGCACGCACCTCGTTACACTGCCTCTGCTCGTAAAACGGGCTGAGCATGATCTCGTCATAGCTGTACGAGATGGACATGACGTTCGTGGCCGAGAACGCGCCGCACTGGTTCGTGCCCTGGTACCCGCTCGGGTTGGCCGTATCGGGGTAGATGCTATCTTGCGTCGGGTCGTCCCCGCCCTCGTACGTGCAGTAGGAAGCGTCGATGGCGTCCAGGCTAAAACACCTGTGTCAGGAAGGGATGTCTAAGGGAGAAGGAGAAGAAACGCACAAGTTGTTAAACGACCCGGAGAGGAAGCTGTCTCCGATCTGGTACAAGACCGGCTTGAGCGGGTGCACAAACCCCATCGTGTACTCCAGATCGAGGTCGCTCTCTCCATTAAACTGCAGTCCAACGCTCGCAGGGTCTAGCCAACCCCCGTCCACCCCGTCCAACTGGGGTCGGTCACCCACCGCGCTCGGAAGGAACTTTTCGAAGAACAGGTCGAGATCGCCGGGGAGGTACGCCTGCGGAGCGAACTCGACTACGCCGAGCGAGTTCTTGCTCGTCGCGAGCTGCAAGCCGGCGGGGGGGATGCCGTACAGCGCGCGGAGGCAGACGGGGGTGATCTGCTCATCGCAGTGCGTGAGCTCCTCGTAGATGTTGAACAAGCCGCCCAGGTCCATCTTTGGCAGGCTGGCGCTGTCGGGCAACCCGAGCTGCGCCGCGGGTGGCATACCGCGCTTCTGCAGGTCGCGCTTCGCCCCCGTTCGCTGGGGAGGCGGCTGCTGCACGTCGTAGTGGATCGTCGGGGTGATAAAGTCGACGTGCGGGGAGACGTGTGCAGGGAGCGTGTATGCGTCGCATGCGAGGTGCGCTGTGCCAGACTCAGCATGCGTGAACACGCTGTACTTTGCCCCCAACAGCCGCTCCGCCTCCTGCACGGTGGTGTTGGCGACGGACAGCCAGCCCTTGCTCGCGCTGAGCGTGATGCGGGCTGCGTCCACCCCCTCCCCAGCGAGCCAGGCGACGACTGCGTCGACGGAGTCCTGGGCGGGGGCGAAGAAGTCTGCGATCTGTGCGGGCGTCCAGTGCTGGCCGTACTCTGGAGAAGCGGGGTCTGAGACTTTCTCGAGCTCGGATGCGCCCAGATCGAGGTTGGACTGCTTGAGTGCGATGCGCAGAGGGATGGGGAGGGAGGGGTGAGGCGCTTTGTGGTGCGGGCGCCAGCCGGTCGGGTGCGCGTGCCGCGCTTCGTGGTGTCCGTGGGAGGGGAGGGCGAGGGCAGAAGAGGGGAGGAGGGCGGCGAGGGCGACCGTGAAGAGAGTGGATGCGCGCATCGTTTCCTAGTAAAAAGAGGGGATCGCAAAGGGAAAGGCGCGCGGGTGGGGGCGAAGAAGAAGAAGGATTAGGTGATTAAAGTGGGATGGTGTAGGCAAGGAAAGGCGGGGATGAATAGCGGTTGTCCGGGTGACAATGGCCGGGAGGCGGTGGTGGGACGGGTTAATAGGCTGAGGGAGGTTGAACGAGCGTGTGGGCAATGAGAGACAGGGTTGGAGCGAGCGAGTGGCACGTCGTAAGACACGACGTTGGAGGAGACGGGCGGGGAAACGGGACGGGGAAAGAGAAGAGAAGAGAATGGACAGGAAAAACGGGGGTCGTGTCCCACTTGGATTAATATGCATATGCTCCTCGCCATGCCAAGGCAGCCGCTCGGTACAGAGGCGCAGGCCGAGGCTGCCGCTCTCCGCCCCCGGCGTCACTCGTTCATCGCCCACCACTCGAATGCCCAATGAACCTTGCTTGCGGGGGATATTCGCGCCCTCATCAAAACCCCAGCGAATCAACGCATTCCGTGCCTTGCGGAGGCATCCACGACGTTTCTCTAAGGAACGCGCGACGAGGCGATGCCGTAACCCGGCTGCCCGTGGCCGACGTTCGATCAAACCTTGTCACGCGCGAATTGCAACCGAGAAAGGGCCCAGCTCGGGCACGGCAGGACGCGAAGACGCGTACAAAGGTTTGTTTAGTGTCCACCACTTTTCTCTCTATAAATATATGCGCGCGTCTGCAAGCCGTTTTCTTTCTTTCCCATGTCTGCGTTCGCGGAGTGAACCTGCCGTCATCCGAACTGCGAGCCGCACGCGTCATCCCAATCCCGACCGGCCTGCCCTCCTCCGCAAAACCTTCACAGTGCATGCATTCCATTCCATTCCTCGCCGCGCGGACAAGTCACGTCGTTACCGACGTGTCCCATCTGTTGGGCGCCCGTTGCCTTCCGTGCATTCCTCCCTATGCTTGGGTTCATTACGTGCTTCGTGCACTTCGCTGCTTGCTGCTTCTGAGTGCCTCTAGCCTGGGCAAGGTGCAAGTTGCAAGGACGCGAGGGCGCTTGAGGGCTTGGACAGCCCGTCGGACGGGCGCGCCAGGGCCCTAGGCATTGATCCCCTGCTCGGCAGAACATTGGCATTCAAGTTCTTGTCACTTGGACCGAGCGTGCTCAGCAGCAGCATCCTTCTGCCCTTTCCCACGCCGGTTGGATATCAGGCGAGGGAGGGACTGCTGCTCAGCCGCCCGACCCCTGACTGTTCGTACCCTCACCATTGATGTATCGTCACTATCGTCCGTCGCGCGTCGTACGACATCCCCGACCGTCTCCGCACGCGTTGGCATATCATCGATCGCCATTGTCACAACTCCACCCTGACATCACGCGACGCGACGGGAAGCACCGCCTCGCTCGCCTGAGCAGAACCTTGGTTTCATTTCATTCATCGACTACCTATTCTTCTGCGCATGCATGCATATATCGATACTTCTTTCCGGCGACCTGACGACCTCGCGGTACTCTTCCCCTTATTGGATGGGCCGACTCCTCCTATGAGCGGCTATAAGGACCAGCTACATGATGAGGCTGCCACACAGCATCCTCCGCCCGCAGGGAGCGTGTAGAGTCCAGGGCAATGCTGACAGCCTGAGGTGCAATGCATGCAGAAAGGACAGGTTAAGTGCATGGTCCATGGTTGAAAGCTCAGTGCTCGCCGTGCGGGGAGATCGCTTGCGGTGAGGCACGGGCGTCTTATGACCGACGGCGGTATTATAACCGACGGACGTCGTAGCACCCACGAACGTCTTATCATGGACAGATATTGTGCGCGATACTGAGGTGGGACGTGTGCAGATGGAATGGGACATTTGATAGCACGATGCCTGGGGAGGCGGGGAGAGCGGTGGCTTCGAGGAACGGTCTTACGACGGACGGAGGAATCCCCACCGACAGCAAAGTTGTATCACCGACGGCGGCCGTATCACCGAGGAGCGTGGTATCCCCGACCAAGGTTGTATCACCGAGGCAGTGTGTATCACCGACAGGGCGGGTATCACCGATGCGCGGGGTATTACCGACCTCCTTCTTGTCGCCGACGGACATCTTGTCTCGGAGACAAGCTGTATCACCGACGGATGTTGTCTCACCGAAGCACCTCATAGCACCGACACACGTCGTACCGCCGTATCACCGACCTGCATGGTATCACCGAGTAACTCTGTATCACCGACAAGCATGGTCTCACCGATGCACATTGTATCACCGACAGCACTCTTGTGGCCGACAGGCCTCATATCACCGACATGGGATGGCAGCATCACCGACGCACAATGTATCACCGACATCCCCTGTATCACCGATGCCTAGAGTATCACCGACGGCCCGCTTGTCGCCGACAGACGGCTTGTCTCCGACACACTCCATATCACCGATGGAGTTCATATCGCCGACGCCTATTGTATCACCGACGGATCGTCGCACCGCGCATGTCACCAGAGTATCGCTCTGCGCTACGCATCGATACCGTATGTCAGACATAACAAACACAGTCATGGGCGGTGGAAATACGAGATCTGCAACATATAATTGGCCGGAACACAGTCGGCAAGCTATTATTACTGAATCCCCCGGCATTCGGCGTTAAGGGGGAGCGGGGTTTGTGACGACCTGAAAGCGGGTGATCCACACGGCGAGGGACCATCTCTCCTTGCTTCCCTCCCACTACCTGGTCTCGAGCTGAACGGAACACTGCGATATTCACTCGTGCGCAGGTCACGTCGCATTGTTCCACTGCAGACGATGTATGGAGGACGTATATTCGAGCGGGTGTCCCCTGCTCGCCGCGTCTCGCTCTCGTCGTCTTCGTACGAGATTTGGAGAGATCGGCACTCTTCGGCACGCGTGCCTTCCCTCGACGACGGATGAGACTAGTTCTTCGCGGTTGCTGAGTATCTGCCCCGACGGACACGTCATCTTACAGTACGTTGCGGTGTCGTGTACATGTGTTATGCGACTCCTGCGCGGTTCCAGGTGTACCGTCCGAGAATACCTCCCTGATAGACTCGCATATAGCTTGGACGCCATCGACGCCTCCTACTGCTCGTACAAGGGCGGCGGGCACGACCCGACGGGGGACAGCATGTACCCCGACATCAGGGATCTTTGCATGTTCTATGTCGCGCTCCGTAGACTTATTCGGGTAGGTAGCGTCATCGCGAAGTACCCAAAATGTATCATACATAGCGCTCACCGGGGCTACATTGCGCCTTGTATGATAAGTATCTTCCTGTGTTCTACGGTAGCATGAGGGACATAAGTACTTATTTTGGGGACTTTTGATTAAGGTCAATAATGAGAAATATTATTAACACAGTCCGCTATCATACATGCACTAACTATTCCATCACAAGATCACTACGGGCAAAGGGAATGTACCTGAATGCACCAGTCAGCATCATGTTTTTATGAGAGTAGAGTGAAGCGCACCTTGTCCTCCAAAGATTGCACCCAGAGAATGTCTTGATGTTGTTGGACCAACATCTGCTAATATTGTCAGGCCGTGCAATCAGCAAGAGTAAAGAGCTTGCGCACCTTGTGTGAGATATCAGAAAGGTCTAGAACAGAATCAGTTAGAGCACATGTGATACAATAGAAGAACTTACCAAGGCAAAGACCGTTGCAGAGAGAATGGGAGGGAGGAGAGCAGTCGAATGCAAGTTGTGAATAGCAAGGCCCCCCCATGCCCGTTCTGCCCGCGCGCGCAATCAAAACAAGAACGCGGTCACGGGACCCTAGGAGAGCCTGCCCGCGGAGCCACGGACTTGGACTTGGCCAAATTCTGGACGCGGACTAGGGCCCTACGGATTCCACCATTCGATGTAGATCCCACTGCATTCACCTGTACGATGCGCGCTATGTCTCGCAACACATCTCTCTACTTGCACATGTAGCTCTACATGTGCCAGGTGAATTGCCATTTTCTACATATTTCTAGCTATCTCATTAATGTTCTATGTAGAAATGCACGTTTCCCTGATGGATACGGCCAACCCGAGTGGGTATCAGGCACGAACCACTGCGTCGCGTTCGCAGCCCCGAATGTCATGTCCATCTCGTACAGCCAGGACGAGCTCATGATCAGCCCGTTCTACGAGCAGAGGCAGTGCAACGAGGTACGTGCATTCCATCAATTTGACGTGAAGCAGATGCTGATGTGGTGTATGCCCGCAGTACACGAAGCTCAGCCTGAAGGGCGTCGACCTCCCCTTGTCGACGGCGGCCAATTAACACCGCATGTTCATTGTCCAAATGCAAATCGGCGCAATGGGGTGCCCCCTTGTCTGGGATGCTGTTTGCCCAGATGCTATCTTTGGAAGGAAGCCAACCCATGGAATGTACTGGAACGGTTGCATGCGTCGTAGGGCGCTTCCTCAAATTTTCCGTGGCGAAGCCACTCCGCCCCTTCCACGTGGAAGCTCCTGGGTGGCAACGGCCCTGTATAAATACCTCCTCGCGCGCGGAAGGGGACGCATCACTCCTCTCTTCCCTCCCACCACCTCAGGGTCGCATGCCCTACTGGTGTTCTGAGGAGGCTTGGAACGTCTCTCACTCGAGTTCGAGCTTGGCTGGGGCCTTCCTCCTACATAGGAGGATATGTGATTCCCACTTTGCGTCCTCGAGTGGAGCGTCTCCAAGCCAAGATGGATTACTACCCTGCGCGGAGTCATGAGAGAGGGAGGTTGTCTGCAGACGTCGCGTTGGTGGAGTCCCGTTCTCCGGGTGCGTGTCATCAATCCTGACGTCTGCACACGCCTGCCTCTGCTCTACCTGCTACTTTGTCACCTTCATCAATGGCAGCAGCACACGGACGACGTCGCCACGTCATCCTACACCTTTCCTCCCCGAAGGGACGTGAATTGTCAGTGCCAGGCTGGCGACGTCTCCCGATACTCTGCACACACTGTAGGCTGGCCTGTCGAGGACACCGTTCAACATCGGTCTGGTGGACCATTCGTAGCACAGGCTTTGCTTATTGTATGCAGCTGCTCTGCTACTACTCGGGGCTGTTCAACCAACCGATGTTTGACATGCTTCTCACCCATGGCATATCTTGACGTGTCTCTGGATCCCCCTTTCACATCTCTCTCTGGCTTGCTAGCTCGGAGAGTGATGCCGCGCAGCACGGTCCAAACGCGCCGCCTCGCTTGCGAGCTCGCAAGCTGTGGTTGCAAATATGCTCCGTGCTCGGCAGCATCGTGCTCCACCTGCATGCGGGCTTGCTTGGTATGACATGCACCGTTCCTCGCGGGAGCATCGCTTCGGGCCGTGGGGGAACCGGAAGGTTGCTCACTGCTCTGTCGCGATTCGTCTCTCGTGATCTTCTGCATGTCTTCCCAAGCCAGCTCAGCTAGGCTGCATCATCCTCCACATCTCCGAGCTGGTTGAGCGTTCCCTACGTAAGGCAGGCTGAAGACAGCCTTGCTACACATGGGGTGACGCGTTCCCGCTGTCTGGTGATGTGTGGGATGATCGCTGCCTTGCCTCTCCGACATATACTCTTGGTGCTAGGTGGCTCTGTGGAGAGGACTCTGTTCAGCCTTCTACGATGTACTCTGCTGATGCTTATACTACTACCGGAAGCGGTCTTGTGTATACGCCAGCCGTGCCATCTGGCCCTGCGTAGACTGCCGCGCCGACTTGCATGGGACGCTACGCTAGGAGCTTCGTTGATACGATGGCGCATATCACCTCTCGCTCGCGACTCTCATGACCCGCACCAGCCCACGCAACATCGCTGCAGGGCCCTCCTAGTTGTTCCCGGCACATGGTCGTGCCTGAGGACAGCCGGGTGTCAGGTCTGCCTGGTACGTTGCGTGAGCGGCGCGTGGTCAGCTCACTGCTCTCGCTCGGCGCTGGACAGCCGTCAACCTCTCTCTGCTCCTTCGGTCACATTCCTCATGGATTGTGTCAGTTAGAGGGACGGAAGTAGATTTGAATGGCTCTCCTCTGCTTACAGTAGCTACAATACTGTCTGAATACACTTTCGTTGGCCTGTGGAGCCGTCGTGGACGCCCCGTCAACCCGACCTCGGCTGTCTTTCCGGCATCCAGCGTTTTCGAGCGGCTTTCACGACAACGCAGCCGTTATGGCATGCGACTCGTGATTACGCTTATCGAGTTTGCTGGATGCCTGAAGTCAAGTCGAGAGGGCAATCTTGAAGAGTTGCCAGTTCGCATACCAAGCCGAGGCAATGGGTCCTAACATTCGCTTCATTCCTCCCAATACAGCGCGGCAGGAACCTTGGTTATTATCAACGATAAGCAGCAGTCGGACATCCGATGCTTGATCAGACCATATTAAAATTGATCACACGCGATACCCCCTAGATTACAGCAAGGTTGTACAGCGATGCTGCTGCGGCCAGCGCGTCGCCGTCGTGAAGCCACCGAAGCAAGCGACATCGGAGCTGGCATTTGCACCTTGCTGTGCCATCTACCTGCCGCAAAGGACCTCAAGAACATAGGTACTTGTGAAGTTTATTTCCATTGTCCGACCGCAGGACGTGCTGCGCGGAATTTGCACCCTGAAGTGCGCCAAGCCAACGACAAGCGGTCGCGGTGCCGTTGTTTTCGTCGCGTGCAGATTCCCGGTTTACGTCACGCGCGCGACGCGTGGGGTTTTTGCGCGTCCCTCGGGAATGCGCTTCGGCCCTGCTTGCCCGATTCGGGCACGGGAGGACGCGACGATCATCAATTCCCAGCATATACACTCTCTGGATGTAACGAAGAAGATCTGCTGCTCCCCCGCGCGGCGCCACCGAGTTGTCGGTACCCTCATTGTTTATATCGTCACTATTGTCCTTCGGGCGTCGTACGACATCCCCGACCGTCATCTCCGCACGGGTTGGCATATCATCGATCGTCATTGTCACAACCCGGCCCTGACGTCGACGCATCGCATCGCATCACTCGCTCAACAGAACCTTATTGTCATTCATCGACTTCCTATTCATCTGCGCATGCATGCATACATCGACACTTCTCTCCGGCGACCTAACGACCTCGCTGTACTCTTCCCCTCACTGGATCGGCCGACTCCTCCTATGAGCGGCTATAAGGACCAGCTACATGATGAGGCTGCCACGCAGCATCCTCCGCCCGGAGGGAGCGTGTAGAGTCCAGGGCAATGCTGACAGCCTGAGGTGCAATGCATGCAGAAAGGACAGGTTAAGTGCATGGTCCATAGTTGAAAGCTCAGTGCTCGCCGTGCGGGGAGATCGCTTGCGGTGAGGCACGGGCGTCTTATGACCGACGGCGGTATTATAACCGACGTACGTCGTAGCACCCACGAACGTCTTATCATGGACAGATATTGTGCGCGATACTGAGGTGGGACGTGTGCAGATGGAATGGGACGTTCGCTAGCACCGTGCCTGGGGAGGGGGAGAGCGCTGGCTGTGAGGAAGGGATGTCTTATAGCTGACGGAGGTATTACCGCCGACGAAAGGTGTATCACCGACAAGCAGGGTATCCCCGACCGAGGTTGTATCATGCGTATCACCGAGGGATGGTGTATCACCGACATGCATTGTATCACCGATGTGCGTTGTATCGCCGAGAGCCCTTGTCGCCGACGGACGTCTTGTCTCGGAGACGTACTGTATCACCGACGAATGTTGTCCCACCCAGGGGCATCATATCCCCGACAGTGTATCACCGATCCGCATGGTATCACCGACAGGCATGGTATCACCGACACCCGCTGTGTCGGACCACATTATATCACCGCTGCGCATTGTATCACCGACCCACATTGTATCACCGACACCTGACGTATCACCGACGTACTCTGTATCACCGACGTACACCATATCACCCGCAGCCCTCTTGTCGCCGACTGACGTCTTGTCTCCGACAAAGCCCATATCACCGACAGACATCGGATCGCCGCATCACCGACGTCCCTCGCATCACCGACCTCCAACGTATCACCGACATACGCTGGATGACCGAGGTATGTATCACCGACATCCGTCTTCTCACCGACAGACGTCCGACACGCCCCATATCACCGATGGACCTGGAATCGCCGACGCCCACCGACGGATCGCGTCACCGAGCCGAGAGTATCGCAAGCGCCAGCCATCGACACAGGGAATATATCGGACATACCAAACAGGGTAATGGGCGCTGGAAATACCAGGTCTGCAACATGTCATTGAGCAGAACACAGTTGGCAAGCTATTACTGAATGTCGCAGCATTCGGCGTTAAGACTCGTTGGCGTCGCGATGCGGGTTTGCGACTACATCACAGAGGGTGAGCCACACGGCGAGGGAGCACCGCTCCTTGCCTCCTTCCCACCACCTGGTTGCTAGCTGAACGGAACAGTGCGGTATTCACTCGTACGGTGGTTACCTCGCATCGCTCCACTGCAGACGATGTGCGGAGGACATATTTTCGAGTGGGTGGGCCCCTGCTCCCCAGTCTTCGCTCTCGTCGTCTTTGTTCGAGATTTGGAGAGATCGGCACTCGGCGGCACGCGTGATTTCACTCAAAGAGGAGGGAATGAGACGCGTTGTTCGTGCTTGCTGAGTGTCTACCCTGACGTACACGTCATCCTACGTGGCGACGTCGTGTACATGTGTCTTGTGGCTTGTGTACCGTTCTAGTTGCACAGCACGAGAATATCTGCCTGGCACGCACCCATATAGCTTGTAGGTCATCGACGCCTCCTGCGACACGTACGACAGCGGTGACACCTCACGCAGGACAGTGCCTACGCCGATACGGCCAACTCGAGCGGGTACCGGGCACGGACCAGTGCGGCGCGTTCGCGGCCACGAACGTCATGTCCATCTCATACGGCTGCGAGGAGATCATGCATATCCTGTTCTACAAGCAGAGGCGGTGTAACGAGGTGTGTGCATTCCATCAATGTGACGTGGAGCAGATGCTGATGTGGTGTATCCGCACAGACCATGAAGCTCGGTCTGCACCCCGTCATCCTCCTGTTCTCGATCGATGCTAGCGTCGCGTCGTGCTACGGGATCGGCTCCACCGATCGACAGTACCATGCGATCCGCTTCGTCCCGTTCTTCCCGGCCACTTACCCGTACGTCACGAGCGTCGGCGCGATGCAGATCCCCGAGGGCGACCCGGTCTTTGCGGCAGAAGTCGCCATCACGGCGAAGGTATTCTCTTCCGGTGGGTTGTCAGACGTCTTCCTCCTCCCGGACTACCAGGCGGACGCTGTCCAGCACCACTACAAGAAGTACGCCGCTGCCGCAGTTTCTTTCGATCTCCCTACCAGACGGATTAGATATGACATCTTTTGTACGCGTGCTACGCGCAGCACGGTACGACTGCTCAGTTCCCATAATATCCATCCGTCGTGACATTATCGTGTTTCCTCAGTCCGTCAATCAGCTTAGCACGTTCACAGATGCGCTCTGGTAGTCAAGTTCGGCCCCTTGCATTACTGAGGTACTATCATTGGAAGACAGCCCATGGAACGCACTGGAACGATACATGCGTCATAGGGTTCCTCAAAATTTTCCGTGGCGAAGCAAATCCGCGGCTTCCACATGGAAGGTCTTGGGTGGCAACGGCGGTGTATAAATACCTCCTCGCGCGCGGAAGGCGACGCGTCACTCCTCTCTTCCCTCCCACCACCTCAGGGTCGCATGCCCTACTGGTGTTCTGAGGAGGCTTGGAACGTCTCTCACTCGAGCTTGGCGGGGGGTTCCTCCTACATAAAAGGATACAATAACCTCGGTCCAGCTCGAGCGGAGCGTCCCCAAGCCAGCACGGGTTGCTACTCCACGCGGAGTCATGACAGAGGGAGGTTGTCTGCAGACGTCGCATTGGTGGAGTCCCGTTCTCCGGGTGATGTCCCCCACTGTTGTCGTCTGCACACTCCTGCCTCTGCTCCACCTGCTACTCTGTCGCTTTCGTCACTGGCAGCAGCACAAGGACGACGTCGCCTGGTCATCCTACAGCCTTCCTCTCTGAAGCGAGGTGTAGTGACAAGAGGATGCCGGCGACGTCTCCCCATGCTCTGTACCCCGTCTAGGCTAGTCTGTCGAGGACAATGTCCAACATCGGTCTGGTGGATGATCCGTAGCGCATGCTTTGCTTGATGTATGCAACTGCTCTGCTACTTGATATGCACCCTCAACCGATGTTCGACATCCTTCTCGCCCATGGCATATCTTGACGTGTCTCTGGATTCCCTTGTCATACCTCTGTCTGGCTTGCGAACTCGGAGAGTGATGCCCCTCAGCACGGTCCTAACGCGATGCCTCGCTTGCGCACTGGCAAGCTTGCTGAGGAATTGTGGAAACCGTGCTCGGCAACATCGTTCTCCACCTGCATGTGGGGTTGCTTGTTAGGACATGCACCATTCGTCGTGGGGGCCTCGCTTCGGACTGTGGGAGAACTAGAAGGTTGCTCACTCCTCCGTCGCGAGAGTTCTTTGGTGATGTGCTGCATGTCTTGCCAAGCGATCTCATCTAGGCTGCGTCACTCTACACGTCTCCGAGCTGGTTGAGCGCTCCCTACGTAAGGCAGGCTGAGGCTAGCCTCGCTACACCTGGGGTGACAGGATTCCATTCCCCGGAGATGTGTAGGATGACCGCTACCGTTCGGGCATACAATCTTGGTGCTAGGGGGCTATGTGGACACGAGTCTGTTCAAACTTCTACGATGCACTCTGCTGGTGTTTATTACTATGGGAAGCGGTCGTGTATATGCGCCATCCGTGCAAGATGCTCCTGCATAGCCTTCCGCACGGACTTGTGCGAAGCTACGCTCGGCGACGTATCTGGTTCACGATGGCGCATATCACCTCTCGCTCACGACTTTCATGACCCACAGCTCACGCAACATTGCGACAGGACGCTCCTAGTTGTCCCCGGCACATGGTGGTGCCTGAGGACAGCTGGGTGTGAGCTTCTTCAATGCATGTTGCGTGAGCGGCGCGTGGTCAGCTCACTGTTCTCGCTCGGCGTTGGGCAGCCGTCAAACTCTCTCTGCTCCTTCGGTCCCATTTCTCTGGGATGGTGTCCGTCATAGGGACAGCGCTGAGTTTGAATGGCTCTCCTCTGCTTAGCGGACCTACTATTTGAACACGCTTCTCTGGCATGTGGGGCCGTCGTGGACGCTAAGGCAACACGACCTGGGACTGGCGCCTATTCGGTTGTCTTTCCGGCATCCAGCACTGCTGAGTGACTTTCACGACAGCATAGCCGTTACGGCATGCAGTCCGTGATGATGATCTCGCGGCGCGTTCTGGATGCCTGAGATCAAGCCGAACGGTCACCCTTGAATGCTCTCGCTTGCCAGCTCGCGCAAGAGGCCGAGTCAATGAGACCTAACAATCGCTTCATTCCTCCACATGCAGCGCGGCAGGGACCTTGGTTATTATCATCGATTAGCAGCACTCGGTCGTCCGTTGCCCGATCAGACCATATTAAAATTAGAATGTCATTGATCACGCGGCGATTGCCAGATAGATTACTGTACAGCAAAGTTGACAGCGATGCTGCTGCGGCCAGCGCATTGCCGTCGTGCGGCCACCGAAGCAAGCGACGTTGGAGTTCGCATTTGCACCTCGCTGTGCCGTCTGCGCCTGCCGCAAACGATCTCAAAAAAAAAAGAGTACGGTGAAGTTTATTTCCATTTTCCGACCGCAGGACGTTCTGCACCCTGAGGCGTCAAAAAGAAGCGGAGGCGATGCCGTTGTTTTTGTCGCGTCGCGCTTGGCCGCGGATTCCCGCTTTACGTCATAGGTAGGGCCCTCCGGGCAGACCTGGGACCTTGGGGTTACCTATACGAGACGGTTCCGGGCAATGTAGCGAGACGGGACAACCCTATACGAGACGGTTCCGGGCAATGTAGCGAGACGGGACAATCGTTATTAAGAGTTATGGATCTGTAACGATGCAGGCCCTGCGTGCTAAGTCTTGATCCTTATTGATGAGCGACCTCGACTACATATGTATCTTATCCCGTTCCGTTAATGACTATTAACGTCCCTGCGTATCGTCTCGATGCTTGCCTTTCGCATTAGTGTGATCCTGGAGACTCGTAGGATCTTCGTGACGACCGGCGAGGAGAATGAGGAAGCCGTCCAGAAGGCGCTCGCGCCTGACGATAGTCAGCACATGAAGGACACGAGTGCGAGGGACGAGGGTGTACTCATGCGCGGTCAAGGGCAGCGGCGAACCGTAAATACGACGATTCGGAGGCAGTGGACGGGGCGGGTTCGGTGTAGGATCGGTACGCGTTTCTTGAGGGACGTTCGAATCGTCAGGTGGACGATGAATGGTACCAGACGTATCTGCGGGACCGGACATGGCGGATGACGTGCCTGCCACGGGACTTGTTTCAATCTAATACAGCCGTGTCAGTTAAGGTTTCAGAGTTTCCATATAAGAACGGGGGCGCACCGCGGTGTTAGCGACCCGATTCGCCGTCTGACCGCGCGACTTCTCGTTTCCTGCACGTGCCTTTTTCACGGTACTTGGGTCGGATTGAGGTACAATATCGTCAGTTGTCTTGCGTTTACGTCCTCGTCTGTCTCGATCGTCGTCTGGCTGCCGATCGGTAGGGTGACGGGGAGTCATGTGAATGGCGCGTCGGATCACGTGAATAGGGGTGACCCAGGGCGTGGCACCGATCTGAACCGTCCGATCGGGTGTTAGTGACTAGTAACGATAGTCGAAAGATCAAGACGATATTGCAGCGAAGCCAACTGAAATGAATGGAGCGTGTGCGTTGACGGAGTTGTGTTACAGATGCCATAATCGGACGCGAGTCCCTGATGCGTAAGCGGGAGCGAATACAGTCACGTATACTTCCGTTCGCAGATGTGTCATCGCGACGCGCTCGTGTACGCTGCGTTCATCTTACCTACCAGTTCTTGTCTCTTTGTCGTACCCACCGCGCCAATTACACTGTCTACATGGCACAGAACTCCTTCGCATTGTCGGCTGGTTTTCTGAGTCGAGTCCGTTACGATCTCGTACCTCCTCAGGTTGGGGTCGTTCAGGTTGTAGCCATTGACGCGGTGAAGACGATGGGGGAGATAGCGACACCGTTGCGGTACCGGTACGTACGCGTAGTTGAAAAGCTTCTCGGACATGCATTAACATACCAGGATCACGCTCAATGATTCTCAATACACATTGGCCGGTATGATGTCGGAAGACCTCAACTTCCTGATCGCGAAACATCGTCTCAATGTACGAGACGTTGTCGAGATACTTAAGTTGGACAGAGGTCGGTCGGCGAAACATATGTGCGTGTCCGATGCATTATGAGTGAACATGTTTGAAGCTCAAAGTGTGTAGCATTTTCATGGTGACGCGGCTGGCGGTATGCGGTTCGGAAGAGCATGTGCTCGGGAATCCGGAGTATCTCGATACATACGAGGCGGTTACGCCACCAACTTCAGTGACTGCCGGTGAGTACACGTGTACGTGAGTGCTAAACGTCATGTAACGATCATGTTGTAGGAATCGAGTCAGTTGGCGGGAACGCAGCGCCGATATTCCGTCCTCTTGCGGATATGGCGCCTATTCCGCGAGGGTACAAGTACATACGTTCGTTGTCGAATGAGGACGGACGGTAAGTGGTGCGTGTATAGATCTTGTGCTATTGCTGATACGTGTACAGTACGAATTTGTATGTTCGGGTGGTGTTTTCGTATTATACAAGCGGTGTCCGAACGGACCTCAGTCTGCTTGATCCTTCGGTAGGGCTAATACACGTCTGTCGAAAAAGCAAGTACCTGATATAGTAACAGGGATGGATGGGTGCGGTTGCCTACGATCAGGACGCGATCGAGAGGACGCGCTACCTTCGTCCAGGCAGGGTATGATGCATTTGTTGCGATGTACGCGTGCTGAAATGTCGGTAGATGATCGCGCTTCATAACGCAATTGTCCATCGACCCCCAAGGGCGAAAGGAACGACGGGGTTCGAAGTCACGATCGGTAGAGACACAGAGGTCAAGATGGTATGTCAGCTGTACTGCGTGGGCCATAAGGTTGATAATGGTTCTGTAGCTCGACGACGACGTCGACATGCCGTTCTCTATCGGGGAAATCGGTTATCCTATGTTGTCAGTGTCCCACGTACTAGAAGATCGGGTTGGTAGTGTGGTTGGCCAGAACGTATACTTCAAGACGAAGGCTCAGGTGGTCAGCATACGAGAACAAAACCTTTACTATGACGCGTGCGCGTATGGTGATTGCGCCAGTGCCGTGGCACAGGACGACGGTGGACTATGGGTATGTGACAAGAACGGGCATCGTACCCGAAGGAAACGAGTCTGGTTAGTGATCGTTTGCGGGTTTGAATGCGTTTCTGATGTTGTCAAGTTATCACGTGTACGCGACAGTCGGAGACGGTACTATGAGGATGAAGTTGACGATATTCGACGAGATGGGGAAGCGAATGTTTGGAGAAAGCGCCGAGTCACTAGCCACGAAGCAGGTTCGTCACTGTTAGCTTTGTGGTATGACCGGCTAATGGAACGGCCGTCAGGAGAATGATGTCTTCGGATTCCGAGGGAAAATGATATCGGTTCTGAAACACTGGTTCATGTTCGTGTGTAGCGCGCGTACGGAACGGGTACGGTTCATTCCAACAGGGGTGGAAGAGTAGAACGCTGACTTGTTCGTAGGCTGGTCAAGAACCGTCGTTTAAGGTGATACGAGTTGTCCCGGTCCGCGACGCGGACTGAGTCATTAGGGCGCGCTGAATACATGCTTCGTTGAGTCATTGACATTGTCGTCGAAATGCTGTACACGTAATGATGACTCCGTTCACTCGAATCACGTGCGCTTAAGGGGCAAATCAACCTCCCCTATCTCCGACTTCAACACGTATGTCGTGACGGCGCTCCCCGGAATGTGAATGTAGATGCTTCTTATGTGGCTAACACGATCGCTCCTATTAAACTTGATTGCCTCTTTGTATGTTTATCTCCTATTACACGTCGGCTCCGATCGTTACCTCGCATTAGAGGACACATTCAATCTGATAGACTGGACCTAGGTTCGTCTCCTGTCTTGCAGTGGTCCCCTGTACTAACTCGTATGCGCAGGGGCAGGCTGAAAGGGTTATAAGGACGTTGAGTGGACGACAACGTACCGCATACAGACAGGCACGTCTCTCTCTCACCAATGTTGCTCACGAATGGCACATGCGAACGCTTGCTACAAGGGAAATCGAAAGGAATCGGTTCCATCGTGCAATACATCGGAATGGAACGTGTACCTGCGGAGGATTCGTCGACATTGGCGCAACGCTATAGGTACGCAGCATTAATCGTATATGATCGTTCGGCTTACTCATTGTATCACAGAATCACGATCAGTGATGGACAGATGTGTCTTCGTGTCATGGTGTCGCCGTTCCTGAACGATTTGATTGAGAAGAACATGATGCGTGTCCTGGACGTCATCCAAATAGTTGACACGTTGCGCTGTAGTAGGGCTGGTCATGCGTACGTATACGAGCTCGTTGTTACACGCGTATGCTAATTGTTCGCAGTGTGGTAATCGTTACTCAGCTGTCGGTTATCGGGTCGGCGTACGAACAAGTCGGTTTCCCGCGGATGTTGAACACGATCGTGGACGAGATCAATTCCGAGGACGTACTCGAGCCTGAACGATCGTCACCACCCATCGCTTCGTCTGCTCCACCAACGATACATAGCGTCCCGAGTAGTCCGCTCGCGAACCGCACGACGCGGTCTGAACGCGTCACCGATGCGGCATCGAAGGCCCCGTACGCCGCGGCTGCGGATAAACGAAAAGAAACAAAGAAGAGGGAGGATGCGTACGAGAAGAGAATGTTGGATAAGCTATACCCTGGTATGAACGGGTGAGTCGAACAGCCATATCGAACCGCAAGTGGACTGACGTAGGCTTCTTATCACTCGCCAGACGATGGCAAGTAATGGTGCGCGTCGTGCGCAATTCGGGCCGTATGGTGGGACGGATGGACGAGACCAGGGTAAGGTCGTTGTTGACCGTGATGGACGCCTCGGTACGTTGCGACGGCATTACATTTAACGCCACGGCGTGGACTCACTACGGATGTATAGGGTAAAATGACAATCAGCGCATGGACTGGACCGGCAATTATACTTACGGATACGATGCAAATCGGAAAGGTCTATACCGTTTCGAACGCTCAGATTATCAAGCCTCCCAAACAATACACTGTCGGTGATATCCGATATCAGATCAAGATAACGTCAGCTAGTCGGGTGAAGGAGGTACGTGATACACTTATATGTTTGAAGTCAAGCGCGTTTTGACATTCCTTAGGTATTGGACGATGGTACAGTTCCGAATCTGACGTTTGATCCTTTACCAATTGGAGAACTGAAAACTTGCTCGGCCGGATCGTGCGGTATGTTGCACGTTTACCGTTCGCATACAGAACTGACAGGTCCCGAAGATGTCGTTAGTATCATTAACCGTGTCAGCGGTTTGCTGAAGGTGACGAAGCGCTCTGAATCACTGCGAGAATGGTGTAGCAGCGTTGAAGAGGACTCGTATGGACCGCAGGACGACGCAGTTCTGCTCTGTGAATGTACCGTTGTCGACAATTCGGGGTACAGTTGTCGAGTCGCGCTATGGAACAAAGACGCAGAGACGTTTGAAGGGAAGGTAGGGGACGTATTGATGCTGAAGGACGCAAGGATTACCACCTTCGCCGGTGTCAGTCTCACGACGGGCGATGGAACGGGGTTTCTCGTGAATCCACCTATACCGGCAACCAGAGCAATGAAAGACTGGTGAGTGACGGATATACGTTGTCGAGAAATGTGACAGCGAACTCAGTCTATTATAGGTTCAGAGTAAAGGGACAATTCTGCACGTTCACAGAACTATCGGACGCCGCGTTCGGCGCATGTTCCAGTCGACAGGCATCATCCACCGTTGGGGAACGCGGTCTTCTGACGGTATCGGAAGCGGTTGCTGAGGAAATAGGTGCCGACACCGTTTGGGAATCGTTTAAGACGCGGGCTAAATTGCGAAGCGTTCAAACGAGCAAGATAGCGTACGAAGCTTGCACGCAAGAAGGGTGTAACGGAGGCGTAGAGAAAGTGGACGATCACTTTAAGTGTAGGGCTTGTAGGGCAACTGTTGCGGAGACGCGGTATTGGTGAGTACCGAAATGTGTTGTCGATGGACTGAGACTAACCCATAACCAGCTATCGTTTAAACGTCATCATTACGGACGGGAACGATGAAATTTCGGCCACGATGTTTGATCAGGTTGGAGAAAACCTCTTAGGCATACCGGCGGACGAGATGGAAGACTACAGGGTACGTTTACACTCTGATGACGCACGACGACGCTGAATGAAATTTCTTCCTAGATTAACCAGAAATCAGAGTACAATCGTTTGATTCAACGCGTTTTGGACTGGTATATGTTCACCGTTCAGGCGCGTACAAGTACGGTTAGTAATCATGATAAAAGGAGGTACAACTATCGATTAATGCGTCTCCTAGGACACGGGCCTGATCATGTACAACATCGTATACTGCGAAAGATAAGGCATGCCCGAAGCGACTTGCGACGTGCGATACGCGGGACATCCACAAGTGTACTAGCATGAACGTGAATAATAAGTAAGCGAGTTAACGGCTGATGGTGCGACTGTTGAACGAATTGGATTCGATATATAACAACCGGATACGTTGACGTTGCCAGGACTGAACCGGTTACAGAACGTTGCGAAGGTGGTATGGTCCGTACGTTTTATCGTTATGCCGGACAAGAATACGTTTTGCAGCACGGGCCATTCTTGTTGCCATATAAGATGTGTAGACGTACAACCGGCGGTCGTATCATCCAAGTCGACGTATAAGTCGCGTAGACGGGGAGAGGACCGACACAAGTAGCGGCACAGGGCATGCCACGTAGGCTGTGAGACGTCCAAATTCGACAAGCCTGTGATCACGAATTAAAATTCGGATACGGGACGTTGTTATAAGTTAAGAGTATACCTTTATTCGACCAACGGAATTCGGACGATGAAGGGAGATCGTCCACGACCTAGGGTAAGAGCGCAGTGTTAGTCGGCCTGATCGAGAACGCAGTAGACAGACGTACGTTTGCCGACTGGGTCCATAGCACCTTTTCTGCTTCAGCAGGATCCAAAAAGGTTTCGGTGCGAGTTAGTATATGTAGTTTTTTGAGAGGATGAAGAATCGTCGTGAACAACGCGGAGAGGAGTGTGAATATTCGTATATCGACGTAGATGACCAGACAATCCAAGTTTGCAAACGGACGTCGATAGGGAACAGTTGGTATGAGAGAAAGTGTCTTCGTATACAACCGTCTTGACCTAGGCATTAAGGAGGGTGTCGTGTTGGAAGAATCTGTCAGACCCAGCATAGCTGTCGCGTGCAGATGGTGACCAAGCGTGTAGATGGACGACCAATCTTCTTTACTCTTAAAACACCATGTGATGCGTCTGTACGGTAGATCGTGATGGTTGACAATGACGTGCAACGTGGTGTTCACTAGAGCGAGGTGCAGCAGATCGTAAGGGTCGTCTAGGTAAGTCGATACATGCGCCCAAACCTCATGCGGAAGTTTAGGCATGCTGTAAGTCAGCAATCATGGCCTGGAAGAGCATTTATGTATCCTTTTCACGAACGTCACACACGAATCACTATCGTTGCGCCAAAATTCAAGACGAATTTAGTACACGTGGGTCGTGCGGAACACGCCGGAAGATTACAGATCGAAGACTGTTTCACCGTATGAAAGACGTCGATAAGACAAACCCCGAATTGGTCTATGGCACGTCAACGGAGGCGCCCAGAACGGAACTTTCCTGAAGCAAGTGCACAAGTTCGGGGTACACATCAGAACTGTCTTGCCAGGTAACAAGGACCAGTTGCGAACGAGCACGCGTGATCGCAACGGCCTGATGCCCGGCATCGTACAACGTCTGGCGGAGCCGTTAATTTATTGTCTTCACGAACGTGTAAGTGTATACCTTATCACCGTCACGGCGTGAAGAAGCGAAATCGACGAGGACGCAGTCCCGCTCATCACCTTGTGCACCGTCTATGGTCATTATATCGTCCCGCGACGAACGATAGTCTTGCAAACTTGCTTGTACTCGTCGAACTCGGTCTCGCAATGGAGTGAGGACTGCTGCACGACCGGCACGTGCAGAACCATTAACAACGGCTCTATACCACTATGGGCGACGCGTGACGATGCGTTGCAGGCTATATAAGCGGACCACTTACGGCGCATATAAACAAGATGGATGGGTCGGTACCACCGGCCATTGGCGTGGAGACAGATCGGTGCAAGTACAGTACGACGATTCTCGAACTACGCCGAAAGGTTAGCGCAAAACAATCGGCTCGAATATCAACGTGCATGCCTCATTGCCGTTACAACATTCTGTGACAAGAAGCCGTCGGTTACGTTCGGTAGAAGGGAGAATACGTGTGTGTTTCGGGGAGAGCGGATGCGTCGATCGTAGAACACGCGACTTGCCAATTCAGCAATGATCGGGTGCATGCGATACTGGTCAGTCATGTTTATGATACGTCCCGGGTAGTTGGCATGAACGACATGCATTATAGATGCCGCTAAAGGTCCTTTGGAGTTACGAGGGGCCTGTAACTAAGTATATCCGTTAGGACATGTCTCGCTTAATCATAATGGCATATTCCATACCAGGGGTCCCAGCTGGACGGGATCTCCTACGAGAACCAGGCGTGTACACACCGACAACAGCGCTGAACATTGAGGCCAGTTCAAGCGTGAAGCTTCGTCCACGATTCCGTAATCGAATGTCAGAGATCCTCGATCAATCCTAAGCATGGGATTAGGAGGACGAATGTTTTAGGGAAAAAACGCGAGACGAACTGGAACGATAATGACGTGGTCAGAGCCACAATCATGGGAAGCGAAGACGACGTTGGGGTACCGGTCTGGATCTTTAAATCCTCTAAGGAACGTCCTGTCAACTGCAACATGTAAATGAGACGTTCGAGTCGATCGTACATGACTGTTCGACGTACCTGACTGTTAGCGTATAGCCGTTTGACTGGTACACCCACAGCCCGCAAACGGTCGACGAGAATGTTGAGAGTAGCGTTCGTCCATGCAGCGATGATGACGGTCCGAGACAAGTTTCGTAGAGCGCTGACCAGACGAACAAGTAGAGTCGTTTTCCCGCTCCCAGGTACCCCAGCGACACAAGTGAATGTGTCCATCGCAAGGATGTGTTTTAAGACTGCGTCGTGTGTAACAACGCAAGGGGAGGCGACGGGCTGATCGTGCAAGACGGCGTGAGGACCGAGACGAACGAGTGCTCATACGTGTTCGAAGGTGGGATCGAACAACGTGTCGAAAACGGCGCTGCGTTGAGCCGATTCGTTACTGTTTCCGGTGATAGTTGAAATGCTCCATGCCAATCCAAGTTGCGGGAACCAGGCTGCGTGACGACGGGCCCCGTGGAATGACAGGGTCAAGTGGTGTCCATTCCAATCTATCACCTGACCGTGAAACTGTATCGCGGACGCGGACAGCAACGTGAATGATACCGGGTCCCGTGTTCGAAAAGTGTCGCGAATGTCGCACGTTGATATGGGCGTTAAACGAAGAACGTGCATTGGGATGTGTCCGAGATGCGTAGAGCTCGACCCTCCCGGTTGAAGAATGTCGGTTAGTCGGAACGTATGATCAGCAGCCGGACGAGATCGTGCCGACGCGCGCATCGACCGAGCGTTGGTCCGTACAATTGCCTCTTCTGCTGTAAGAGCATTGTCGATCTGGTGAAACGTGTCTAGGGTCGCGGGCGATGCATTTGAGATTTTCACGTCCTGGACACATCCATTCAGCGAGAGGAGCGATGTCATTACGGCACACGTACTGGATTGTAAAGAATGCACGGATCGGCATAAGGGCATCTTTCGCAAAATACACGAGCCGATTCGGGAGCAGGCAAATGATGCTTTGCGTGTACGAGACCATGCCCATCTTCGACGTCTCTTTCATGTGTCGAACTTCGTAGGCTGTATTCAGACAAGTTCGATACATACATGTTCCGTTCCACGACCAAAGCGCGTACGTCAGCGGGGCGGACGTGAACGAACTCATGTGTCAATGATGTGAGGTTCAGCAACAACCCTGTGCGGGCAAGGTTCCCTACAACATATGATAAGTTAACAACCGACATAGATATAGTGGACGGACCGTACCACTCAACACGGAGCTTAGTACGGTGTACCATGCAATTTGTGCTCGATGACTAGTTCGTGGTTGCGAAGGACCCGTCTTGAGCTCGACTGGCACGAGGACGTTCTCCACCTCGACCGGTGCACCGTCGATTCCGTAGCGATGTAAGGACATTTGCAACACGACGTCAATACGTCCACGAACAGCGAAGATGCCGGAAGATACGTCGATTTCGACTCCTTCAACGTCCACAAAACGATACGTCGAACCGTCCGTGTCCGATAGCTGAAAATGTGTCAGCGGAAACTGCTACGTACGCGTAAAGGCACAACCTCGCGACCGTTGCGCAGTGTCCAGAAGAAGCCCGTCAAATGGTCGGTTGCTTGTATGATTGTCCGCGTTAAGGAGTGAAGGTCTTGATCGAGTGCAGCGATGGAATGAGAGACCATGGTGGCGTATTGTGTACAGGACGATCGGTTTACCGCGACCATGTCTTCGTAGGTTGTAGAGGTGGCAAATGAGAGCAGCAATTGCTGTGCCACAACGTGGGACGCCTCTCCGATTAACCGTGCATGGCGTGCTCTAATACTGTCCTGTCGAATATGTCGGTCCGAAAACAGTTTACTGAGATGTGCACGTCTACGGCAAGGGTAAATGGACGAAAGCGTCGTGATTGGTAATATAATGTCTGGCTCCACAATAAGTAGGTCGACGAGCCGAGAGTCCTGTCCGGCTTCGGGGCGTTCCATGGATAACACGCACAATGTATGACCTATTATGTGTGATTAGTCAATCTGACAAGTATGTAGATGTACGTACCGGCGGTGTACGTGAAATCCACCCAAACGCCGTCCAAGTGAAATGTTACCGGTTGCATGTGTGGAAAAGCAAGGGCATGTATCTGCAGTGACTGATAAGAATATCAATGAACGTCCGAATCGGGATAACGCACCCGCGGATAATCAACGTTAACGTTCAGAGGCGGGCGAAACGACTGAACTGTGCAGTAACACGGTTCCTGGCACGTTGTCCATACCGAACTTGACATGATCACGGTCAGGACGAAGAGATGCAGGCGGATATGTCTGACGCGTTAAGGGAATTGAACCAGTACGAATACTGCGACCTTATATTGACAGGGTCTCGCGTCGGTGAATCAAGACCGGATGTCACGTAATTGTGGAACAGGGTGCAATCCTCATTCACGTATATATCCATCTATCGTGCAGTTTCCGCGTGACTCGAAGTGCCTTGACGGATCGCATCTTTAAAGTGCTGAAACCGGATGATCCACGGAATGGGTGCCTAGTGAAAGTGACAGGTGGCTGACACAACACATGTTCCACGAAGTCGTGTATGTGGACGTGATCTTGTCCTGGCGAATCGCGCGCATCGGAGATGACCCATGAATTGGCGTAAAGATACTTTGACTTCGTGAGACTTCGTAGGGTTTCAGGTACCGGAAAAGGAAGCGTCCACGTGTATCGGTCCCCGATCGATCGCGGCCCAGGGTAGGTCTCCGTTCGTACCTCATTTCCGAAGGCGGTTGCAGCGCTGGAAAATCCCCGTGTCGCGTATTTTCGAATACTATCCGCGATAGTATCGGTTATTGGTCTCAGGACCAGAGCAATACGCAGGTCAATTGTTGACTCTGGGTACAGGCAAAAGGCCCTGTCCCAAGCGATGATATTGCACACGCAAGCTATGGGGTCGTCAGTATGCCTGTATTCATTTCCATATTGTTGTACGAACTCATGTGAAAGCCGAGGATGACGGATACGGCTGTATGACCTGGGGCGGGGACGATAACCTGGACGGTAAGGTTTCCAGACCGAAGAGTGTGTACTGCGCCGGATTAAATACTTGCAATATATCCGTACGAACGCGACTTGTTGCATACCTGCACCCACGGTATGATACTCCTCGTATTCCATGGCAGGCTCCGCTGACGGTGCGTTAAACGGCACGGGCGTGTAACCGTGTTGTTCTAAGTACCGTATCACCTGCCCATACGTTGCTAACGGTGGGTACAAGTCCATATCGGTTCCGGCCCACACCTGTTGAGTAAAGAGCTGTAGAGCTTGCGAGCCGGAGATCAGCGTCCCGGTTTGAGCCATCATGCGTCGGAATTCTGTAGGGTCTTCGAAGAAGCGACGAAGTAGTAGGTCAATATGGTAATGACGTGCAGCGTGTAGGCGAACGAGTTCGCATAATCGCCGGCAAGTCCGACCGAGCAGGTAAAGAGAGCGTGGTGAGACAAAGAGCAGTACGTTGTCCAATAGCTCCACGGGAAGTTGCGAAAACGCCGCCATATTTGACGCAGGTACGAGAACGAACATGCGTAACGACCCGCAACCAAACGCGCGGTGTATACATATATATACGGGTGTTGGAGGCCAGGTTTCCGGTGTACGAACGAGGACACGGGTCTGATCCGAAATCGTAGTTGTTCCCGAGCCATTGGACCGGACTCAGGTGTCCGAGCACAGTTTAGGGACCGTTTACAGATCTGAACTATGACAGGGGGCTGGCTGATCCAGACGAGAATCACACGCGGAGGCGAGACGCTGCCGTCAAATGGAGCCATGACTCGTACCGTTTCACGTAAGCGGAATTTTTTGCGTTTGCGTCCGATTAGTACACGTGGCAGTACGCGCGAGGACGTGTCTCTGTCACGTCGTGTCAACAACGAACTCAGCGCCAATCCATCTCGTATACAAGTTGCCTTCCAGGTCAGAGACATGACTTCAGTTACCACGTTGGAGTACGATTTCGCGCGACCCGAGAGTAGCGGTACACATACACGTTCTGGTCGATAGTAACGAACTGACGCGCCTATTAGATCCTGCGACGTTGCAACTGAATGGTATGTACAGGGCCTGCGAAAGTTGTTCGCCACGCTCATAAAGGAAAGCGCGTGCGATGCGGACGGAACGGCATCTGTCAGATGAGGAATGGGTACACGCAGACGATGACGATCCACGTCGTGTCGGAGATGTGGACGTAGTCGCGACGGAAGAGCGCAAATCAAGCGGAGCGGAAGGTAAAGTGCATAGATGACGGGCGACGTCCGCGACTGAACATTGTACAGATACGGTAGCGTCACGCGACATACCTCCTGTAGGTTCAAACACCGTACCACGTACTCGTAAACTGACAGGATTCTACTCAGATGGACGTCGATATCGACGTTGAAGGAATGCCGGTGGACGCGTACGGCACGTTTACTAGAGATTGGTCACCTGAGTGCGATGCTGATGACGCGGTAAACGTCACGCATCCCGCGAACGCGGAGTTTACAATGGACGAGCATGAATACAATCAAGTACCGGAATGCTTGACGTATCCCGCAGAAGAACAGGCCAAACACGCCCGTCTCACGGAGGCGTTCGTGTTGTACCTAGCGGAGAGTTTGAGGAAAGGAGCGGGGATGTAGACGGAACATTCCCTCGAAATAAGGGGTAAACACCATGTACCTTCGAAAGTTGTTCTTTATGCATGCACATCACGTACAGCACCCTAACTTCGGTCAGAATCGCGCCACAATGAACGCCGTTCGTTAGTAGACATGTGCCGGTCTCAGAGAGGAAGCATATGTAGTCATTGCGAATGTCGGCCTCTTGACGATTCCAGTTGGTAACTCGTCTCTTGTTATGGTCCACGGTAGATGGAGTTCCATGCGATGGGCTGCTGTGGAGACGTGGAGGGATGTGTTTCGAACAATATGCTTACGATGTCGTCCAGGTCTTTAAGCTGGCGTTTGGTTGTTACATGGACGGTACACAAGCCTACGCGACGGACGCAAACGTGTCTCGTTGGTCCGACGTGAATCCTTCACGCTCGCGTCGCATCCGTCCTCGCAACTTCAACGCTCCACTCGACAATGTCTCGTATGTGGCAAGTACCCGAGGTCGTGACCGCGATCGCGTACATGTTGGGTTATGCCGATACCCGCCGACTCGATGTGCTCCATCTCGCACTGGTGTGCAGGGCTACAACACACGTGTTGAAATTGAACTGGAGAACGCTTACGCCCATGATGGTATTACGTCTGGCTAACGAGCGCGCCAACGGGGGACTAGACAAGGTACGCAGCAGCATAAACCGAGTACTAGCGTTAGTTGCATCGATTGCACCGCTACTCGTTCGCGAAAATAGCCCGGTATTAATGTTTATGTGCAGCAGCGTGAAGAGCTATACAGAGTTGGAGTTCGACAAGTTACGTTCCGCACAGAAGACCAGCAACAAGACATGCGTCTCGCCGACGCGTGCACAGACCTATTCGCGCACCGAGGCGATTTAGACGTGTTTCCTGCATTGTCTCGGGTTATTGTCATTGCAACGGCTCCCGAACTCGTCCAAGCTATGACCGTACTTATTCATTCTCAAGTTGTGACATTGCGTGTTTTCGGCAATCGTGGCGACGATTCGGAGTCTACCAACGCGCAGGCTTGGAACACTGCAATGTCCGGACTCGTTCGTCATATCGCTGACGACTGCGAATACATGAACGAACTGACCTTGCACCATACAAAAATACCACTCGGAGGAACGTACACGGCGGAGATAGAAGCTATGATCTTGAAACGTCCTCGGCTGCGTCGTATCGCTCTCGACACTGGTGACGCATCGGCGTCTCTTATGACAGCTATGGAGTCCGTGGACCAGATCGAAGCACTGCGACTACATGGATCGCATGGCGTACAGGCGATTCACACAATATTACACAACGAAGCGCTAAACTGGTCACTACGAGTGCTGCGACGTCTGGAAGTACATGTGTATTTAAGCGACGCGACGAAGCTGTTACGGAAACTGGAAGCGCCCATTAGGGTTCTGGATCTGACTTGCGATGCAACTGGTATTGGCTCGGATTTATCCCAGCTTTGCACGTTCATCGCATCCAGACACGCTCAGCTGGAGATGTTATCGATAACGTGCGCGAACCGAGAAGAAACGAATACATTCGCGTTTGACGCCGTGTGCCTATACCCGTTATCGTCCTGTCGCAGCTTACGGACATTATCCTTAAAACACCAGCGAGAAGGCCGCTTCTTTTTCACGGACGCGGTTCTGGGGCAGCTTACTAGGACACTAGTCAATCTTCATGAAGTGCGGTTCGAATGGGACCAACCCGCTGAAGATGACGAAGAGGCAGAAACAACAGGGACGCGCAACGTACACGACATTACGATCCATGGCTTGGCACAGGTCTGCATTAACTGTCCCAGGCTATATTCAGCACAGTTCACTCGACTTACATTTCCAACTCGCCGTACCTATCCAATCGTCCCTAACTCCACTCGAACGTTTACGCTTTGGCTGGATATGACCGTGATAGAAAATGCTCATTACGTTGCTACGATATTGACTCAATTATGGCCCGGCCTGGAAGTACTCGTTGAAGAAGATCGTTCGTGGAGCAAGGTAGACGAGATCATATGGGACGTAGAACGTGCTATAAGGGCGCAACAAAACACACCGGTATGTCCGGGCAAAAACCCGATCGGAATAGTAGTTGACGATTATACGAGCAGGCAGCAGAGCAACCAGAATTGTCACTTGACGTCGGGGATTTCGTTTTCATGGGGGGGAACCTGACCGGGCAATGGAGCCAGCTAGATGATGAATGGAGCGACTTAGATGAACCATGAGCATGTGTAGTTACCGGAAGTGCACGGTATCAACGGGCTTTGTAAAAATGTCATTCTTTCAGCATATGATTTAACGAAACCATAACAAACAAATGCAGTACATATTCACGTAATAGGAAAGGGCATAACGTTTAGATAGAGTATCCCGCATCTTTGACGTCGTCGTCTTCGTCTTCGTCAGACGTATCTGTGACAATGGCGGCCTTCAGGACGGAAATTGACTTCAAAGCAAACATCGCTCTCCACTTGACGTCTGATTTACCTGCTGGTAAACGTGTCGACTTTGTCATGGGTCTGGCCGGTGAGGACCAATCCGTAGTCGTCCTGTCACGGTAGCGTCCGATGTGGACTTCGACAAGGACAATATCGCCGCGTTTCAAATTTTCGGGTGGGTACCGTTCCATTTTCGACTTAGCTTGAAAGAGGGTAGTTGCGTCGTAAATAGATGTGAAGTAGGTGACCTGCTAAAATGTTAATATGCCTACAACGAGGAGCGGACGCGCACATACCGTTTCACTCACGTCACCAGGCTTACGGCGCGTCATCCACTTCGAAGCACGTAGCGTGGGCAAACTGTCATCGGGAACGTACACTATACTGGAAATGAGAGCTGGAGCAAGAAGATTGCATGTTACGTACGTTTCTCGTGCGTGTGCTTACGCAGTAGGGCACGGCACATAGAGAAACTCGTGTCGTCCGATGGCTTGAAAGTCAAGCTAGCCTGTCGCTCAGGAGAACCATCCAGTTGCAAGAGATACACGCCGGTAACTTCGCCGACGATCCAAAGCGTGTACGGGATGTTTCGGCGCGCGTCATTGAGCACATCATTGTACTCTGTCGGGGACTTCTGCTTCCAGACACCGGCCTGAGGTACGTGACGAGGCGAGTATATACCGTTCACGGGGTCGCGCCAAGTGACAAACGCTTGAATGCGCCTGTTCCGACGTCAATCCGTGTTACGCGCGTACTCGTGATTGAACTGTACCGGTTCAGAACGGCGCCTTGGCCCCAGTCACGTTGACCGGCGTCTTCGACATGCTTCACACAGTCAGGGCACGTGCGAAGCGCGGTAAGATGACGTACAAACGGACCCAGAACAACACCGTTGCCGTCACCAACAGGTCCAGCAGCGGGGCCATGTACGTGTTGTTGCAGTTCGTCAAGGATAAGCGGGTCGGTCGTTTCGACAGTTCCAGTCGCGTCTCCCGAAACAGGACCGGTCGTTGACGGCACGTCCGATACATCCTCAACGTCATCGTCGGGAAAAGACGACGTCTTGTGAGACAGGTCGACTGCCGGAGAGATACCGGAGACGACGTCTGGCGATGCGAACACGTCCGGAGCAACAGTGGTCACGTTATGGTCAGTAACCGGTACCTCTGCTTGAACCGTCTCGTTTTCGGTCACGAGTAAAAGACCCCGTACGGGTCCCACGGCTTCAGAGCGTCTTGAAATGATATCAGTGAGCCATGCACGGAAAAACCGAGTGTAAGCTCGCCTAGATCGTGTTCGTGACGCAGGCATTTGCTCTTCGTTCCTCTGACGCTTCAGCATGGGAGAGTGGTGCCTAAACCCGTGCTGTTTGCCCACCGTATATATACATTCACGTTCCACGTCTATGACGAGTTCAAGAAGAGGCCCATTCGCCATGGGAAAAAAAAGCTCAATTGTAGTATGCCATCGGCATCGGAGTTACAAGAGAAATCCAGGTACGAGACAAGGTACAGTCTTGTAAAGAACGGGTGCAATCAACGAGGCACACGTGAGATGTTAAACTGCATCCGTGTATACCGTGATCTTACGAAGTACATGTTGGGTCTCAACGAGGCGTTGCAAGTCGTGCATTAACCTGAAACAAACCCTCATTCCGGGATACTGCATGTATAACATATTGGTACAACACCATCGTTCCTGAATTAGACGCGACAGAGCCTAGAACATTACACGACGTGTATAAGACAAACCCTGCAGAACACGTGGACGAAACAGACGTCCATGATCCAGCATCGTGGGAAGAACACATGAAACCGGCCCCTACCCATGTCCCGAACTGGCAAAAGGTCTTATTGCACATGTCAGACTTACACGTCGATCTTAGACATGACGCCACGTTGCATAAATGGTATCCTCGCTCGACGAAAACGTTCATGTTTTCGATCTTCACACAATGTTCACAACGGCGAATATAATGTCCACGGTATAAGCAAGGGGTAACGAAATCGCGAGCCCTACGCTGCATTGGACGGTTGGATGGCTTTTTTCCTACGCGAGTTACTGGTTTACAACCCGATGTCAAGCGTGTACGCTGAATATGCCACAGATCGCGTTCACGGTGGTCTCGTTCGCGATATGTGGGATATCGCGGAGATTGCTCTTGGAATGGACGAAGATCCAATTACGGTACCATCGGTATTAGAAGACTTATCAGATGTGATCGTGGTCCTTCCGTGCGAAGACGATCGGCACGATCGGTACAGGACTTGGCAAGTGCTCTGGAAAGAAGTTGGGCAGGGGACGTGTAATGTCATCGCACACTTTCGTATTCAGTCAACCATTGACCGGTGCAACCTCGGACGCCTCGGAAACTGGAACAGGTCCGTACATCTATCATCCATATATTTGCGTCGCCCTGACGTTTACAGGACGGAGGATGGTATACCTCGAGCGTCCCAAACGATCACAGTGAACGGAAACGGAAACGCGGACGCGTGGAATGAAACAGTGCATGGAATAGACCTCGTTCGTCAATACGCGCGGATGAGCACCGAGTCACTGTCAATGCCAATCAACAGAACAGGGTACCGATACGAAAAGGCCCCACAGAGATTGACGTTCTATAGTCAAGTGTTCAAAAAGGTACGCTCCACATGGCCGTACGAGCGATTGTTAACGACAGTTCCAGAACCGTATTGGTGTACCAGCTCTATTGCCGGTACAGGACGATCCAAGAGGAGACGCAAATCGCTACGCTAATAAATGGACCGTAAATGATTCTGTCGTAATTGGGACACGGACCGACAATGGTGGAGTGAAAAACATGTCACACGTAATGTTGGGAGAAGGAGACGTAGTGGACGTTGCATTTACCGTGGAGGTAAAGATCCTTAAACGAGGTCCCGTTGCGAACTTGGTGTTGCAACACGTAATTCGCTTACGTGCGAAGGACATCGCTCCGCCGGTGAGCAGGCAATGTCAGGTACCGCGAGGTGCTAACACATAAACAGGAAAGTATCGTACCAGACGCGCCAACATCGACCCTCAGCAGACATAGGGCAGTAGGCAGGACTGTAGAGTTTACGGATTGAAAAACGATTATGTAACGTTACATCGTCCATCCTAGTCATTCAAAACGAATTACATTTACTGTTCCTCTATCTTCGCGGACGAAGGAACCCGAAATGCGGTTAATAAAACGTCACGGTCACCCGTCCGTTGCGAAAACGTCCGATGCGAAGTCCATTCAGTGCCACGTCCCGTACTGTATAACGCGGCGTGATCCCCGGGGGTGACCTGTATATAACGTGAGTACACCGGTCGGACAAGATGTGGACCTATATACGTGAAGAACGCTCACATCCTGTCCCCATACCCTCGGTCGTGCCTCGCTGCTTGCACGTTGACTCCGTAAAGGAGAGGGTTTGCCAGCGCGACCCAACGTCGGCTATTAAACGCAATTGGTCAATTCAAGTAAGGGTCCTTTCCGAGGGAACTCAACGCACAGCTCGCACAGGGAGTCCAGTCCTATGACGTCCTTTCGCATCTCGTGCGTTTCGAGCAGCCTGTCCCGCGTCACAGTCATACGCTTCAATCTTCGCCATTAAGTGTCCGTTTACACAACGATATTAATGGACTCACTGGTCGCGCCTTTAACAAGCGACGGTCGACGGATTGTTCTCTCAGCCAGTTCACGTCGAAGAACGTCGACAAGAACAGATAGGAACACGTTGGATGACCCGCACGATTGGCGGATGGTACCCAACTCCGTTTTCGCTCGAACCATACCCAACATGGATGCGGACCCACTCCATTTACTTCGTAGTAAATGGACGCGTCTTGAATATATGGCGCCAACGTTTCTGTTCGCAGCGGTGGACCGCTTCCGGACGCGCCGATAATGACGGTGGAATGGTCGTAAAAGCGAACGTCCCATTCCCGCCCCTGGTCGATGACGGATTCTCGCCGATGTCGTTTAGCTTCCCGCAACGTTCATATACGCATCATGCAGGCGAAAAAGTAGCATTACGTACCTCGAGGCATATGTGAGCACGTTCAGTTGAGAAGGTGGGAGTCACGATGTTATATGTGGAAAGAACGCGAAATAGTGATCGCCACCCACTACGCTGCACGGAACCATAAGGATGAATTGCGTCCGCATTCGTGTGACATCATCGAGGACGGCATGATGCGTCCAGGGCGATCAACCTGTTGAACTCGTTACGCGCCGCTTCAGATATGTCAGAGTATAGGATATTCGGTCTAAACGGTCGCAAAATGAGAAGATCCGACAGACGCCTTACCCGGGACAACATAACGTATAGACTCTGAACGTTGCTACACCCCTCAACGTCTACGATCGCCTTGTCAAGGGTACGTCCTTGCGCTTTATAATCCGTGTAGGAGTACGCCGGAATCAATGGCATTTGGGTGCGACTTATATGAAACCGTTTAGATGAACCGTCCTTTCTGTACGTGAATGTGGATTTTACCGGGACGATAGGCACTATGTCATCTGGAAGGTCGTACCCCACGAAATTTGACCCAGGGATATGTACGAGCACAAGGACTGCATGCCTCACGCCATTGTCCTCTTCGTATTCAATGGAATGAACCACTCCTTCCGCACCGTTAACTGCTCGATATCGAATTGCTACGTTCTCCGTGATCATGACACGCATACCTATTACGAGTGGTAACATGCCCAAGGCATCACGTGTCACACTTGACCGTATTTTCCAGAGGCGCTTCTGAACATCTTCTGACACTGGCGATCCCGATTCCGAGTCACGCGAATGGTATATAGCACACGTCTGGTTCGTCCCACGGGCGAAGGAAGCGACCGCTTGCATATTCCATTCGTCCCTGAGAAATCGACGAGTAACGACAACCGGAGCATTTCCAAACATGTTAATGGATCGAGGATCGTTATCGTTCATGACGGACGCTACACGAGTGCAAAGCACGTCATAGTCCGACACCGGATATACGTCGCCTGCACGCGTTCGTTGACGACCATCCCACGCTTTTCCTGCGCGGACACGGTTCAACAAATTTGCATACAAAGAATCTCCGTCATGACGCGCGCTTTCCCGTAGAATGACTACACTGTTCACTTGGCGCCACAGTGCCGCTCCGCAGAACGCCGTCTGGCCTTCAACGCTCTCCGCTGCTTGTAACGGCAGTTTCTTGACGAGTCCACTATCGAACAAGGACTTCGCCTTTACTGGTGGTAACTGTCCAAAGTCACCGGTAAATATAACGTTTATACCGCCAAACGCAACTCCCGGCTTCATTTTGGCTGATGACATGCGACGAGACATTTTCTGCAGCATAACCGCACCTATCATGGAAACTTCATCGACGATAACATATTTTATACCTTGCCACGCCTGTTGCAAGTCATGCACTGCACGACTCTCCACGCCTCCAGGAACCATCTGCAGTGCGGCATGAATAGTCGTACCCCCAATGTGCACGGCGGCAATTCCAGTCGGTGCGCACAACACCAGGCTACGACGTATACCCAATTGAACGAATAACTCGACGACCGAGTTAATGAAATAACTTTTTCCCGTCCCTGCTACACCACCGACGTACATTAGTAGCTGCTCAACGGTCGGTTCAGATAGGTGACGAACCACGTCATCAAATGCCCGTCGTTGGTCAAGGTACTTCTGCAACCCCCGTCGCGTCGTGACCTGGTCCGCCACCGAACGTATACTAACCGGGGTCTGTTCTATGTAAGACGATCCGTCGATTGAGGTACCTACTTCATTTACTTGCACCCTTGGCTCACGCACGTACCCCTTTAGTTTCTTCCCGGCTGGTTCTTCAAGGAAATCGTCGTTTCGTATACGTTTACCCTTCCGAGACTGTAACATAATGGCTGTCAGCCTGTTGATACGGCCACGATCACGGTCTGTGATATGACTTACCATACCGGGAAGAACGCGAACGCCAGATGGACCGGAATACGACATTAACCCGTTAGCGGACGCCCCTTTCATCACATCGTCTAGGGTACGCTGGCGAGACAAATGTCCGTCCTTGTCATGCTGAGTATCGTCACCATTCAGCATCGTATCAGCCAATATATCGTCTCGAAGTGAGGAGTCCATGATCATATCGTGGGCGTCACGAAAACCATCCGCCATACGGGTCTTGTTAATACGTCGTCTGCGCTCCATACTGTATTGGTCCCTGACGTCTTTACAATCGCGCTGCACAGACATGTGGTTCATAACTTCCTGAGCACGTTCCGTGAATACGGTACGTTCAAACGCGTCCGACCACGATTCATGTTCCCGTTTCAGATCACACGGTCGCCTCCACGGGCAGAACAGAACAAGCATTGCCCTACACCACGCATCGCTTTCCCTGTTCGATCCGTTTCGCCTCGCAATGGTAGGACCTAACAGAACCGGTAATACTGGTTTGTCACGTTCTCGCAAACAATGCGTATATTGTTGACCATGCCCATCCATGAAACTTCCACGTGCATTAGGCTGTTTCCCTCGAAACGATTTGGCGGACATAGAACGAAGTATACGTGCATGTTCTCCACCCAAAGGCAACTTATCAGTAAGCGACACGAACTCCCACAGACTCATACCTTCAACATTTACATCCCCTGGCCTGTACATGTAATCTTCCTGCTGGTTTGACGCAGACACCGACGCCGGGAGTACAGACACGTAATGAATGGTATCCGGATCGTCAAACACATCGTAACGATCAGGCTCGTCCACGTCGAGTTCCATACTTGTACACAAACAAGGGCCGGTCGGGTTATCACTGGCTCTGTCCGCTTCTTTCATATGGTGACGTACCAGACGATCAAACGAGCCCCAGTACAGTACCTGAAAGCGTCCGTTTGTATAATGGTCCCCATAACCCATAAGGAAAGACGTAACTTGTGCTTGAGATAATTCATGTCGACCTAGTATGAGGTTAACGGTCTTCGTGACAATTTTCCACTCGTCGCCTCCATCAGACACGTCATGTTGCGCCATATCGCGTTCGTCGCCCCGACCCGGCACCTCGTGTTGCGCATGACGAACAGTTGACACGCCCGTTTCGTTTTCCGTCGCTAACGATTGATGCGAACGAACAGAAGATGAACTGACATCGTTACCTTTCACGGCGTACGAAATAGCGGCAAGACCTTCGTGCATGGGCAATTCTTGCTTCGTAATGTAGTCTGTGATATAAAACATCAAAGCCTTCGCGCTTTGTCCCGACGCTATAAACTTTATGTCCATATTACACTTGTACAAATACATGCAAATGTCATTGTAACTGGCTATTTTTGGATGAAGCCGTCTTATTGTCAACGTGCCGTCCACGGGGTCTATTGACGTGCGGGCAAACGTCTCACCGTTCATCCTCATCCGACAGGTCGTGTCATCCCGTTTCTCACGGGGATCGAGATACTTCCAACACGTACTACTATGAACATGCCAGTTGCATTGAGGAACGAGTGCGGATAGCTCAGATACGAAGTGCGATTCAAACTCCTCGTCCGCGTGAAAAGACGTTAAAGGTACCTGACGGGTTCTAGGATCTATATCGCCCGAGCGTGGCGGTCGTTGTCTCGGTGGATCGGTAACAACAGTATGGTCAGTGGGGAGTTCGTTCTTAATGATGTCTTCTAGCCATCCAATCAACGCTAGTTTGTATGACCCGTCTAAAGACAGCCGTTCCCGCATGAGTTGAGGAGATAGGTGACCTTTTAACCAAACGACGAAGTGACAGTGAAGGGTACCACGTCCTTGTGCCTCGACCATTCCGTAGTAACCCGTACAATTACCGAAAAGACCGGTTCCGTTGTTCGTTCCCATTAATACAAAACGGATGAAGTTTTGCATGACAACGTGAAAGAATCGCACTGCCGCCGTCGGGCGCTTGGCCACGGTTACGGCCCTGGAAAATGAGTGTATATCCACGTCACCTCGTTCAGCGTCCTCGTCCGTCATATCTTGGCCCGCAAATAACCTCACCAACGGATGGGCCAAATCGTACGGATTTAGCGTCACGTATAAAGCAGGCGTTCCGTGCGCATTCGTCATGGCACGTACCTCGTTGCGACATCGTACTTTGTTTGCAGCCGTCCCTTGAATGTCACCACACGTCATAGTAAAACGCCGCAGCAAACGCACAACACGCCGTTCTTCCTCGTCGAACTGGTCAAACCGAGGGTTACCGTGTAGTTTGGTAAGCATACAGTCGAGCATTCCAATGTTCAGGTTCTTTAACTCCGTCACAAGCCGCTCCTTTTCGTATGACTTAACTCGAAACCTGACAGACCTATATACGGACTGTTTACGAATAATGTTGTACAGCACGAAACCAAAGGTCGGATCGCGGCCGAACCTGGACTCGAACAAGTTCATGAAATGCCGTACCTGCGATTTCAATTCAATCCTTCGGCCGACTCGATTAAGGCCCAAGCGTACTAAACCGTACGGGTTTAAATGCGGCCATAACCACGCCAACAAATGTTCGTTTTCGAAGTCAGACACCGGGGCAGACCCCGACGTTGATCGTACGAACGCGTTCCCTCTCAAACACCAAGCTAAAGCATTCAATTTCATGTGGTCGAAGTTCGTATTCGTCTCGTCAACATCCGTCCACCCTACGGCATCAATGAGTACTCCGTTATCAGTTTCTTGCTCAATTCCATTCATCCTGTCATCATACCCTGCTGAACTCACGATATCTCGACCGTCCAATCGACCTATTCCAACGAACGGCGGAACCCCGTGCGCATCACGTTCGGCACCCGGGTCTTGCAGAGCAGAAACGTTATCTTCGCTGTAGCGAGCAGGTCCTGGGAAAATCCCACCACCGTCTACGTAGGACGCGTTGTTCGCTATCAAGAATTGCGACAGGCGCCGTACGATCCCAGGCGAAACAAGAACCGGCGAAAACTTACGAATGCTGTCGACACTCGTGTCCTTTTGTGCATCGAAGAGGACCACGACACTCTTACGAATTTCGTCCGGCGGAGGTGGAATAACGTCGGATAAAGACAGTGTCTCTTGCGGCAGTACCATTACATTACCTTTCGTAAAGGACTGAGACGTGGATCGAGCACGATCGCGAACCGTCCTATTCGCGTCGCTGTATTTAAATACAATACAAGACGCACGCACTCTTGAGAGCAACATAAGATCGAATACGGTCGCAGATTCAAAGTCGGCACGGACCTGGTCCGGTAAAGCCTCATATCCTGTATAGTAACCGTTCGCAAGGGCAAAGTCGGGACACTTTCCCTTAGTCAGCGCTCCGTGACACGATCTACATAACCTAACCAATCCATCGAATGCATATGGTTGAGTGAGAGCCCTTCCATCCAGTATGGCCATAGAATACAACGAAATGGCGTACGAACGAGGCAACAGACTGAACGGCACGGCGTCGTTACGCAGCAGTTCAAAGTCGATCAAATGGACTTCCGACAGTACGCAAGTCGACGCGTTAACCGAGGTAGAGCATGCCCCGCAAGGGTACAATCGTTGGTTAACCACGCACAACTCCGCACCGGCCTCGTTCACGATACGTCGTTTTTCACTATACGATAATTTGAGAGGACCCTCGGACGCACACGAAATCATCGGATCGAGGTCAACGTACTGACTTTGAGGTGTACCAGCACGTACAGACGCCGCCATGAGTCGCATGGCCTCCCGTTTCCTCGGTCGAAGTCTGAACAAGAAGCAGAGCTGTTGACATAGAGAACACGTACAAACCAGATCGATGAAAAACGATCTCATCTCATTAACCGATGTATTGTATCGGAAGTTTGCTCCGTTGTGGTAAAACGCAGCGAGGTCCACCAGCTCTACTTTCGAGAAATGGTGGTACGACATAACAATGTCTCTCCACGTCGCTCCCACGACGAGAAGGTCACGCCCATCGTATACGTACCCTGATTCCCTGAGATCTGCGAAAGAGTGATAAGCACGTCTATACGTGTACCACGACGTTAGCTCGGCGCTCGTCACGGCTCCTGACTCATCACCATCCCGCGACCGTACGACGGGTTGGACCCGTCCGGTAACAAGAATCGCTTTGAATGGTTCTTTCGAGACGACAAGACGTAAACGCCACGCAGACAAAACGACAATATGCACGAAACGGAACAGAGCAGGTGAGGACGCGGTAAGTGACGGTGTTAAGGCGCTGTGCTTACCCGTACGTGTCATATCGAGCGGGTTCTGAGGAAATTCAGGGACATGACAACGCAAGGCGGCACCGACGAACCCCTTTATAGGTCCATGACACACGGGACCTTTACGTCACTCTCACGTCCCGTTCTTGGACTGTCTCCACCTGACTCGTACACTAGTATGCACGGGTGCAATAATACATTGTTTCAATCGAAACAGACGTACGCCTCCAATCCACACGACCCATCGACACAGGTGTAGAGCCCCTATTCACATGACCCTATGACGACGTGAGGTACTGTACGGCATGCCGTACCTGTCTCCATACCGGATCACCCGATCCGTTCCCTACGTGAATGGACAGGCCAGGCCATACAGTTGTCAGAACACAGGCAACGTACCACACGTTCGAAACCACGACTGTACCTGCCTCGAGATATCGGCGGGTGTTCTTGTGTCGAACAGACGGGTACGTGCCCGCGAAGCTCACGACGGTCATGGAAACTCTCCTCAAACTGTTTCTCATCGAACAAGCATTGGCGATCCCCGTAATAGTAACATCGTTTCCAGAGAGCAAACCCATGCGACGAGGCCGTTGAACCGTTACGGGTTCATCCAACCATTCGATCGCAATTCGTTCGATACTCTCCCACATACGTGCCATTCTCTCGATATGCCGATCATCGAACTTGAAGCAACTGCGGACGAGATACACGAACTCGAAGTCGACCATTCGTGACCATGGATTGTCATGGCACAGTACGGACGCGTCAAACTCTTCGATAGACGAGCCTCGTATCGTAACAGACAGTTTGGAGATGGACCGGTGCCGGTGCCGTAACACCTTCAGTACGGTGACCACGTCGGAGTTCTTGGATGTATCGTCTACACGACAAGTAATGTTCTTGAGCGTCGCATCCACGCAATCCAACAGCAACGTAATATCTTCCGCCGTCGACTGGATCACCAACGACCGGAGTGTCGAGAACGTGACAGGTAACAAGTCTCTACTTGCCATACCTGGAGGTGATAGCGACAAATCCGTGAGAACAGTTGCGTAAGTAGCCGCGACGGCCACATCCAACGTAAAGTCCGAAATGCAAAGGTTGAGCACCGCCGGTGCACCCGGCGAACGTAAGAGTGTACACAACGCGGCTTGTCGATCCGAGTCGATGTTGTCTTCCGGAGTGTTCATAACAATAGCAGGACGATTTCCGTCTGCCACAGTCCGAATTCGTAGGGCCCAATCCACGTATCGAAAGCTGCCCAGGCCTACCAAAAACTCTACGAGACCTCCGTCGTCACCCATCATTGATGTCGGCCAGAAGACGACATCGACAGCTACGCTTCTCATAGCGCGACCTAGTAACCGTCTCACGTACATCAACGTGACGCCTTCACCGAAACTGACAGATATATGCTCCATGTTCGTGAACGAGTCGGGGAACAAGCGATGTAACACATCACAGTGCAGACGGAAACGTGCTTCTTCTTCCACGCTTTCGAACGATAACTGAGCATGACGGATAGACTGCAGATAAGTCGAACTCCTTGTCGTGTCCTGACAAATCCATCAGAGCAAACCATCGACGTAATGTACGAAACACACGTACACCACGTAGCGCACGTTTCGCAACACTAGCGAGGGCAGTTTGATCCACTCTGGACCAGAGAATCGGAACAACAATACTGTGCCACGAGCGATTACAACACAAAGAAGCCATAGCATCGTACGACTCTTGTCGAGCGAACTCGTTGACGACAATGGCACATACTTCAAGACCTCTATGCATGACGCGACAGCAAGGGTACAAAGCAAAGGGACAGCAAAGACGCGTCGCGCATCCATTTGACCCTATGGGCCACACAACCTTTATCGGATCAGCACGACTCGATGTGACGCATTGGTTTGACGTGATGCAGAACGGCATGAGGTGTCTACGCCAATTAACTCGTTTCATATGTCACCGTATTGGACATTGCATGTACGCGAACTCAACAATAGCGCATTAAACGTATCGATTACTCGAGCAACGGAGAAGCTCGGAATGAATGCTCGTCATGACATCAGCAACCGGTGAACATGTTCTACACCGATGTACACCGTACTCAAACAACACACAACGCATCTCTGAGCGTCTCCACAGCAGCCCAACGAGTAGAACTCCATCCACCATGTACCATAACATGCCAAGACGACACTACGTCCTTCAGCACTCGTGCGGCGTAGAGGTCATTGTCGTAGATAGCATGCGTGACTTGGACACGTACATTACGCGGAGGGAGCGTAAAGTCGACAAACCCACATCGTTCGTAGAACGACACAGAAGAAACGGTGACCTCTTGGAGCTTGGTAGCATTCATGACGACAGCAGCAACATCCGTCCAAGACACGCTTTCCGCGTCTAGGCCCGTAGGGAATTGCCACGTCCAACTCAAAGTGACCAGGTCGGACCATGCCGAAACCAGAGACGCCAACCAGTCGTCGTCGTAGCAGAAATCGACTGATGCGTCCGTCCACAGCGTGAAAGACGTAATATTTACGCATCTCCTCAACAGCAACAAGCCATCGCCTTTAACACGTAAGGTAGGATGATGGCCCGATGCCTGTCGGATACGAATTTCCAGATCGGAGACCTTGCGTTTCGTGGTTGCGATACATTCACTGATCTGCACGAGGTCGTCAGGCGCGACACATTCGATCTGCAGACGAGCCAACGTGTCAGGTAGTCGTTTCAATACCAAGCAAACGTTGGCGACGATGCCGCTAACGTTAAGAGTCGACAGACCGTGAAAGGCGTTTCCGGAGTGAGTCTTCTTCAGGTAGGAATCGATGGGCAAGACATGGTCGGCGCCACGTAAGTCCAGCGTACGCAGCTTCGTACAGACAGCAATCTTGCCAAGCATATCGTCGCCCAACGCGTCGAAAGTTAGACGCAAGACGGATAACTGAGTCAACACGGCGCCGTACGCGTCCAGGTAATTCGCCAAGCTCCATTCTTGACACGGACCTGCAGACACCTCGCGGAAATGTTCAAGACCATCCCTACAGACGTGTTGAAAGAAGCCGCGAATCATACTGGGATGAATATACGACGAAGGCGACTCCAGATGGACACAGTCGGTAGAAGTCGACCATATTCGACCAATGATCTTCACGATTTCTGGATCATACATCTCGACACGAACAGTCTCCAGACAAAGAAAGGTCGGGTCATCAAGCGTCGTAAACCGTTCGCAATCGCGTCGAACCGATACTCCACGATGCTGCGAGTCAAACTTGAGATCGAGGGTGTGTATGCATTTGCGATACTTGAGAAACCTATCCATATGCTTCAAAACCAGTCAACATCGGTCAGACGGCACTTGATAACAAGCATCACCCCTTCGGACTAGACCGACGCGTCAACAGACATAACAGGAACAAGGTATATGCACTCACGTCGTCCGTAAACGTCTTGCCCAACATAGCCAGTCCTCGCTCGTCACAATGCCTCCAAACTTCTTTCATGCCGACCTCGAAAAAACCACGACACACGCGGAGCAATGAACAGGCGGTACGATGATGACCTGCGTCGGTAAGAATTTCGAAGACGAGCAGAATAACGTCGACTATGCCCATGATACGATGATGCATTGTGATGGCAGAGACGGTTAGACAGAAAGACACGTCGTCGTACAAGGTTCAGGCGCGTGCAGTCATGCAGTCACGCGTGCAGAGCAGACGCGTCCCAAACCGCCTCCGTGAAGTAAGAGGGCGATGAACGGGAGCAAACGGGAACAATTACGGGCCAATGGGAAGTTCGCGGCTAATCGTCGGAAAAGCCTTGCACACTTTGCGAGTTTCTCGCGTTTGGAGACCTGGTCCCCAAGGTCCCAGGAACGCGCGCGACGCGTGGGGTTTTTGCGCGTCCATCGGGAATGCGCTTCGGCCCCTAGAGTGCCCGTGCATCGAAGCATGGTGTTGGCGCCTCGCTGGTGCCGTTTGCTGTGCTGGTCAACACCGCCGCTGACGGCCTGAACTGCGGGGCAACTTTTATACCGTCAGTCTGGTCTGCTGCGCTTCTTACACTCACCTCGCACGATCATCCCACGAAACCCACGTCTGCCTGCTGGAACGCTCTGCTGTTCTTGTCCTCGCCCAACCACTCACGACTTGACGATCACCTACAATGATACCTGCAGCTATCCTCGCCTCCGCTGGCATCCTCCTCTCCCTGGCGGGCAGCACACTCGCACAAGGCTGGTGAGTGCTATGTTGGAACCAGCGGCCAACGCCACTGACAAGACGCAGCGGTCCTGGGTCACTATGCCCAGCTGCCACCCCGTGCTGTTCTGAGTACGGCTTTTGCGGGTCTGGCAGTACTGTGCGTCCATTCTCACTCGTCTAGACCTGCCACTAACAACACACGCAGTACTGCCGCGGCGGATGCAATGCCCTGTGGTCCAACACGCTCACCTCCTGCGAGCCCGAGCCCATCTGCCAGTCCGCAACATACGACTTCACCTCCCCCACCGCGTCCGCGCTCGTCCTCGGCAACAGCACAGGGTTCAACAACAACGCCACGGAGTACGCATGGACGCTCGACAAGGGCAACATCGCCTGGTCCGCGGACGGGCTCGGGATGATCCTGACTGAGACCAATGGGGGGACGCGGCTGAGCACGACGCGCTATGTCGACTATGGGACGATCACCGCGCGGCTGAAGACGGGCCGCTGGGGAGGTGTCGTCACGGCGTTTATCACGATGAGTGACGTGAAGGATGAGATTGACTGGGAGTTCCCGGGGGCGACGACGACGCAGGGACAGACGAATTTCTATTGGTAGGTCCTGTATGCGCGTCCTCGTGAGTGTAGCATGCTGACGTTGGAGAAGGCTCGGCGTGGCGAACTATTCGGCTACGAACGGGGAGACGACCTCGGGGCTGACGGACACGTACGACAACTTTCACAACTTCACTGTGCGTCCCCTCCAGCCTTCCGTGCCGGCGCAGCAGCTGACCAGGGAATAGATCGACTGGCAACCTGACACCCTCCAGTGGCTCGTGGACGGCAACGTCGTCCGCACTGTTAACAAGAGTAGTACGCTCACGACGGACGCGCAGGGGACGCGGTACGAGTACCCGAGCACGCCCAGTAGGGTGCAGATCTCGTGAGTCACCTTCTTGCTTCTCCTCCCTGCCGCCGCTGCGGTGGTGGCGGCGATGGTGGTCAGCTCATGTTGGGCGCTTGCTGACGCTCGCTCAGCATCTGGCCCGCCGGCATCTCCTCCTCCGCCGAAGGCACGATCCAATGGGGCGGTGGGATGATCAACTGGGACGACCCTGACTACGTAGCGAACAACAACTCGTTCGTCGCGTACGTTTCGAGCGTGCAGATCGAGTGCTCCTCCTACACCCAGCCCGCACCGGGCGCACAGAGCTATATCTTCACGGGCAACGACTCGACTGGCGTGCCACAGGTAGGGATGAGCAATGACAGCTTTATAGTGAGCACTTCTGCGGCGGCGGGGAGGGAGGTGCGCGCGTGGTGGGCCGTAGGAGCCGCAGCGATGCTGGTGGGCGGGGCGGCGCTCTTCAGCCTGTAGACTGGAGCTTCTTTGAGGCATTTAATGGACGTTTTTGGAGTTTCTTTTGCGGCATTTATTGGACGGTTCGGAAAACCTTTCAAACTTTCAATACCTATGACAATCGAGAGCAACATACTGGGTAGTGTTGCATTGCATTCTTTGATTTGGTTCACGCGCAATGTTGGGTTCGCGAATGTCTGCAATGCCGGTCGCGTGAGGCCTAGAGTGCCAGATGCAGTCGGACAGCGCCCACGCGGGGGCGGCTGACCTGCCCCAGTTCCCGGGTAGACACGCCCACCGTGGGCCAGAGCGGAGTCCGCCTATATAAATCCATCGGAGTTGACCACATTCCCCCCCGGGGAGTCCATCATCAATCACTCGCGAACACATTAATCGCTGGAGAATTCCAACACTTCTGCTCCGCTTCAGCCGAGCAAATAACGCGAGGGGTATTACATGGTCCTTTATAAGGTACAGGGTCCACGCTGGCCCTTGGGAAGAACGTGATTGTGCGAAAAAGAGAGCTCCGACAATCGCCTAGCTGTTGATATCAGCAGGATCCCGTCGTTTCCCGCTGTTTCCTTGGCAGTATCAGCTCGCCTATCAATCTCCCGCTAATCAACCGCTGTCAGAGCTCGACGATAATGCACATTTGTCTCGACTGTCGCGTGATGGGGCTGAGCCGCGACGTTATCGTATCAATGAATAATGCACCGTCGCTAAAGTGTTATCATCCCTTTCTTCTTCGCTTGTTCACATTCTTCCCGAGCGAGCACTCTGGGTCTTCCCGACCCCCCACGTGCTTCGTCGCTTGAGGCTCCGCCCGCCAGCTGAGCGCAAACAGGAAACAGACCCGCACAGGGAGGGAAGAGAGGGTGTGGGGTGTGCACTGTGTGGCTGTGCACTTCATATAAGGAGCGAGAGCGCACGTTCGGCTTCCTGCGCCGGCTTCCCGGGCCCGGGTTGCTCTTGCTCTTCCCGGCGGGGCGCACGGAGGCAACGTTGTGCTCCTTGCGTCCGCCGAAGTGCACGTCACCAGGATCTGATTCAGAAGCGAGTGGCGCTGGCACGACTGACAAGCGGCAATGGGTAAGGGGGAGAACCGTCTTTCCAGAGGGAAAGGAGAGGAAGCACGGGGCGCAGGGAAGAACCACGTTGCCGGGCAGCTGTTCTTTCCTTGGCTGTTTGGCTTGGCTGCTTAGGCGGCTTGGCTGCTTGGCTGGAAGCGGAGGACGAAGTGCTGAATTTGGTTGGGAAGCTTTGTCGGCTGCTTTTCGGGGAGATTTTCGTGGGGGAACGCTTGGTCGGTGCTTGGCTGGTCTAGGCGAGGAAGAGACGGGAAGGGAGCACGCCCTCTCGGCGCGCTTGGCGAGCCCGTTGCTCGGGGGAGGTTCGGGACGAGGGCGGCGGGATGGGGGTGTGGCGCAGGAGTCAGCGGAATGGGGTCAGCGAGGAGGAGCGTCACCGGCGCTTGAAAATAGATGGAGCGTCATGGTCTCCTTTCATGGCTAGCGTGTCGTGCCGTGTCAGTGTGCCTGACCAAGCGACGGGGGCAAATAAAGACGCAACTCGCCAGGGATTTGGGGGATTACCGGGCGATGGGCCGAAGGGAGGGGTGATATGCCGAGCGTGCCGAGGGAATGGGCGGGGCCGGGTGCCGGTGTGCCGAGCGAGCGTGTGGTGATGGCGACTGACGGAAGCGGGGCATGTGCAGCCGCCGCGGCTTCGGCGCAATCGGATCCTCATCCAGTCAATCACTGCATGGCCTTCTAATCACTCCAAATCACCTCCCCACCGTTGGGCGGCATCCCCCTCCCCGCCTTACTTCCCTCCTCTCCCTCCCCCCTCCTCCTCCCTCCCTCCTCCTCCATCCCCCCCCCGCCATCATGTTCCCTGCGTGCGAGGAGCGTATCGACAAGAAGTACGGCAAGTGGGGGCGCGTCCTCGGGAAGGGCACGGGCGGCACTGTCCGTCTCATACAGGGCCCGCCTCGCTCGGGAGGAAAGGTCTTCGCCGTCAAGGAGTTCCGCAAGAAGAAGGGAAAGGAGACGGACTTTGAGTACAGGCGCATGATCACGACAGAGTGCTGCTTTGCAAACGGACTCAAGCACGTAAACGTAATAGAGACAGTCGACATTGTCCGCAACAAGTCCCGCTACTTCCAGGTGCGCATATACGTCCCTCTGGGAAAATCTGCACTTCCTGATCAGGCAATCCGGGGAACCAGGTAATGGAATACGCTCCCTACGACCTCTTCTCCGTCGTCATGTCCGGTCGCATGGTCCAGCCAGAGATATACTGTGTCTTCCGCCAGATATGCGACGGCGTCGCCTACCTGCACAGCACGGGCCTTGCGCACCGCGACCTCAAGCTGGAGAACTGCGTCATGACCAACGGCAACGTCGTCAAGCTCATCGATTTCGGCACCGCGACGCCCTCCTACCACCCGGATAAGGGCGTCATCCTCTCCTCCGGCCTGGTCGGCTCAGATCCCTACGTCGCACCCGAGGTCATACGCGGGGAGATGTACGACGCGCGGAGGGCGGACGTCTGGTCCCTCGGCATCATCTTCCTCTCTATGATGCTGCGCCGTTTCCCCTGGGCGCTCGCAGACCCGCGCAAGGACCTCAACTACCGCAAGTTTGCGAGCACGCTGCACGAGCTCCCTCGCCCGCAGAGCCCGCGCAAGACGCCAACCACCACCCCCGAGGCTGCGCCCACCCCGCGTCCCCCGAGACCGCGTGCGCAGCGCTCGACCGACGAGCCAGCCGATAGCAGCGCGTCCTCAGCATACGACTACGACGTGCCTGCTCCCAGCCTCTTCGGACCAGGGGAAGGCAGCATCACCACCTTCGCGACGGCCGACTCGTCCCTCGTCCTTACGCCTAGCGATACAGGCGGAAGTGCCGACGCGCGCGAGTCTGGCGCCAGCTCCTCTGGAAGCGGAGGGAACTGGGTCGAGCCCCATATGGAGAGCTACGAGAACTGGGAGGAGGTCATCGAGCGCCTTTGCGCGGAACGCTCCGAGAGCGGGACCGACAGCTCACGCTCGAGCTTCCGCACGGGCCTCACCTCCCGCTCCGGAGGCGCTGTGAGCCTCCAATCCCCTGCTGCGGCGTTCGTTCCCCAGAACGGAGGGCTGTACCCCCCTGTGCAGCAGCAGGTGCGGAGAGAAGCAAGCGAGCCTATGCTGAGCACGCTCGCGCGCCCAGCCGCCGCCTTGCTGCCCAGCCGCGTCCCCCGCCCGCCGATATCAACGCATGTATCGACCTCCCCCGTCCTGGGCGAGGGGCTGTCCTCCTCCCCCGTCTCCCTCCCTCCGCGCATCGAGCCGCACGCATTCGCCGCCTCCTCCCCAACGCTCGTCCCTTCCCAAGCGCTCTCCTTCCTCTCCCTCCCAGAGCCCCCGCAGCGCATAGTCGTCTCGCCCGACAACACCCTCTCCTACCTCCCCTGCGAGACGCGCTGGGTGATCCTGCGCATGCTGCAGATCGAGCCTTCCAGCCGGTGCAGCATGGCCGACCTCCTGCACCCGCTCCCGCCCAGCCCACCGCAGAGCCCGCCCCGCTCAAGCGCGGCAAGCACGCACGAGCCCGACCTGCTCCACCCCTCCCTGAGCGAGAAAGCGCTCCCGAGCGGGCTGCAAATGACCCCCGCACGCCGCGCAGCGACCATGCCCACCGCCCCGCGCAAACGCCAAGAACCGGGGATCGAGGAGCTCGGCAGGGACTGGCTCCGCGCGGTCGTCCCCTGCTCGGATGGGGACGGCAAGGACTGCGGGCATGTTCATGTCAGGCTCAAAACGAGCTCCAAGGCGCAGAGTACGGGAAGCAAATGGCCCTGGAAAAAGTCATGAGCTCCCAGGATGGATGTGGGACAACGCACACCGGCGGGGCCGGAAGTACAGTATACCCAAAACCTGCGGGAGACCGCAGGAGCTATGATCTCCCACTTTACATGTTCAGCTTTCGCACCCGACCCCCAGCCCTGCATCCTCTTGCCGCACCCACCTATCATCTCCCTCAACCGATCACCGCCCGCCCGTACAAACAGAAACAGAACAGAACAAAGAGAACGAAAATCCCGAACGCAGACCGATGTTGTATTCCTAGCCGACTGGATCGAGAACCTTGGAGGAACCTGGACACCGTGGTTGACGGCTCTGGGCCGACCGGCTGGCCGCTTGCATTGCTGGCTCGCTCGCCTGCTTTCGGCCGCGCTTGGGCTCGGCAGCTCGCCGCCACACGTACGAAACTCACTATCATTATCATTGCCTGCCTCATCACCGCATCCCACCATCATCACATCGCCACCCTCACGCTCCACGACCGCCTCGCCATATCGTCCCGTATCATCCATCCGCCCGATCATCCTGCCATCCTACCATCATCATCATCCCTAGTGCCCGCGCCCTGTAGAAGACTCGACTGAAGCGGCCCGCTACTACTTTTACCTCTACCTCCAGCAGCACTCGCGCCCCCCGCCCCCCCTCTCGCGCGTGGAACGTCCGCGCGGGGCTGCTCTGCGTGCGACGTATGTCCTGTGCTCTATAAACTCTCTCCCTCTATATATAGACTTTTCTCCGTTTTTCCCTCCCTCACCTGCCGGCTCGTGGGCGGCCCCTGCGCCCGCGTGCCTGCCCTGCCCGGATCGCAGTATATCTTGTAATAAGAGAGGCCAATTGATCTATCCTTATTTGCGCATGGCTCACGCGTGCGTGCTCAGACCAAACGTCCCCAACATCTGCTTCTGCGAGTGAATTGTTCCGGATACTGCGAGATGCCGTTCAAAGACGGCTGGTGTCCCCAGAAGTACAAAGACGTAAACGAAACATACGCTTTGTGCGTGATGCGTAGCTTGAATCCAGTGGTCACGTCCGCAAGGCCAAACAATGATTGCTCCGCATGACAGGCGTGGCTCGCTCGTCCGAAACAAATGGCCGCGAGGTAATCACTGGCTCCATCATGCCTATAACTCAGCGGCGTCTTGGACAAGCTCGGAGCGCTCAACCAGGTCGGAGATATGAGAGATGAGGCTGCCACGGCGAGAGCGCTTGCGATGACATGCACCACTTCCTGCACCCCAGCATCGAATCGCAACAGAGCAGGGAGCAACCATTGCGTTGTCTCATAGCTCCAAGCGAGACACCCAGAGAGGAATGGCGCAAGCCAGGACAAGCAATCGAACATTGAGTTAGAGCATGATGCGCCGAGCACGGTCCAGCGGAGCCTCAAGCAGCTTGCAGAATAGCAAGCAATGAGGCTCGCCTGACTGTGCTGAGCAGCATCATCTCTCCCCAGCCAGACAAAGGAATGCGTGGTACACCGAGCATGGTCCAGAGGAACCTCAAGCAGCTTGCGGAGTAGCAAGCAATGAGGCTGAGCCCGGCCATGCTGAGCAGCATCGTTCCCCGAGCTAGCCAAAGCACAGTATTGGAAGAGATCCACAGACACGGTATGATCCGCAAGATGGGAGAGCAATGTCGAACACCAGTCGATATGTGCCCAGAGCAGTAGCCGCACGCATGCATACATCCAGCGAAGTGCGTGCTACAGGGGCCTCACAGACCGACGTTGAACACTGCCGTCCATGACCAGCCCAGATGGGGCGCAAAGCATCAGGAGACGTCACTGGGATCAGGAGTTCTTACCTCCCCGGAGGGAGGAAAGCCATAGAACGACCAGGCGACGTCTTCCTCCGCCGAGTGGGACATAGGAGGAGAGAGAGACGAGAGGGTCCAGAGGCAGGCGTGTGCAGACGCGTCGAAGAGGGGAAGGCATCCGAAGAACGGAACTCCATCCGTGCGACGTCTGCAGACTGCCGGCCTCTTTCGACGGTCCGGGGGATAGAGGCGGATGCGGGCTTGGGGACGCCTCCACTCGAGTGTCCAAACGGACAAACGACAGGAGGAACCGCCCGCCAGCACTCGAGTGAGAGACACCCGAGCCCCTTGCATGAGCCAAAGGGAGCGCGCCCCTGAGGTGGTGGGAGGGAGCAGAGCCGTGATGCATCCCTGTCCGCGCGAGGCTGGGTATTTATATGCGGCCGTTGCCACCCATGGCCTTCCGCGTGGAAGCAGGCGGATTTGCTTCGCCACGGAAAATTTTGAGGAAGCCGGGAGATGACGTGGCCTTCTGGTACTTTCGGCGGCCTGAGTTGATCGGAATTCGCCCAAGTGGTGATCGAGCTTGGCTGGTGTTTGTCCGTGCCGATACTGTGCCTACAGTTCGGGCGCACAGCCCACCAAACGGATGGGTGCAGCCAGCAGTGTCCAATCAGAGCAGTTTGAAGACATTAGCCCATGAGCGAATCGCACCGCGTGTAACCCAGACTCGAAGCTCATCCAAAGTTGTGAACCAGTACCAGGTCGAAGAGCAGGAGCCAAGCCAAGCGGCGGGCGGCACCACTCCGCCCACTGCGCCACTCCCTCGGCCTTTGCGTCTCCTTATTCGAACGCCAAGACCTTTCTTTCTCTCTCCTCTCAACTCGCATTTCTTAGTAATATACTATCTCAATGGGTGGCCCCTACAACGCTCTCGACGACAGACAGGGGTGCGGCGATAAGACGTTCGTCGTCGATGAGGCATCCGTCGGTGCTAAGCTAGCCGTCGGTGTTGCAGTTGTCCACCGGTGATAAGACAGGGGTCGGTGATAAGAAGTTGGTCGGTGATGAGAGACGGGGCGGTGATAAGAGGTCACTCGGTGACATGATCGGTCTCGGTGATACGAGCGGCGTCGATGCTCCGTCGGTGATGTGAAGTACGTCGGCGATATGAACTGTTTCGGTGATATCTCAACTGACGGTGATTCATTGTAGATCGGTGATATAAATCGCGCCGGTGATACCATGCCTGTCGGTGATAGACGATTGGTCGGTGATACAAGGGCCGTCGTTGATAATGCTTCCGTCGGTCATAACACCTCCGTCGGCCATAAGACATCCCGCTCCCATGCACTTGTCCCATGCCTTCTGCAGACGTCGCACCTCAGGCCGGCACTCGCGCTGTGTGATCCTCACACGTTAAGCACCACGACCGTGCATACCTTACTCACCAAACAAACGAGACGCTTAATTCGAACTAATGTACATAAAAGCGTGATCTATTTCTACGTCATCAAATCCATTTCTGACTCCCGTCCACAACACGGTCTCCACCTCCCGTAGTCCCTCATGTTCCGGAGTGTGTCTCCGTTAGTGCCTGTCTCCGAATAGTCCAGTTTCAAGCCTGAACCAGAGGCTGTAGAGGGTTGCTACACATATGATCATATCGAGGAAAGAAATCAGCTCGTAAAGCTTGACAGACGCGCTGAAGGCCTAGTCAGGGCAGCTCCGCAGTCGAATATGCTACATCCTGCATAGTCTGGGGAGAAGAGAGCCATCAAGCCCTCTTCAACTCGTCGTACGGTGGCCAGCACACCATACGCTGTGACCGGAGAGTTGAAGACGCTTGACGGCTGCCCAACGCCCAGCAGTCAGGAAGGAGATGGCCGCGCACCGCTCACACAAGGGCCAAATAAACGACGAACACTTCCAGCTCTCTGTTTTAACGCAACTCCGTGCGAGTTAGAAGCGTGGAAGAATGTGATGGAATCACAACATAATCTGGCTAGACCGGGAATCGAACCCGGGTCTCCTGGTTTGTACTCAGGCGTGCTAACCATTGCACTATCTGACCTTAGCTAGGTGCGTGGGTTATCCAACTCCATCAGAATGTCGTCGGGACCATGCGTGAGCTGGTGTGGGCCAAGAGAGTCGCGAGAGGGGCGAGGATATGCACCGTCGGTGGACGATACACGTACAGCGTAGCTCCCTGCGCGAATCAGCGCAGCGAGCTACTCAGGGTGTCACCAATCGACGGTGCATATGCCTGCCCGCCTTTGAAGCAAGCAATAGAATGTTGTCTATAGAGACGTCCAAGGGTAGGAGAGAACGGGAGCGCAGGTGAATAGAGCAGGCATCATCACACACATCTGGGATGTAGAGGCACCTCAAACCGCTGGGACAGGGGCAGAAGACAGCCCGAGATCCAGCGGAAGTGTTTGCAACGTCGCAGATGTGGATGATGACGCTGCTCTGAGGAGGGGGAGCATGACGTGGCATACACGATTCTCAACCGTATCTACACAGCGAGTGGGGCCACTGGGACTCACTGGGCTCGCGAAAGATTGAGAGAGCCGCGTAGATCAAGACATGCAGTCCCAGATTAAACGGAGTCTGATGTTGCCGAGCACGGTGGCAAAGAACGACCCAAGCAGCTTGCACCTGGGCAAGCGAGGCGTTCGTCCTTACCGTGCTGAACAGCATCCCTCTCCGAACCAGCCAAAGTACAGCATTGGAAGAGATCCAGAGACGTTCCATGATCCACAAGAAGGGAGAGAAGCGTCGAACACCGGTTGGGTTGAACCGCTCATCTTAGTAGCCCCATGCTTGTATACATCAAGCGAAAGTGCGTGCTACAGACGGCCCGGCAGACCGACGTTGAACACTGCCCTCCGTGACCAGCCCAGATGGCGTGCGAAGCATCGGGAGACGTCGCCTGGAGTCAAGACTTTTACCTCTCTTTCGGGGAGGAAAGCCATAGAGCGACCAGGCGACGTCTTCTTCCAGCTGCTGCCGAGTGCGACGAAAGGAGAACGAGGAGGGGGAGCAGAGGCAAGGGTGTGCAGATGGGCAACCGAGGCGACTACATCCGAAGAACGGAACTCCACCAGCGCGACATCTGCAGACTGCCTGCCTCTCTCGACGGTCCGGGGGATAGAAGATCAACGGGCTTGGGGACGCTCCACTCGAGGGCAGTGTTGGGGACAATATCCTCCTGTATGGGGGCGAACTACCCAGCCTGCGGTCGAGTGAGAGACGCCCAAGCCCGTCCACCATCAAGAGGGAGCGCGACCCTCACCTCAGGTGGTGGGAGGGAAGAGAGCCGTGATGCGTCCTTTCCCGTGCGAAGGCAGGTATTTATAGGGGCCGTTGCCACCCATGGCCTTCCGCGTGGAAGCCGGGCGGATTTGCTTCGCCACGGAAAATTTGAGCAAGGGTGGCGTGGTGTTCTAGCGCTTTCCATGGACTGCGCCGCTGGGCAACGGATGCCGCGACCTGTGTTTGGTGAGATAGCACCCAACGGCTTAATACAGTTCAGGCCGGTATCGTCGCGTTCCAGTCATGCATGTCGATATGGCTGCGGAACCCGAGACACAGCGCAGATACGCCACCTCGTTGCCGGACGGGGTCTAATAATGAAGACGATTGCATGCTGATGGCTGATATTGGCTTGTAGTACCGGACGAGATGTTGCTTGAGGGAGAAGCGCGCATTGACTGGGGTGATGAAGGCCGGTGGACCGGGTCGGAGATCAGACCGTGTCGAAGGGTAGCAGCAGAGATAACGCTATACCCCGATCGCAGATCACACCGCACCAAAAGCCAGCAGTAGAGACAAGCAGGTTGCGGTTGCGGTTGAAGAGAGTCAAGAGCCGGGACACGATCGAGCCCGACCCGGACCCGAACTCGTGCACGCTTGTACTCCTGGTGCATGCACCAAGGGCAGGGCGATTCGACATACCCGGATTGCTGACGCATCCGCGTTTGTTCTTAGTCAATCCCCTTTCTGTGTCCCTTGATATCACGTCCACTGTCCTTCCGCGAGGTCGACGGTAGCGCTCGCGAGATTGCGAGATGCAGTCTACAGATATACTTGCAGAGCCGAGTTCAACCAAAGTCCGAGCCGGCTCCGGCTCCATTCCGCCAAGATTGTCGGAGATAGTGCCTGTGCAGTCCCTTGCGCCACTCACGGCTGCACGCCACTCACTTTGGTCTTGCGGCAGACCTCGGACCGCCTGGACCAGGTTCATTTCTTCCTCTCCTTTGAACTCGTACTTCTTCCCAATAAACTGTATTGCCTTTTCGCCCCAACAATCCGCCAGACGACTGACAATCTGCGGCGATAACACCTTCGTCGGCGATGAGGTGTATGTCGGTGCTAGGATAGACGTCGGTGTTACAACCTCTCACCGGTGATAAGACATCATTCGGTGAAAGTGATCGGTCGGTGATGAGACGTGAGGCGGTGATAAGTGAGAGCTGGGTGATACGATTGCTCTCGATGATACGAGGGTCATCGGTGCTCCGTGGGGGGTGCAATGTGCTTCAGTGATATGACCTGTTTCTGTGATACATCCACCGGTGATGCCCAAGTCCGTGATACCACGCCTGTCGGTGATACACGCTTGGTCGGTGATACCATGACCGTCGGTGATTAAACCTCCGTCGGTGATAATGCCGACGTCAGCCATAAGAGGTTCTGTTCCCGGTCCCGTGCCTTCTGCAAACGTCGCACCTCAGGCAGGCACTCACGCTGGGCGTTCCCCACACGTTGAGCACCACGACTGTGCGTACCTTGGTCGCCAAACTAATGAGGTGTCATAATCCCTACTGAATGAACATAAAACGCGTAATCCATGTCTACGTCATCAACTCCATTTCTGACTCCTGCTCAACACGCGGTCTCCACCTCCTGCAGTCCAACGTGTTGTGGAGTTTGTCTCCGTTCGTTCCTGTCCGCGAATAGAGTAGTTACAATCCTATAACAGAAGCCGTAGAGTGTTGCCACGTATATGATCATGTCGAGGAAATAAAGCAGCTGGCAAAACCTGACAGACGCGTTGAATGCTGAGTCAGGGCAGCTCCGCAGTCGATTACAGCGAGATTCATCACTTCACTGCATGGTCTGCAGAGAGGTCCGTTAGGCCCTCTGACTCTTGTTGTACGGTTGCCAGTGCATGATGCGCTGTGACGGAAGAGTTGAAGACACTTGACATCTGCCCAACGCACAGCAGCCGCGAAGAAGACGGCCGCGCACCGCTCACGCAAAGACCGAGTCGTCGCCTATACTAAGTCTCTGCTTTAGCACGACTATGTGCGAGCTAGAGATATGGAGGAGTCGTCGGGACGTTGCGTGAGTCAGTGTGGGCCAAGAGAGTCAAGAGGGGGGGTGAGGATATGCACCGTCAACTCTATGCACACGTAGAGTAGCTCCCCGCGCAAATCAGCGCAGCGAGCTACTCAGGGTGTCACCAATCGGACGGTGCATATGCCTGCCCGCCTTTGAAGCAAGTAATAGAATGTTGTTTATAGAGACGTCCAAGGGTCTGAGAGAACGGGAGCGCAGGTGAATAGAGCAGGCATCATCATGCACATCTGGTTGAGACCAACGCGCGAGCCCCTGGAACACGGGCAGAAGACAGCCCGAGATTCCGAGAAAGCGTTTGCAACGTCGAAGATGTGGATGATGGGGCTGATCTGAGGAGGGGGAGCATGACGTGGCGTACACGATTCTCAACCGCATCTACACAGCGAATGGGGCCACTGGGACCCACTGGGCTCGCGAAAGACTGAGGGAGAAGCCGCGTAGATCAGGACATGCAGCCCAGATAAGACGGAGTAAGATGTTGCCGAGCACGGTGGCAAAGAACGACCCAAGCAGCTTGCACCTGGGCAAGCGAGCCGTTCGTCCTTACCGTGCTGAACAGCATCCCTCTCCGAGCTAGCCAAAGTACAGCATTGGGAAGAGATCCAGAGACAAGGCATGATCCACAAGAAGGGAGAGCAGTGTCAAACATCGGCTGCATAAGCCCTATCATAGTAGCCGCGCGCGCGTACATCAAGCGAAGCGCGTGCTACGGACGGCCGTGCAGACCGACGTTGAACACTGCCCTCCGTGACCAGCTCAGATGGCGTGCAAAGCATCAGGAGACGTCGGCTGCATTCACAACTGTTACCTCTCGTTCGGGAGGAAAGCCGTAGAACGCCGGACGGCGTCTTCCTCCTGCTGCTGCCGAGTGCGTCGACAAAGGAGATTGAGGAGGGGGAGCAGAGGCAGGAGTGTGCAGACGCGTCGAAGAGGGGAAGGCATCCGAAGGAACGGAATTCCACCCGCGCGACGTCTGCAGACTGCCTGCCTCTCTCGATGGTCCAGGGGATAGAGGAGGATGGGGGCTTGGGGACGCTTCACTCGAAGATGAAAAGGTGGAGTTTACCTCCTGGACAGGAGGAACCGCCCGCCCACACTCGAGTGAGAGACACCCAAGCCCTTCCCCGAGCCAGAGGGGGCGCGACCCTCAGGTGGTGGGAGGGAAGAGAGCCGTGATGCCTCCTTTCCCGCGCGAGGGCAGGTATTTATAGGGGCCGTTGCCACCCACGAACGACCGTCCGCGTGGAAGAGGGCGGATTTGCTTCGCCACGGAAAATTTGAGCAAGGGTGGCGCGGGGTTCTAGCGCTTTCCATGGCCGCGTGCCGCACAGACTGAGGGTGGTTGTGTGCTGATCGAGCCTCTGCTTGCGGTACGGAACTAGATGCTTCCCTGATTGGAGAAGCGCGCATTGACCAGGTGAAAATCGGTGGACCGGAAATCCGACTGGGAGCAGGCACCTTGCAGGCCATCTGACGCCCGGAGGAGAACCACTTTCAGCACTTGGAAGGCGAAAATGGCCGACGCAAGTAAGTCTCTGGCCAGTAGTATCCCTCGGCTGACGAGAGTTCGCGTCTTCACCCGCCGGTCGGAGATGCTTTGCGCAGCCGTCTGCGAGCATGGCCTATTGGAGCCGACTTTAGCAGTTGGCATGCGGGTAAAACGCACGACAGAATACGGAGTCGTTGTGCGCAACGGACTTCGGGCTGATTGTTCGTGCACTCTGACCTTGGTCACTACCTGCGGGCATGCTCGCCATCAAAGGGAGGACGAGGCCAGCAAAAGAGCTGGTGTTAGAGTCAAGAGTCGGCACCCCACTTGAACCAAAGTCCGAATCGGCTCCGGCGACATTCCGCCGATTGTCGGCGTTACCGCCTGTGCAGTCCCTTGCGCCACCCTTCCTTGCGCCACCCTGTCCGTTTTTACTCGGCGCGCCTGGGTTCAAGACTAGTCATCGACGCTCCTTATTCTTATTCTCGTATCGCCCCCTCCTACCGTCTCTCGCAACCCCCTCACTCTCTACCATCCCTGCGAGAAGATGCTCACGCGATTCCGCCCTCGACGACCGGCGCGTATCGCCGACGCAGTCTGGCGGGCCCGTTCTCTCCAGAGGCACGCGAGCACAGTGCAGCGCAAGACACCTTCCCAGCTCGCAACCCAGCGCGAGCAGCTGCTTTACGCGCCCTCCCCGCTCGAGGCAGTCGCACTCGGTATGTCCCCCCTTGCCCAGTCTGTCACACCCCCTCATCCCCGCAGACGCCAGCCCGCCCCCGCGAAACGCCGCCGGCGTACAACTTCTCTCCCCCTCCCTTCGCGCGCAGCTCTTCCCCCCCAGCTCGCCTCCCTTCCCCCCTCCCCCTCCGCACGCCGTCAAGCGCTCCCTGCAGCACCTAGCGCAGCACGGGCTCGACACCAGCGCCGCGTCCACCCTCCCTCCCATCTCCCTCCCCCTCCCCAAGCTCGCCGGCCGCACGCTCGACGAGCACTTCCACCGCCTTGGCCGACGGGGCGCCGAACCCTCCCTCTCCCTCTCCCGTGCATTCGCCAACATCCCCTTGCCCCCAATCCCCGACTCCTGGGCACTCGCAAGCGGCTGGACGCGCTACGCCCCCGACGGGTCTGCCGAGCCCGTCCCCCACCTCCCCCCCGAGGAGCAGGCGGTCGTATTCGATATCGAGAACATGCCGCACTACAGCAGCTACGCGATCATCGCTTGCGCCGCTACGGAAAAGGCGTGGTATTGCTGGCTCTCCCCTTGGATCTTGGGCGAGTCGGACGATCCGGAGCACTTGATCCCCTTCGGCCCCTGCCCCTCTGACGGCGCGCGCGTGGTGGTAGGCCATAATGTCTCATATGACCGGGCCCGGGTCAGAGAAGAATATTCGCTCGAAGGGACGGGGAACTGCTGGGTCGACACCATGTCCCTGCATGTGGCCACACACGGGATCTCGAGCCACCAACGGCCAGCGTGGAACAAGTACAAGGCTGGGCGGAAGGCTGCGCGCGTGCGGGCGAACGAGAGCGTGGATGCGATCAGGGGGATGATAGAGGAGTATGAGCGGGAGCTGGGCGGGCTTGATGAGGGCGGAGAGGAGGCGGTGGAGAAGCGCGCGGAGCTCGAGAGGAGCATCGGTGAGCTCGAAACGGGGCTTGCGGGGCTATTGGCGGAGCAGAGCGAGGGTGCTGGACTGTTCAGCGAGGATGTGGACGAAGACCTGGATGCGCTCGCTGGGGATGGCAGCGGCGCCGCGGCGGGGAAGAGGTGGGAGCGGATGACCTCTGGCAATTCGCTCGTCGACGTCGCCCGCCTGCACTGTGGGATCACGATCGAAAAAGACGCGAGGGACGAGCTGCTCGTCTTTTCCCGGGAGGACATCCGGGCGGACCTGGCGAATTATATCAACTACTGCGCTTCGGACGTCGCGACCACACACGCCGTCTTCCGTGTCGTCCTCCCCTCTTTCCTCGAGACCTGCCCTAGCCCGGTCACTTGGGCGGGGGTGATCACGATGGGCAGTGCGTTCCTCCCCGTCGACCAGGAATGGGAGCGATACATCGCTCGCGCTGAAACGAAGTATCGCGAGCTGGAAGGAGGGGTGAAACGGAACCTGGAATCCTTGGCTGAGCAGGCACGCGCGCTAGGCTGGGAAGCAGCGAAGGCCGACCCCTGGCTCGCACAGCTCGACTGGACGGAGAAGAAGCCGCGTCGGCCGCGCGGGGGCGGAGGCGGCCAGCCGCTCAGAGACGCCGCTGTGCCTGATAAGAAGAGTAATGGCCTAGCGCGGGCGCTGCCGAAGGGGGAAGGCGTCCCAGCGTGGTACTGGGAGTTTACGGAGCGCCCGCCGATGCATGAGATGAACGTGCGCCGGTTCCTCCCTCTTCTCCTCAAGCTCGGCGTAGACGGCACACCGCTCGTACATTCGGACAAGTTGGGATGGCTCTCCGAGGCGCCGTTTACCGACCCGCCTATCTCCACCCCCGGCGTTGCAGTAGAGGGCGTGACGCAGTACTTCAAGCTTGGCAAGGCTACCGCGCACAAGGTCGTCGCGAAGCGTTTTCGCGGCTTGGAGAGCCCGTACAAGAATTTGTGGATGCGGCTTGCGGATGGGGAGAAGGGGGTGGAGGTCGAGCAGGCTATTGTACAGCTTGCGGAGGAGCTGAGGGAGGAGGGGATGAGGCTTGGTTTGGGGGACGAGCCGCCGGCGCTGGGGAAAGGGAAGGGGAAGAAGAGGGAGGCGGATGCCTGGGAGCAACAGCTTGATTGGACGCTCGTCACCCCGCGCCCTGTGAGCGCGGTCCAGGAGGGCGAGATCTGGCCGAAATGGTACTGGGACTTACACGCGGCCAAGAACGGAGGCGACATGCCCAAGCTGGACGTCACCGCGCGGTCTAGGGCCGCCCCGATCCTCCTCAAGCTCCGCTGGCAGGGGTTCCCGCTCTTCTACGCTCGGGAGCACGGGTGGATGTACCGCGTGCCCCCGGATGCTGTCAGGGCGCACCAGACGCGGCAGAAGGCGCAGGCGTTCACGCTCGAGGACGATATCCTCCTCGCGCAGGACGTCGACAAAGGGTTCGTCTTCTACAAGCTACCGCACAAGGCCGGCGAGGAGATGAACGTCGGTAACCCGCTCGCAAAGACTTTTGTGGCGTATGCCTCGGATGGGATCCTTACCGCCGACACGGAACAGATCGAGGAGGCGCAGCGCTGTGCTGCCGACGCGCTCGATATGAACGCACAGTGCTCGTATTGGATCAGCGCTAGGGATAGGGTCATGAAGCAGATGGTGGTGTGGCAGGGGTCGCGAGCGGGGGACCTCGGCTTCCCCGCTGAGGAAGCTGCCGACGCCAAGCGCGGCATCATCCTTCCGCAGATGATTACCATGGGCACCGTCACCAGGCGAGCGATCGAGAAGACCTGGCTGACAGCGTCGAACGCGAAGAAGAACCGTGTCGGCTCGGAACTAAAGGCGATGGTGCGCGCTCCGGAAGGATACAGTATCGTTGGCGCCGATGTGGACTCGGAGGAGCTCTGGATCTCGAGCGTCATGGGTGACGCGCAGTTTGGCATGCATGGCGCGACTGCGATAGGCTGGATGACGCTCGAAGGCACCAAGGCGAACGGCACGGACTTGCATTCCAAGACCGCCAGCATCCTGGGCATCTCCCGTGACGCGGCAAAGATCTTCAACTACTCACGTATCTATGGTGCCGGATTGAAGCACGCCCAGTTGCTCATGCTGCAGAGCAACCCCAAGCTGCTGGTCGACGATGCCAAAGCTCTCGTCGAGAAGCTGTACGCGAGCACAAAGGGGCAGAGTACGCGCAACGACCGCTTCTTCGATCGCAAGTTCTGGTACGGCGGGACTGAGAGCTTCCTCTTCAACAAACTCGAAGAGATCGCCTTGAGCGACAAGCCGCTCACACCTGCTCTCGGATGTGGCGTCACAAGAGCACTTACGAAGGAGTATCTTGGCCTGTCCGAGTACCTGCCATCTCGCATCAACTGGGTCGTCCAAAGCTCCGGTGTCGACTACCTTCACCTCCTGATCGTCGGGATGCAGTATCTCATTGAGAAGTACGAAATATCCGCTCGCTATCTCATTTCTGTGCATGACGAACTGCGATACCTTGTCAAGGACGAAGATCGATACCGAGCAGCTCTAGCTCTGCAGATCGCAAATCTGTGGACCCGCAGCTTGTTCTCCTTCAAGCTCGGAATGGACGACCTTCCGCAGGGTGTCGCGTTCTTCTCGGCTGTAGATGTGGACAAGTACATGCGAAAGGAGACGGATATGACGTGCATTACACCCTCCCAAACAGAAGCGCTCCCGCCTGGCGAGAGCTTGGACATCGAAAAAGTCATCCAGGCAACCAATGGAGGCTCCCTCTGGCCGGAGGGCAAAATCGTGGAGGAGACCGAGGAAGAGGTGGGCGATCTGGAGGGCTACCTCGAACCAGACTGCATGATGCACCGTTCTCGCTCTCCTGCCTGGCTCCGCGCCCAAGCGACCAACGAGCTGAGCGAGATTCGCATGCTGTGGAAGGCGGAACAGGAAAAGTCTGGCGTCCCCCCGACTTCGCCACCGCCTTCACCAGCGAAAGCGAGGAAGACGAAAAGCCCTCACGCTCAGACAGAGCACAGGCTGCAAAAAGTGAAACGGAAGTACACCAAAACCGACGCCATGGCGCCCATTGTTACTCATGTTACCTGTATGCCCGTCACTCTGGAACTGTGGGCGGAGCAGCAGGCGAATGCTATCTTAGGGAAGATGTAATTTTGGTTATGCTTTGCTTATTCCTCGGCATTTGTACTATACTGCAACAGTTCAGTTAATTGTACTTTCATCATAATACGAGTCTTGTTATAACATTGAAGGTTACGAGTTACATCCTGCAATTCGCTCGAAATAGTGATACAGTGCATTAAAGTGCCTGGGTATCAAGCATGCGGGTATCAGCATGAGAGGTCATATATCATTGGATGCCTATCGTTCCTCCTTCACGGGTGACCCCAAAGGCTTTGATAGGCTCGCGGATCGTGCTGCTGAATGTGCCAAGAGTTCGTCCTGGAACTCTAATTCTATAAGTGCGTTGGATTCTTCTATGGCACGAGCAAGGGCCGATGCGCGAGTCCAGGGTATAAAGTTTTCAGGCGAATCGTCAATACTGCCATCACTGGGCAGGTCTAGCGGCGCGTATCCCATGCAGATGCGAACAGCTTGAATGCTGCGCTGAGTGGCAACCGCGAGTGAACCTGTTCTGAGAACTTGGCTCCCGAGCGCCGCGGCGCCTTGTGTTGGACCCGCGGGGGACGCGACGGGACCCAAATGCACGATTCGCGTCCCGTGCGGCCGTAGAGGGGATGGAGTCATGGCTTCAACGGAAAAGTAGCCTCCTATCGTGAGCCTAGATGGTGAGGGCGTGGACGTAGGAGACCACTTGAGAAGTGATTGCCTCGGCAGCGGCGATCCATTGGGGTCGGGTGACCCACTTGCTCTTGAGCGCACAAAGACAGAGCTGCGTTTGGGCGAGCGAGACGTCCGATGGTCGCGGGCGTGCACGAACCGGTTGGTGTGTTGCATTCTCTCTTGAACAAACACCCGCATTTGGGGTGCCAGAGGCGTAGCATGAGACATTATGAGCTCCAACACAGTCCATAACAAGAAATCAACCGCTCGAGGAGGACCAGGGCGCAGTTGCGAATGGTCGATCGCGTTCTCTTGAGGCGTATGCTGGGAATTGATTGGGCGTAGGAATGTGTTGTCGAAAGAACTTCGCGATTCATTTGGCGTGATTGGTCGTGAGGGGGACGGTGAAGGGGAGCGGTCCCGCTCAGGAAGCAAAAAGTCTGCACCACCGGTGTCGAGCAAGTCTCGCAACGCAGCACCAATAGACCCCCAAATCCGATTGGGAGCACTTTGCAGGTCATCTGACGCCCGGAGTAGAATCACTTTCAGCGCTTGGAAGGCGAAAATGGCCGACGCAAGTCTCTGGCGAGTATTATCCCTCGGCTGACGAGAGTTCGCGTCTTCACCCCGGGTCGGAGATGCTTTGCGCAGCCGTCTGCGAGCATGGCCTATTGGAGCCGACTTTAAAAGTTGACATGCAGGTAAAACGTAGGACAGAATACGGAGCCATTGTGCGCAACGGACTTCGGGCTGTATTGTTCGTGTACTCTGACCTTGATCACGACCTGCGGGCATGTTGACCACCAAAGGAAGGACGAGGCCACCCAAAAGAGCGGGTGTAGGCTGTCTCACATCAAGGAGCGAGAATATGTCCAAGCTGCCGTCTGCGATCACTGCAGAAATCAAGCCGACAGTGGCTCGTCGTAGTGGCAGGTCCCATAGGCGATGTTCACTTGCTGCAGCCTCGCATATGAGTAATGCTGGCCTGCATAGCTCGCTGATGACAAGGTCGGAGAATGTCGGATCGGAGGTAGCAGCGCCGGCAGAAACCATACTCTGGACCGCATTCAATAGACCAGAGCAGTCTACAGTGTCCCCATAGACTTGAAATAGCTGAGAGAAATCCTTCAGCACAATCGTGGTGTCTCTCTGATTCAGCGTGCCAGGGTTGAGACACGCGGCGGCGTAGTCACCAAGGAAATCGGCAATTTCGCCAGCGAAGACATGAGACGAGTCTTTCAAGATAGTGCGAAGCAATGCCAATGTCTTTCGGATGGAGATAGTAGTCGGAACGCCACCGGCAGCAGTATATTCCTTCACGAGGTGCAAATACTCTCGTCGGAAGGCCAGGAGCTGCGAAGTCTCCGCTGGCGTCGGAAGAATTGGCTTCTCCATATCAGGATGTAAAGCATTCGCTTCGACGATGCCAAGACGAGCTGTAATGTTCTTCGACAAAATTACACCCAGCGCGTCTATTCCATCGCGAAGGAGATCGCGAGCGGACGTGGAATGCTGGTACAACTTCCTAGACAGAACTCGCAGAACTCGGAGAAAGCGGGGAGCTCGCGCCGAGGAGGCGTCGTGGGCAATGATTGTCAGACAAAGCCTGATCAAGTTCTCCATCGGGAAGTCGTCATTAGAGCGTTTCGTTGAAAGTGGTAGCGACAGCTTCGAGGCGGCATTTTCCGCGCTGACGGATCGCGGTGGTGCGTTAGGCCGGTACGCTTTCTCAACAGGTGTAGCGAAGGCGGATTCGGCCATCATCACGAACAAGTCTTGTATGCCGGCCACATCATTTGCCTTTGCGCTCGAACGATCCAAGCACTTGAAAAGGTCGTACAGCATGGCTCCGCTGCTAGCCGTCTCTGAAGCTTCGCCGCCGAGTACGGTCGCAAGACAATCGATTGCTTGAAAGACGAACGCGTCGCCATGCACGGAGTAAAAGAACTTGATAGTGCATTGCAGAGCACTGCGAACACTGTTGTGGGCATTCTGGGACTTATAGATGTTCCAAATAGTCGGCATGAATAGGGTGAAGCCATTCGTATTGTCTACCAGTCGACGGAATCGTGTGCAGGCGGTCGCATAAGCTTCAGAGGAAATATGAATCAGCAACAGGATGCTTCGTTGCAACAGACACCCACCAATCATACTATGAGAAACAATTCCCAGATCAGAAGGGAACGCCTGCAGCGTCGAATTAATGCCCTCCAGCATGTTTGCCAACTTCGCCCTATCGTTCAAGTTGCTGCTCAATGACTTGAAGAGTTGCCGTGCCACGAGGAGGTAAGACATGCCCAAAGTGATCCAAGGAGACCATGGAATATAAGCGGAGCCACTCGGTGTCCGCTTGTGGGACGCAGATGGTGCTGAACTTGAAGGAAGTACGGGCAGCGCGGTTTTCTCAAATGTATATATGTCTTTCGGCTCTCTAGCAAGAAGCTTGTAACGGGTTAGATGGATCAAACTAGATTAGAGGCCCTACATACCTGAAGCACAAGCATATTCTGAATGGTGCGAATGGCCAGCATCTTGAGCTCATCAAGAGGAATTCCTTCTATGCTTTCCGTGAAGGCCGAAGGAGATCGAGGAAACATTGGTCCGGCAGGTGCATTCGCCGGAAACCACAGGAAACCTGCAGGAAGCAGAAGAGCCTCGACTTTGTTCCGCCGAAGATCTCGGAGAGCCATATCGGACACGTGACCTCCGGTCCGGAAGACGAGAGGCATGGTTGTCGCGTAGAGATGGTATGAGTCTAGGCGTTCCATATCGCGAGAAATAGTTTTGAGAAATCCAACGAGATGGTTGAGGATATGGTGGGCAAACGATGGCGGAATTGCTGACTGGGCGAAGAAAATCAAGCGAAGGTTTTGAATCGCATCATGAATGCCGAGTGCATGTCCAGAGAGCATCTCCATTATCGGGCGACCAATCAATGCGACGTCGTCCCGTACGCTTGTCGAGAGTAATTCTTGAGCAAGTCCAGATACAAGAGGATCTCCATCCGCTGCGATGGCACCAAGGAATCGTAAAGAAGCGGAAACCGAGGAAACAAAGATGATTCTTCGCTTCACACCAACATAATAGTTGGCAGCGCTCGATTTGCGTCGCAAAAGTGGGCTCCGAGAATCGGCAGCTTGACCTGAGCTTGACTGAGCAATGGCAGGGGCTTGTCCACTCGTAGCCGAACCCAGGCGATTCAAGAGCAACGAGGGAATGAGAGACAACGATAGACGCTCCGCAGCAGTTTCACTGCCAGTCTCGTTCTCGTCTTCGACCCATCCAATCTCCAACAGTCTCTTCTTCACCTCCCGGGCTACTCCAGCCGTCATGTCTAAGCCGTCTTCTTCTTCTGCTGACTCCGCATACTGGCCCGATCCGATATCCGTTGCAACGAATGAAATTGGTTGCCGGATGCCTTTGAAAGGCCGTCTGTGATTCCTGTCGGTAATATGAAACTGTGCCAAGATTTGATTTCGACGACTGAGTAAGTGCGAGAGCCGCCGCAAAGCTCGCTGTCGCAATTCATCATCCTCACTGATTATGGTGATCAGTTTATCTGAGAAGAGGGTGTGCTACGCATCTCACCTGAATAGATCGTTTCGTATTACGGTTGTTGTCTCCTCTGGATGGCGCTCTCCGTACTGCATAAACAGAAATGCAGCCTAACCCAAGTTAACATCAGAGAGAGAGAGAGATAAAGTATTCCGGACAACGTACGGGTAATAGAACAGCTAGATCATCCTGATCTAGGTATCGATTCCAAATGACACGGCCAAACAATGCGTGATCTTCCTGTTGCAGAAGACCGTTCACTGCAACCAAAAGAGAGAGCAGAGAGACGGCCGGTTTCGCGGAAATGCACTTTAGGTTGGCCAACTTATCAGAGACGACGCCATCCCACTGATCTAACTTGGTGAGTGTTGTTCCAAGAGACAAATCTGCTTGCGATGGTAGCGGTGACGCCATTGAAAGAGGTCGATTTCCCTGCTGAGAAGTAAGATTGCGTAATCGGTGCACACGCTTTCTCTCACCTTCATTGATTTGGCCGAGCTGCTTGAGGCAATGTAGATGTCCCTGATTCTTTTGAACGTCGCATTGACTTCCTCCAATACTTCAGGGGTCACGTCAGTCGAAAGGGATGCCAATTGCTCTGATGTTGGACTGATTTGGCCAGACGCTGGACCTGTGCTTGTTGCCTTTGCTCCCGCATAAGCTTCACAGCACCATGCAGAGACACGAGACAGCCAAGTTGCCCTGAATGGAAATGTAAACAGGTTGACACGCAGGCGGAAAGGTCACTCACCCCTTAAGCGAACGAGTCATTCTACGAAGATGTAAGAGAACAGTGGCCAATAAGATTCGTTGCGAGAAGGGCAATAATACGGCACCCTCCTGACAGCAAAGTCAAATAAACTCAGCCAGACAGCACAGTCACCAACCTTGGCATCGATTAGGATAGCAATTCGGTTCTCAAGTTCGGCAGCAAAGCGTATAACATTGGCCCTGATGCGATCCTCTCCCTAGACGATATTCAGAATCATGTCTCGCCAGCAGTGGTGCCACTCACTCGAACTCCAGGAATGTCTCCACAAATCCTCCGCAGCTCGTATACGAGTTCCAACGTGACAACACATTGTCCGTGCCGCGTCCTTCCCCACTTAAGGCCACTTCCCTCCTTGCTCTTCCCTTTTCCAAGCCCTGAGCCGACATCTCCGAGTATAGCGACTGCAATCATCTCAGAGTTTGATACCCAGAACTGCGGTGTACACCGGGCAACGGCTGTCAATGTTGCGAGTTGAACAGCAATGATGTCGTCTTTCATAGAGCCAGCGCACGCGAAGAGTGGCTTGTAGAAATGTTGGGGGTATTTCTCGCTTAGCGACGCCAAGAGGGCCTCGATAGAAGCATTAGGTTGAGGCAAACTAATAACAAGACGCTGCTCAAAGTCAACAAATGTGGGAGACGTCAAGGATAGGGCGCACCTCAAACAGGAAGGGAATCATGCGCGACATGAGATCATTCCAATTTCGCCGACTCTCTTCAAAGCCGGTGTATAACTTGACGAGATCGTCCAGCTGTCCATTCATCACCTGGGGCATATAAGAGAGTGCTGAATAAAGGACAACACATTGGCTCACATGCAGACGGAGCTCTCCGGTGAGTGCTTCTCTTCCTGCTTCACCACTATTCCATAGCTCCTCAAGGAGATCCCACATTGGTTTCTGCTCTTCATATCCTCCAGGCAGCAGTACCGTAAGGAAAAACGATGCAGATGCAGAGCACAAGTTGGCCATTTGCCATTGTCGCTGGCGAACGTATGGGAGGACCCGAGCTTGAAAGATACTGGCAAGGGTCGATATCAGAAGGGGACGTTGCATCGAGGTTTGTCGGATAATATTGGCGGAAACGGTACAGAACGATGATGACACATGTGCGTATATGCTTTCTTGCATTGTGGAGACCTCGGTGGAGTGCTGCGGCCAGTATTGCTAGCCGGATCATTAGCTCAAAATGTGCAGAAGATACTGAGATATCAGACCTGAAGTGAAGAGAGACACCATTGTCTTTGGACGTGGTCTTCTGTGTCCAGCATCCAAACAAGAACTTCAGCCGCAACCAGAGGAACAAGCGCATGGACATCAGCCTCCGAGCACTTGGCTTTGAACTCCTCTTCGAACGCATCGACGTCTGGCGCAACCAATTTTCCTTGAGAGACATTCGAGAGCACTCGGGAGATGTCATGAGTAGGAGCGATCGCGATTTGCAGGCCGAACAGCGCTCGGAAGCATGCACGCAGGACCGATGCTGTGCATTGATGTGGTAGACCAGCGGGCACAGTCATGGTGCGAACCATGGAGAGAAGGCGAGTCAAGAGAGTGCCCTGAGCATGGCTGGCAGCGCCGCAGGACCACAGTAGACGGTCAAGCACGTCCTACGAACCGCATCAGCAAACCATCAATATGATGCAGCTTTGCCCGACTAACCTCAAACTCTGTAGCTGGCCACGTTCTCAGCATGACATCAAAGCAGTCGACTGCTAATCGCTGCTCCTCTACAGCGGTGCTTGGATCTGCCGCGAGGAAAGGAAGAGCGAGGACGGAAAGCACTTCATTTTCCGCCGGCAGACGCGCCAGCCAGGAAAGCCCGGGTGCTTGATACACTATCTGGGTATAGCGTGATATTACATCGAACAGTGGCTGTAAATGCACAGTTGTTGCCGCCGCGGCGGGTGGCGATTGTGGGAGAGCGGCTGCCTTTCGTTTGCCGGCCAGGCTCGTAGGAGTCTCCATTCCAGACAATGGGAGGGTGACTTTGGAGGCTGTTTCGCTCGCCGAGACGAAGGGAAGGTGCATACTTGAGGCAGAGAATGAAGGCGTCGGAAAGTAGCCAGCAGCTTCATTCGCGTTATCGACGCTGAACTTTTGTCGCATGTGTCCGCTTCGCGCATATCTGCTAGCCCAGCACGCATCCCGCACATCCGCCTCGAACTTCCTCGCCTCCTGAATCTCTGCACCTCGCACCGGCTGTGGCAGATCCCTCGACCCAAATCTTGCTAAGCGAGATGGCTTCGGAATGGAAACCTTGGGTCGGGGAAGAGCGAACGACCGTTCAGAGGGAGCTGGAGAGCCTATTCGTCGTATGGCAAACGAACGCTCTGATGGCGCTGGCGATGCGAGACGGGATAGCTGACCAGTCTTGACAGCTTGACGAAGGGCGGACCATTGCACTGCAGCAGGAGATGGCGGACCTGGGGATGCAGCCCTGGCGCGAGCCGTGTTCAGGTGCAGAGCACGGAACGCCCTTCCTGGAGATGATGTATGTTCGGAAGGCGGTAAGTCTTGTGTTATGGACAACGGAGATGCCGTCATAGCCGGTCTGGGAGATAGCGCGAATGGGATTGGGGAGCCGAGGCTGTTCGTGGGTAGGGATGTCGCCATGAGGCGCGGGGATGTTACGGGAGACTCGACCATGGCCGCAGGCGTGATCGGTGTGTCGGCGGTGGGAACGATTACTGCGGGCGATGCAAGAATCCCTATTCCTGTTTGCAGATACGGTGGGTCGTTTGCATGCAGAGGCGGCGGAGGTGCGTCGTCCGAATCTCTGGCACCATGCCTTCGCATAAACATTCCATGACTGCGTTTCCTTGGTGGTGGCCGAGCACCAGCAGGCCGGCGACCCGGTGAATCGCCATCTTGCAGATCGCTCATGACCGAGTGGCTCCCATGTGAATTGAGGTCGCTATAGAAGGATCAAGGAGACGAGGAAGCGAGCAGCACGGGTAGTGAACGCCGACCAGACAGTGAGTGACCATCATCACCCAGCGCGACCGCTCTTGGCCGGTCAGGGTCGTATCGCCACGATGGCTCACGTGGGCCCGGGGATAATCACATTCCTGCCGATAGTGATTCAGTTCACCATAGTACATGAGGATATGCGAATATAAAGGCTCCCAGAGAAGGTAATGAAACAACGAAAAGGTTGTACCAGAGACTACCAACAGCACTTTCCTTACGGGGAGTTTATCCGAGTAGTTATCCGATACGCGCCACTCAAGTCGCGGTGAGCTAGGACGCGTCGAGTCCCAAACCACAAATTGAGGCACTGGGTACGTGTCGAATGAATGACGTTCATTCCTCTCTTCTCAATTCCCTTGTAGCCTTCTGGAACTACTTCCTCTGGGTCGATGTCACGTCGTGCTGCGGAGTCGTCGCAAAGTTCTCTTCAGACGCTCGGGCTCCCCGATCAGTCGAACAGCCCTGGATCGTCGGTCTTCGACCTACCCATTGGAGAACAATCTCCTTTAACACCAGGACTCCATTCGCGCATTCCGCTGCTGAACGCGAGCGGCGTGTCTTTGAAGGATGGCCTTGAAGATGTGTCGTTCGTGGTGATATCGGGAGGGACGGGAGGGAACGCGATCGTGGGGACGTTTGCAAACAGCGATGTGGTCTACGTGCTTCCAGTGTCGGACAATGGAGGAAGTTCCAGCGAAGTGAGCAGTATACGTCTTCAGTTGTTGGGAATCATTCTCATACATGGTTCAGATTATACGAGTCCTTGGTACGTTTCAGTATGCAGTGACCTAGTCCCCGCATGCTCATCTCTGGCAGGGGGGCCCTCGATCGGGGATTTGCGTTCACGTCTAATCCGACTAATCCCGTCATCTTCAACATCATCGGGCACGCATGTGGCAACTGAGGCTATCCGGGGTCTTCTATCTCATCGATTTTCCCTGGAGAAGAGCGAGCATGCAGCGCGTGAGGAATGGCGGGAGATTGTAGAAGGTCGCAGCGAGCTGTGGAAGGGTATACCGGCAGACAGGAAGGAGACTATCCGAGGTGCGCACAAGCGAGCCACCCCGGTGATCTCGGCAATCTGATGGATGTGCACAAGGGTTCTTGGTGTACTTCGAAGCGGAGCTGTTGCGGCACGCTCACAAGAACTTCGTCTTCCGAAATGGAAGCGTCGGCAACTTCTTCCTTGCTGCAATGCAGCTGTTCCTCCGATCGCTTCCATCCGCTATCTTCTTATTCGGATCGATTACCGGTACCCAGGTATAACATTGCCGTGCGGATCTATATCAACTTATCTGAACATTCCTCATTAGGCGAACGCGCGAATCTTGCCAGTCATCGTCACAAACCACACTGTCACTATAAGTGCCGAGCTGGTGAGTGGCCGGATTTCCACCGCATGCATCTACAGACAAGTCTAAGACGCTCTGAACCAGATGAACGGAGACACCATTATCGGACAATGTGATATCTCGCACCCTGTACGAATCTCACGACATCGCGTAAGACGCTCTAGCAGCACGCGCTCCGCCGTCTTCGATGGTGACGACGGGATGGATGAGGATCAAGTGACTTCTGCGGGTTGGTGGAGAATCGAATGAGCTTCTTCATGTAAGCTGACAAGAGTTCAGCGAACATATCGTTTACGAAAGAAGCGGAGGAATCCGGCAAAGAGGAGCAGCACTTAGCCGCACCTATCAATCGTATGCATCATGAGTCTTCTACTGATTGAACCCTCCCTCATAAGGCTGACAGGCCTCTTGTATCTCAATTCTTACGGACAGGTGCCCGAGCTGCATTGTCGGCTCCTACATTTTCTGACCATAAACCTGTCAGGAAATCTTCCCATCTCCTAATCCCGAGTTCATCGAGAATCTCTCACGGAAAAAGACGCTCATATATTCATGTGGATCTTTGTGGACGTCGTACGTGAGTGGATGGGCATCGAGAGAGCTCATGCTAACATCACCTCAGTGTCATACCATGTATCGCACTTCGAGGGGTAGCAACTGCCATTGCTACGTCACCTAGCCTGGAATCGAAGATCCTTCTCCGTAAGCAGGATGTCGGTGCACTTGAAGACCGACAGCTGACCCAGCTTCCCAGTGAATGCCAAGAATGATCGTGAAACTCCTGGCTACAAAGCGAGCGACTACATTCGGTAAGTCCCGGCACCAGATGTACGAGGAATATTGCTGAAGCTTTCGCGAAGCGCAATAGTTCGTTCTCTGAACAGAGCGGATCTTGGAGCCCGGCGATCTCAGCCGTTACATCCTCCTCGGCGTCGAGAAACTCAGTCCAGCTACCCTGTATCGGCGTATGTAACCCATCTATTCTGCCTTGAGGAAGGCGAAGTCGTTGTAGATGTCGAAGCTGTTACGGTGCGCAGTCACCTCAAAAGCGGGTTCGTACCGCATCTAATGAACCCATGTGATCAGAAGCTCGGAGTTGCCTGTGTGGTCGTGCCCGGGAAATTGTATGAAGCCAATCAACTAGCGAAGGCTCTGCGAGAAGCTCAGTTGGAAAGATTGTAGCGGTTCGTCTTTTCCTGTCTAGGACACTTTTCTAAATGTTCCGTAGATGACAAGATCCGTATTACGCTGTGATGGCGGGTAAATCGTCGCACCCTGATTTGTCGGGGCCGCATGCCGCGGCACAAGGGTTCTCCACGGCGCTGGCTGCGGGCGCCCAACCCGAATGACGTGTTGCGCTCGGCATCGGTCTGGGCAGAATACCGCTTGCTTCTTTTGTATGTCGCATGGTGCCTGATTTCTGCGCCATGCCCATCTGCTGTGTTTCCCCGGACGTGCTTTCAGGTGCACAGCTCCACCTCGTCGCTGCTCATTTTAGACTTCCTGGCGGAGCGCCAAATCTTTACGGACACTAGCACGCAATTCAATCCGAACTCTATCTGTGGCACGTGTGGCTCCTGCGCTTTGAGGTCTGCTGTTTTCTGAATGCGGTGTTTATGGCGCCCGACCAAAGCCCTGGATGAGGCGCCCACGCTTACGGACCGGCGTTCTTGGCAATTAGTATATATAAACCTTGTGCTACGAGTCCGCGAGCCTCATCGCCCCTTTCTGCTTTCTTTCTTTTTCATGGAACACGCCCTCTCTCCCTCACCTCGCTCTGGCCTTCGCTCTGGCATGCAACTCCCTCCTGTCCCCATGAGCACCGCAGGATCGATGTTCAGATCGGACGAAGACAATCGTCTGGCCCCACTGTTTGTTCCTCTGGCAACTGTAGCAATACATCGACTGATTATCGAACAGGAAGGAACATGCCCTCCGGCTGCCTTCCACCCTACCTCCAGTCCCAAGAACTCGTTCGTACCCGGCTGGTCCTACCAACAGGGTTTTACTTGCACGCCGAAGAGAACAAGCACAGATTAATGAAAGGTCGGCATCTTATGCGAACCATATGGGTGGATGAATTACCGTTACGTCTTCGAAACCGGAGTTGACATGCACCCTAGAGGATGACGGTTCGGACAGTCAATACTCTTCCTCACCACCTCCAACGCCTATCCACACTCGCCTCTCTTCCCCAGCAACGGCCGGCGACATTGATGCCCATATGCGGCATTCCATGCGAACTGCCGAACGAGCGTTCTTTGCAGAGCCTGAGTGGGGGACTTGTTCCCCAATAGGCAGCCCGACCTTTTCTCATTCCTCTTCGCCGTCAACGCCTAGCAGCTTGAGCGACTCGACGCCTGGGCAGGCGCCTCAGTTGTCAATCGCGTCACAAGTACCCCGCCAAATCCCCACAAATCCCCCTCAGCCTCAGGGTACATTAAGGCACACCGGATCCCCGCCGAGTTCTACCGAAAGGGTCTCCTATTCCGAACTGGGACAAGGGCCGCGCTTGATTTTTCCAGCGGGCTTCCTTCCCCCTCCGCCGAACCAAAGCGCTCGCCGAGTAGCTCAGGGTTTCCACTTGAGAAAGTGGTACGTTCTGAGTATGCGAATAGAGGACGCCGCTAATCGTCAGACCAAGGAGCGAGAGAGAGACCCAGCTCTCGCTCAGCGAACCAGGGCTCAGGGGCGGACCGGCGTAACCCGCCAAGAGCTGCCATACCCTCCCCTTATCCAGCCAGCTGGGCCATGGTCGGCATGCGGTTCTGCAGCACTTTCATGAAGTCGCCATATGCTCTGTCTCAATCTCCGCTGTACATTGTCTGCGTGTGCATCAATCTGACGGTAGTCCACTTCTACGTCCATGGGAAAATCCGTAATAACTGCATTCAAGCAACCTTGCGGCGGCTGCCCGGGGCTGTGCTCCCTCTTTATATAGCCCATCTAGGTCATGGGGATAGATGAGGTACGTCTGCAAATGATTAACAGTGGAGATAGCAGCATCCCATGTGCGGCGTACAATAAGACCATCGCAGTCGGAAACATCGCTTTTTGGAGACAGGACCCTGAAGGGTCCAACCGGCAGGCAATACCGCAATATCGTACCATACAACCCAAGTTTTAAGCCCTTCAGGTGTCAATTGGGAAGCAGAGGTCCGATGCGGCTACCGTTCCGCTTGCCAATGTTCTTGTCTATTCACTCGCTATCTTTGGTCTTCTCACCGTCCTCACACCCCAGAGCGGAGAAGAAGTATTTTCCTCAAAGCCTTCCCATGTGACCGTTCCCATTGGTAGGGACGGATCCACTACATTGGCTATCGATCTCCGGCTTTCTTGGATATTTTCGTCGTTATCTAGGAGATGTTGTGAACGGGACAGCGGAAAACCAGATTCCAGTAGCAAACTTCCCATCTGTTCCTTTGAATCTCTTGCCTCGGGTCTACTGAGCACCGATGTGGTAGCCAACCGATGGCGCGGGCTTCCCGATGCAAGCGATGCGATCTGGCAGCGCCTATGAAAGCCAGGTTGCCACACTCGGCTACCATGGCAGTTTTGGACGAAGGTGGTGTGACGTCCATCCCTTCTTCCAGTATTTGGATCGGGTGTTGCCGGAGGCACAGCATATCGGTCGTCACGGGAGGTAAACCAACGAATTCCGGTTTTGGGTGTAAATGCGACATTCGCGGAGCAGTTATTGGGCACATGTCGAGATCTGCGAACGGTGCAGAGCCCTGTAGGGTCTGCCTCGCAGCGGTACCGGCGAGATGGTGGGGCAACCGCCGTTGACCTGATCTGCCCACCACGGCCACCTCCCTGTCGGGACTGCCTTCGGGGCCGCACCACTAACCCTCCTCAAGAAAGTACATCCGACATAAGTAGGCAGGTATACATGTGACTGAACCATGTGCAACACAGAACAGCTCAACTTTGGTAATGGGTGAAACTGCACCTTTCTATGCAAGTAAGTCAACATCTCCCTAGGTACATGTTCCTGTTTGCCATGCATCGACCGCCTTGCAAGCATGTTATGCTCTGGAGAGGATTACACGTACATATCAACTGACCGCCGAACGCCGGCAGAACAATGTATGCTTCGTCTGATCCAGAGCATAACAGTACAGATAATCCCCCTCTCCTTTCCCACGTTTGTCAAGGTCATCGAGCTGGCACTTCCAAAATAGAAGGAACACTCTCCCGATGCAGGTGGTGTCCTCGAAGTGAATCACTGGCACGTCCGGCAATCACGTCTGTCAGATGGATCCGAGCGACCGGCTATGAGGTGGGAAGGAGACCCGAGTCCATCTCGGTGTTGTCCGGCAGATTGTGGTACATTGTCCCAATGCAGTTGCGCGCGCGATGTACCTGACCCCGAGTAAGGTTGAAATGATTTCGATGCTGCGGCTGCAACGAAAGTCATGTCATTGTGTAAGTGTGTTCCGTTGAAGCTTGGCTCAGAGCGTGCACCTGCAATTTCGACGATCCCACGCTGCCGAGTTGAATTTTCCCATCTGTGCCCTCGCGTTTCATTCGGTTACGATGATGATGGAGACGACGTGGATGGACGTTGCTGCTGCGCAGTCTCGTGGGAGACATCATGCTTCTCAACCTGAACGGATGGATGGGTAGAGTTCACACACTCAGCTGTCAACGGCCGAGAGTAGCGATAAGGTCAAGACTTTCAAAGGCTTGTTCATGTCATCTTGATGATGGACGGGATACTAACGGGGTCCTCATCGCCACACAGCTTCTATCTTTTAATCCATTTGGGGGAGGGGTTCCTGTCCACGTGTTGACCCGGCACAAATACGGCAATCTTCTGAACCGCACGCGGGAGCCGCTCTTGGGCCTGCAATGCGGACCGGTATTCAACACGCTTTCGGAGGGCTGTCCAGAGTCTCGGGACTGTGGTGTTTGTCAGAGCTCGCTGGGAAAATGATCCGGGCTCGGTCAGATTCTCGGTGGATCTCAGACCACACCCGGAGTGACACCTTTCGGCACTGCTCCGTATTGATACAGTATAGGTTCAATTCGACAGGGGTTCGGGGGGAGGTCTGGAGCATCAAGAGCCGCAATAGCATATCTACGTTTTGTGTAAGATGAATGCCATAGACTCAGACCGGAATAAGCCGTAACTCTGTACCACTTCGCCCGAACTTGTTCACCGCAATCGGGTCTGCAATGTCAAAAATATTCATTGTGCCTGTTTTGGGGGTGCCTTCAGTCAGATCCTTCGAGCCATAACACGAAGAGCGAAGTTCTGCCTGTCTCGATTCTCGTCCCATAAAATGTCTCGCTCCCTGGACCCCACAAAAAATCGGTCCCTTCGGCCGGCGGTCGAGAGTCTCTATCAAGTCAATATACAGGCGAGGACTTATTGGACGGGGCCGTTGATGATGGGCACGCTGGCAATGACCTAGAAGGAAAGAGCGCCACTGTAGAAGTTCTCAAGCGCCCTTGGGGAGCGTGGGCGTGCCCCACGGCCTTTTTCACGCCGAGGATAAGTTAGGCGAACTCCCTCATGACATCGCGATATATGCGCAGCCAGCTTTCGATGCCTCCACCATGCTTGCAATTTCGAGGATATGTGCCGAGCCCCACGGTGGTACAGGCACGGCGGCCGCATCTGCACGCTAGTGCAGTCTTTCATCGTGATGGGGGTGCCCCTTGCTTTAGACGTTAGTTGGAAATTACGCGCCGATGATCAACCAATCAGAAGGGTGCCATTGATGTTGTACTATCGTGTGGTCCGTAAGGAAGAAAAGGGAGGAACAAGTATTGAAGGAAGGCGTGGGAGGATGGACGAGGGGCCTGATTTAGAGATGCTGTGGCGGAAGCAAGAAGGAATGCAGCAAGTCAGATTGTCGGCGCGGGGGCGCTTTTGTTTTCTCTCTAGGGTCTGGTTTTTGTTTGATACAGGATGGCTTCGAGGGCGATTGTGTCGATGCAAGGAATGCGAGTGATGCGTGGGGAGGGTTATGTGGTTGGGCGGGTATATGTATCCTACATGTCGGAACGCGGTTTTGGGACTGAGTGCGGAGACTGCGAGATCAGAAGCTGAACAGGCCATAGCCACGTCTCCGACTCTCGAATGGATGGGTCAAGACGGCGGCGACGAAGAGCCCGACAGTGAGGCCTAAGCACGAGTATCAGTACGGAGCACCTGTAGGAGCTAGATGGGAGGAACACACCGATAGACACTTCAATAAGCTGCTCTGCGATACTGAAGCCAGCAGAGTACGAGTCGCCGCCGTTATCAGACAAGGAGGCGAATGACAGCAGACCGTTGATAGAGGATGGCACTTGGAACAGGACACCGGTCACCATGACCACGAATGCCATGCCGCCCCCTAGGAAGCGACCGTAGACGTTGCCGCAGACGCCGACAACGAGGGCACCGAGCATAGCGACGATATCGGTACGGTTGATGAACTTGAGTCCGGAGAAGTGGTTGGTCGTCCAGCCAGCGCAGGAGATGAGAATCATGACAATCTACAGGCACGCAGTAAGGGTCAGGACAGCTTGCTGGAATGAACGAGGACAACTCACAAATTCCTTTCTATTCCACGGTGCTTGGTTCCTGAGACTGAGTGCAAACGAGAATCCTGGTACGCAGAGGAAAGCCCACCAAGGGCTTGCCTGTTGCTGCCACCAGGGTCCATTATCATCATGCACCGGGCAGGTAATGCCGTTCTGCAAGCCGAGGCCGATGACCTGCTGACCAGTGATCTGCGTATAGAACTCTGCTCCGATTGCGAGTCCGAATCCAAGGAAGAGGGAGTAGATGATCGAGTACATCAACCGCACGCTCCCGCTGATAATGTTCCTGCTCGCGAGCTCGAGCGCGCCGGTGAGCACGATGAACCCCGGGAGGATGAGAACGATGCTCCCGCTTGCGACGGCGGCGTAGCACACCCTGTTCGTCGCTGCCAGGCCGGCGGAGATGAAGCTGAGAAGGAGGGCGATGACAATCTCGAAGACGTGGGTGAAGAGCTCGTTCTTGCTCGCGAGCTGCTGGACGAGGACGAGCAGGCATCCGAGCGGGAAGGCGCACATGGCATCGAGGAAGGAGCCGGAGAACGAGATGGGGGTAATGAACGCGCTGCAAAGCCCGCCGATGAGGATCGCGACGAGGTTGCGGTACCGGCTCTTGGCGCGCATGATATCGTCCAGCCTGTCGCTGGCGTCCTTGACGCCCAGCTTGTCGTGGATGACGGCATTGTACACGGCGTGCACGTCCTGCAGACGGCCGAGGTCGAGTGCTTGCGGCTGCTTGAGGAACTTTGTCTCGCTCGTGCGGGTCGTGTCGTCGTTGAAGGAGAGAAGCATGAGCGACGGCAGGTGGACGCACGAGACGTTCATGTCGAGCACCCTGCCCGTCGCCTGGATGAGCGCCTCGAGCCTGTGCGTCGGCGCGCCGAACATCATGAGTGCGCGTGCAAGCTTGAGGAGGAACTCCTGCCGCTGGAGCACGGCCGCAACATGCATGGTGATGAAGATCTCTTTCTCGAGCCGGCGTTTCTTCTGCTTCTTCCGCCGCCGGCGCTCCGCATCCTTCCGCCGCTCAGCCTCGAGCTTCTCCTCCTCCTCGGGCGTAGGCTCCCGGTGCTTGAACGCAAAGTACGACCCGCTGCGCTTGTGCTTCGCGTGCTCGTCCGGGCTGCTCTCGCGCGAAGAGAGGCGCGACATGGTGAGCCGGGGGAGGGAGAGCACGCCTGGCCACTGAGCGCGCTTGAGGCGGCGCTCGCCTGTGCCGGCCGTGCTGGCCGCGTCCAAGCTTGTCGTGGTCGCCCGAGACAGAGGCTGGATAGTGGACACCCTCGACAAGCTCATATCCTCCATCGGCCGCGGGCTCGAGATGAGCTCTCCGGTCTTCTCGCCGACCACGTCCTCCGAGTCGGACTGGAGGTCGTCGACGCTCGCCCGCCTGCTGCCCATGATGCTTCCTGGCTGGCTTCCCGGCCTGCTCCCAGGCCTGGACCCCCCACCCTCCCCGATCCCCCAGCCAACACTCGCCCAGCTCCTCCTCCTCTCCTCCTTCACCCTCCTCCTCTCCTCCTCAACATCCAACTCCCCCTCCCCAGCCTCTCCATTCATGTCATACCTGGCCAGATGAAACCCGCTCCTTCCAACTTGGGGCGCAAGCGTGCTCGGCGCGGGCGCAGCTGCGCCAGACAGGTTCGCGGTGGTGGCGATCAGGCTACCGAGGACGCCCCCGCCGGACTGCGCGGCTTTGGGCGTGCCGGGCCCGGGACCGGAGGAGAGGGCGTGCCAGAGGGAGGAGAGAGAGTGGGCTGCTGTCTGGTGGTGTCGCTCTGGTGGAGCACTCTCAATGCGCCCGAGCGGTGGCCGGACAGCCTCGCTGATGCTAACCGGCTCGGACTGGCCCTCCCGCTCCCACACCTTCTCCCCCTCCCCCTCCTGCTCCCCATCCCCGTCCCGCTCCCTCCGCGAGCCCTTCTCGCGCCCCATCAAACCCAAACTCTCCTCATCGCTCGTATCCGGCGTGCTAGGCGCAGTAGTCGAGATACTGCTCGCCCCGCTGGAGAAACTCGCGTCCCGGTGCTCGTACATCGTCAGCAGGCTGGCGAGCACCCCCCTGCCCTGGAGGTTCGGAGCTGCGCTGGGCGGGGTGCGGGGCTGCTGCTGCTTGACCGGGCTGGGCTCTTCCGACTCACCCTCCTCTGGCTGGAGGGGCCGGGGCGCAGGCCGCTCCTCCGGCCGGTTGCTCCGCCTCACGAGCCGATTAGCAGCGCGGACGAATGCCCACCGGCCCCCCGCGTGCAGCTCGCCCCGCTCTGGATCGGGCGAGCCTGCGATGGTGGCCGGCTCGGGAGCGGGGAGGCCGAAGGTTTGGTCGGAGGGGACGTACACGTCCAGCTGCTGCTGTTGTTGCTGGGCCGTGTCCGGGGGAGAGGAGGAGGAGAAGTGTTGTGCACGCTCGTGGGTCTGCAGCGCGGCGCGTAGGGCGCGGAAGGCGTCTCTCTGCAATTTAGGAGCATATAGTCAGCAATCATCCATAAGGCAGAGATAGTGGAGACGCACATTCAGCCCCCGTTCGTCCAGTTCCCGCCCAAGCCGCTCATCATCCGCATTCTCCTCCTCCCTCTTCCTCGCCCGGCTCTCCCGGTGCTCCTGCGCATCAGGTCCTTTCTCGATCGCGTGGTCCTTGTCGCCGCCGCCGCCCTCGCCCTCAGCGCTCGCCCATTGCACGCGGCGCTTCTTCCTCTCCCGCTCCCTCTCCCTCTCCCTTTCGCGCTCACGGTCCTCCTTCTCCAGATCCCTCCCGTCCCGGTCGCGGTCGTCATCGATAGGCAGCATGCGCGATAACGGGGAAGGGGAGAGGGTGCCCGAGCTGTCGTGCGAGTCCACCTTGCGTCGTGTGTTGGCGTGGTTGTTGATGATAGAGGTGAGGGTGTGCGGGGCGGAGCGTGTGCCGTCGGGGTAGGCAGGCGTTGCGCTCTGCGGTGCTTGTGCTTGTGCGTGTGTGGGTGGTGGGGAGGAGGATGGGGTGGTGCTGCGCTCCCCGCTGCCTGCAGGGGGAGGCATCATCGTGCGATATCCTGCGAATTCCCGCTCCGTGCTTCTTGATGATGTGATTTCTCAGTAACGTGTGATGTGTAAAGGATATTTAAAGAAACTGGGTGAACGCGCCGCCGGCAGACTGGGACTGTCCACGAACGCACGCGAAGAAGGTGGATGTGCTGATGATAGGGACAACAATGACGTCGCCGCTTCTATCTTCTTGGGAAATGAAGCTGCTGAATATGGCAGTGTGAGAAGGAAGAAGGCGGGCGAAAATAGCAGCAGAGCAATATGTACTCACGGCGCTCGGCTCCCGGGTTCGGCATATCTATCTCTGCATTCAGCCCTCCCAGCCCGTTGCTATCTGCTGCGCGCTCCAAAGCTTGGAATACAGTTCCCCCGTCGCCGAGCCGTCGCCGACCGCTGCTGGAGCGTCATATCCCCACTGTTTGGGCAATTGTCCCAGACACCTGGACCAAAATAGAAGTCTGCCCGCAGCAGTAATACGGTATCGGCGGCGCCACCAAGCCGCCGCCTAACTCTTTTGCGCCGGTTGGCTGACGCAGGAATACACGACGGCGGACCATATTCAATTTTCCCCTGCCCGGGAAGTGAGAGTCTCCGGCGGTCCAGCCCCAGAGCAGGAGCCGCCCGTGTCCATGTCCGTAACACCCGGCCAGGCTTCACGCGGCAGCGCGAGCAAGGAGCAGAGGCGAGACAATTGACGTCAGCAAATAACGCCGTTTCGGGGGGATGTGGAAGGCCGGGACTCAGGCTCGGAAGACCGGACGAGAGGGGGCCGAGGCCGCACGGCCGCATCGGCATCGGGAGGGGCTGTGCCCGGAGGCTGTTTGGGGTTTTGGGGTTTTGGGGTTGGGAGGGGACGCGGTGCTGCTTTCCTTCGTGTTCTTGTGAGAGGCTGGAGAAAGGATGTGCTGAATGATATCTTCTCAAACTGATTTTGCCCTTGTATTCCTGTTTTGAAGACGACTGTATCCTCACCTATCCATCACCCTCGATGGTCACAAACCAAAGCGCCTTCGCATCATGACTGCTGCGTACTGCTGGCGAGGATCCTCCCGATGGACAAGCAGCTCTTTCGCCCGTCACACCCGGCACGCTTTCCCAGGACGGTGCTGCACCTCTTTGAGCGATCTCTTCTGAGAGAGATCCTGCTCTCGCTTCTTGATCTGCTCTCGCGTCTTAATCTGCTCTCGCGTCTTAATCTGCTCTCGCTCCTCACATCCGGAGCACCTTCTCCGTCAATCTTCCCTCCTGGATTTATTCTTCTGTCGAGGAGCTACACGATCTCTTCCGATCGTCACACCCAAAGCACCTTCTCAAACCGACACTCCCACGCCACACCACTCTTCTCAGGCCGATCAGGCCCCTGGGATGTGAATGTCTCTCGCGTATCACACCCCAGAGCCGTATATAAACCCGCCTCTAGACGGGGCCTTGGAAGGCATCTTGCCCTCGCTTTTCCCCCCGGTCCTCACCAGCTCTGTGGGAGACCGCACTTGCTCTACATGCCTCGCCGTGCATGGTCGAGAGTGAGACGCATGTCAGACATTCTTTTGTTTCCATCCACACAGGCGGTATGTACAGCACCTGCGTGTCCCTCCTCCACATTTTGTTCTCTGCATCGTCTCCTCGCAACGTGCGGCGCGACACCTCGACATGCATACTCGCTCCTGATCGGCTTCCGCTCCCATAATGGGAGCTCAGCCAGGCCTCCCTCCCATATGCATGTCAGGCGTCCCTGCCCCTACCATTCTTTCCCCGTCTCGTCTGGAGAGCAGGCCCGACTCGCTGCAATGATAGGACCGAAAGCGACTGCTTTCTAAGGGTTTCTCAGATCCGCGAGTCCCGCCTGCTTCATCTCCGTCGCTGTCAGAGCGCAGCCGTCAGCTCGACATCGTCCTGCATGCGCGGTCTCCTGAGCTCGCAAGCTCAGGTGTAGGATTGAAGTGCGAGGCGGTGTCAGCGTCGGCTGCGCTCTGTTCCCTCTTGCGGAGCTGTACTCTAGGATGGACATAGACGCCAGTGGTCTTCGCATGCCCGAAGGACGCTTCTTGCACCGCGCTACCACCCTTGGTCACTCGGTGCTCAGGATGCGCTCTCGTGGTATGCGTGGCACAGCGGCGTACCTAATCGCTGGCCTATTATCGCTACGCACTCTCATCCGACACCGATATCCCTCCCCCTTTTGAACTGGCCTTGAGGAAGCAGTGGGCTCAGGAGTCTCCCTTTGACTTGTGTGGAGGAGTGGTCTTCCTGATGCGGCACGCAGGTCGAGCCGCTTCGGTGACTGGACGAAGTCTTCCCACATAAGTCATGGGAGAAGGCTATACGTCCCACCTATGGGCGGGTGCAATCCTCTTTCTGCTCGCTAGAACTGTCTTATACCGGAACAAAAAGGATCGATATGCATATAACGGCTGCAAACCGCGGCACTTTCGAGTATCTCTAGGCACATATCTGCACGTCTCGCTCGGACATAACCCAGGATCTGTTGCCCTTCACGTGCTCTCTGTGCTTGCCTTGACAGTTGGAGTAACCTCTTAATGAGGCAGCTGCCGGTGTCTGCGTGGCCACCCACGGACAGCATGTGCAGATTGACAGGCCTCGCCAGTCTCTCCGCCCGTCTGGACATTCAACACCGAGGATGCTCGTCAAGCGTACTCAGCATGCTGCACCGCTTGTTTCCTGGCAGCTCGGTTGCCTAGGGCAGGCAAGGGCGATCGTGGCATGCTCGGTCCTTAACTGAGGAACCGTCTTCGGCATGCTTAGTGGATAGCAACCGACGCAGGAGGAAGAGTGCACAGAACCTCCGCCTGGTCTGGCACTGTGCGGTTCTGTGTCGAACTCTTGCAGAACTGCGTCGGTTTCTCACACAACGCATTCTGTATTCTGCACTCTCGTTCTGGTGGATGACTTCCATCTGCCTCCCACTTGTGGTCAACGGAAGGAGAGGTGACTCCGGAAACTACCATCGGCAACTGCGCTGCGCTATCAATCGCGTTCTTTATCGGGCAAGCACCCATTGGCACGCCTGATCAAGAGCAATTCCTGTCATAATGTCCTCAAAATGACAGCTGACAGTTACGATATTCTAGCAGGATCTTCCCTACATGACGAAATGTAACCAGTGCGTAGTTGTGCGGCAAGGTGTGGATTTTCGGCGGCCAGGCAGCATGAACGGGCTGCCGGCGTTTAAGCCGGCTGCGTGGGTTCTCGTTAGGATGCAAGGTAAACTGTCGGCGTTTAGGCGACCGATGGGTGGTCGGTGTTTAAGAGGCAGGCGTGGAGTGTCGGTGTTAGGAGACGGGGAGTGTCGGCGTTACACAGGGCGAAGTGGAACGTCGGCGCTTAGGGCGGAGGGTCCGCGTTTAGAGCAGGGGTAGCCGCCCACACTGCAGGTACGCGTTGACGTCATCGGCTTTAAGCCCACCTTCCGTGGCGATGCAGAAGCACTTGCTTACCAAGTTAGTCGACCTGGCGAATGTTTTCCCGCCTTTGGTGCAGCATTCGCAGCGCCATGACCGCGGCTTTTCTCCCTGTTGCGTCTGATGCAGGGGCATGCCGGAGCTGCTATCGGTCTTAAAGGGCCGGTCTGCTGCTCCATCCACGCTCGGTTTGTGTCCTCGGCGATGAGCAACCCGGTTGGGACAGCGAAGACTATAAAATCTCCAGCGCGCGCTCTTTCCACACGGTACGCTACTCGCTTAATCCGATCTCGGAGTAACAACACCCCGCCTGCATAATCTCCCCCACTTCGCTGACTGTCCTTCACCGGCTTTTCGCCTCGACCACCCTCTTCCACGCCCGGGATATAGAGCCAGAAGAAGAAGTCCGTCAACAGCGACACATCGAGCGCCCTCCTCGTCTCGTAGCTCAAAAACGCTCGACATGTCATCGAACACCCGGCAGCTGCCTAGCCAACCGGCAGTGGACATAGAGAAAGCCCAGCAGCGGCCGTATGAGGAGCAACCAGTCGACGGCGAGACGACACCTCGGAATGAGCAGTCAACGGACGGGGAGGTAGAGTCTGCACCTGGATCGAAGGAGGTCGAGAAGGACCAAATTGAGGTGACCCTGGAGGATAAAGAAGGTGCGCTCTGCTGTCAGCCTCCCTCTTCTGTGCCTCGCTGACGTATGCAGATCCACTGAACTGGAGCCTCTACAAGAAATGGCGCATCGTCCTCATCATATGCAGCGCAGCGCTCTGTGTGACGTGCGCAAGCTCTCTGGCCAGCTCAACGTACCAAGGGATGGAAGAGTCGTTCGGAATCAGCATGGAGGTTGCGATTCTGACTGTCTCGCTATACGTGGAGGGTCTTGGGATGGGACCGTTGCTGCTTGGACCATGTGAGCACCCTTACCCCTGCTTCCGCTCGGGCAGCTCTGATACCTTGCACAGTATCAGAGTTCTTCGGGCGGAACAAAATCTACCTCATCTCCTTCGTCTGCTTCCTCCTGCTCAACCTGCCCGTCGCGTTCGCCAACAGCGCCCCGCTGCACCTCGTCTTCCGCTTCGTTACCGGCTTCAGTGGGGCCGCCTTCATGTCCGTCGCAGGGGGTACGGTCAGCGACATGTTTTCTCCCCGGGAGGTCGGCCACCCGATGGCGATTTACACGGCAAGTCCGTTCCTGGGACCTGTCGTCGGGCCCGTGGTAGCTGGATTCATCAACCAGAACACGGACTGGAGGTGGACGTACTACGTAGTTATCATCTGGACGTTTATCGAGATCATCCTGCTACTCCTGGTGAGTATCAGTATCGATGTCGTGGTGTCCGCAGCTGACCATCGCCAAGTTCGTTCCCGAAACATTCCGGCCCGTGCTGACGAAGGAGAAAGCACAGCGACTACGGAAAGAGACGGGAGATAGTCGGTACTACGCGCCCATCGAGAAGAGCAACAAGTCCATTTCACAGACGATCATATTCTCGTGCTACAAGCCCTTCGAGATCCTCTTCTTTGAGCCTATGGCGCTCCTCCTCAACACCTGGACATCACTTTTGCTTGGCATCCTCTACCTCTTCTTCAACGCCTTCCCAATCGTCTTCCGCGATGGACACGGTTTCTCATTGCAAGAGAACGGACTGACGTTCATCGGGATGGGCATCGGGATCGTACTCGGCACCAGTTCCCAATTCTACATCTGGGGCCCGCTGGATCAGCGCGAGTGGGAGAGGTACGGCGGGCCGCCTCCTCCCGAGACCCGGCTGTACATCGGCATGGCCGGCGCTATTGCTGTTCCGATTGGCCTATTCTGGTTCGCGTTCACCACATACCCAAGCGTTCACTGGATCGCCCCCATCATCGGCAGCATCCCCTTTGGCTGCGGCACGATCTGGGTCTTCACCTCCGTGTTCACCTTCCTCGTTACGACCTACCGTCCAGTAGCAGCCAGCGCTATGGCGAGCAACAGCTTCATGCGTTCTGCATTCGCAGCTGTCTTCCCATTGTTCTCGACCTACATGTACGGTCGCCTCGGCACGGTCGGCGCCAGTGCGCTCCTAGCGGGCCTAACGCTCCTCATGGCTCCTTTGCCATTCGTCTTCTACAAGTGGGGGCCGCAGCTGAGGAAGAAGAGCCGGTTCTCGAACTCGCCCTAGACAGAGACACGGAAGGAAGGTTTCGGGTGGAAGTTTTCTTAGATTAGTTACCCACAGACGCATTGTATCCCTACCTGCAATTTTGAATGATATCCACATTACCGTCGAGTCAGTGCACTCGCTTATGAGAGCTCTTCCAAAATGAGCTGGCGAGCAACTGGAGAGGATGAGAGTGTTTCTGAAACCTCACGAGCTCGAAGGGGACACGGATGGGTTTCCGGACCGGTCCCCGCCGTCGCTGATAGCATCGTTTAACGAGGCGTGTCGGACGTAGACTCCCGCTCAGGGCTGTAGGGACGCTGATGGATTTCCACGCGCGTCACCGCCTTGACTGACGTCATCAGCTTCTCCCGTAAGTAGTGGCAGTGCTCGCAAATTCTTATCTAGATCGCCGACTTTATTTTCCGTCTTTGTCACCGGGCGGCATAGGGTGCGCCCCTGGTAGGAATCATGACCGCGGGTCATCCATTCCTGTCTGTCCGACCCAGGGGCATCGCGGAACAGCTGCAATCGGCGCACCAGGTCTGGACCTTTACCCCATTCATCCTTGCAGCAGTATAAGTATCCAGCTATGAGGACCGTCCGCCGGCAAACGAAGACGACAGGTCTTCCGCACTCATACCCGCAAAACCGTACTGCAGTCTGCGGTACCCACTCGCTTAATTGCAATCCGGACCGCACCGCTCGGAGTATCTACCTTCTATAATTACTCCAACACATCAAGCGTCCGTATCGCCCCGTCTATCTAATGGAGAACACAACGGCCGTATCGGCCGTATCGGCACCGGCACCCGCTCAAGAACACTCACAAGACTCGTGCACATCATCCCGGAGCTCCGTAACGCTCAATGTACATGGAGGTGCTCCGTCCGTACCGATCACACCAAAGATTACGGACCTCGAAAAAGGCCAGCTACAGAAAGGTCTCGAGCAATCCTCTGAGGATGAAATTGTGCCAGCGGCAACTAAGGGGAAGGAGATGGACGGGATCGAGGTCACCTTGGAGGGCATGGAAGGTACGTCGCTTTCATTGACCTCTCATATGACCTAATAACTGATGCATATTGCAATGTCAGATCCACTAAACTGGAGCTTGTTCCGCAAATGGCTCATCGTTTTCGTCATCTGCGTCGGCGGCTTCTGCGTCACGTTCTGCAGCTCCGCAGGTGGTTCTACGTACGACGGATTGGAAGATTCGTTTGGGATCAGCATGGAGATCGCTATCTTGACCATCTCTATGTACATCGAGGGTCTCGGTGTCGGACCTCTGCTGCTCGGACCCAGTGAGTGCCATTCGTTCCCTACAAAGCGTGGACAGTGTGCTTACGACATCTCCAGTGTCCGAGTTCTTCGGCCGTAACAACGTCTACCTGATTTCATTCGTCTGTTTCCTCCTCCTCAACCTTCCCGTTGCATTTGCCAACAACGCCGCGGTTCATCTTATCTTCCGGTTCCTCACCGGTTTCAGTGGCGCGGCCTTCATGTCTGTTGCCGGCGGGACCGTCAGCGACCTCTTCGCCTCCAGAGACGTCGGCCATCCGATGGCTGTCTACACGGCGAGCCCGTTCCTGGGTCCAGTTGGCGGGCCTCTTATTGCCGGTTTCATCAACCAGAATACGGATTGGAGATGGACGTATTATGTGGTCCTGATCTGGGTCGTAGTTCAGATCGTTATGATGGTTGTGGTGCGTGATCTCTGGACAGCTGACATTCTTGGTGCTAATTATTGCTCAGCTCGTTCCTGAGACATACAGACCCGTGCTGCTTAAGCGTAAGGCTCAGAGGCTACGCAAAGAGACGGGCGATAACCGGTACTACGCGCCGATGGAGAGGATGAAGAAGTCCATCCTGCGCACGGTGGCAACTTCCTGCTACACGCCTTTCAACATCCTCTTACACGAGCCGATGGCGTTCCTCCTGAACCTGTGGACATCCCTGTTGCTCGGCATACTTTACCTCTTTTTCAATGCCTTCCCCATCGTCTTCCGCGATGGACATGGCTTCTCGCTGCAAGAGTCGGGCCTGACGTTTATCGGCATCGGTATTGGTATTGTCTTCGGTACCAGCACCCAATTCTACATCTGGGGACCAATCTTTCAGCGCCAGTGGGTGAAGTACAACGGGCCACCTCCTCCCGAGGTTCACCTATTCATAGGCATGGCGGGCGCTATCACCGTTCCAATCAGCCTGTTCTGGTTCGCGTTCACGACCTACCCGAGTGTACATTGGATCGTCCCGATCCTCGCCAGCGTCCCCTTCGGCTGCGGAGCCATCTGGGTCTTCACCTCCGTCTTCACATTCCTCGTCACGACCTACCGGCCTGTCGCGGCCAGTGCGCTCGCAAGCAACAGCTTCATGCGTTCGGCATTCGCGGCCATCTTCCCTCTGTTCTCGACCTACATGTACGGCCGCCTCGGCACGGTAGGGGCCAGCGCGCTCCTCGCCGGACTTACAACTCTCATGGCACCCCTGCCATTCATCTTCTACAAGTACGGCCCGCGACTGAGGCAGCGGAGCCGTTTCTCCCATAAGTACTAGACGTCAGAACGATAACAACTTGATTGTTTCGTTCTAGGACGGGTTATAGTCATAGTCGCTCTGCATCACTGTATTTTAGCTGCAAGCCTGGACGCGCATAATAATTCTACGTGTTTCAATTAGTTTTCACTGTATGCACTCTTTGAGACGCAGTAACTGTTCCTCGTTCCTTGCAACTCTCACCCCAGTTCAATAAAGTGTGGTCCAGTCCCTCGGTCAGGAACCCAACAATCAGCTCTCCCCTTATAGGGTATATTCTATTCCTTATCTCCGACGACTCTATTTAAATGCATCATTGTGTTTCAGCAGAAATCTTTCCTGTATTCATATAATATGCAGCCTACACTACTTGCTCGTTGTGTGGATCCGAAGATTGAAAAAAGAGTCATCGAAGATTCGGGACTTCAGCGAGCCGTCGGCGATAAGGATGACGTGTGCTCAGGGTACGCGTCGCCAGCCGGCGCGCAGGATCTGGTCGTTGCTGTGCGCTTCCAAACCCGGAGCCACGACTACACCGAGATCAACCACTTGTCTCCTATTCCCTTTCCATCTCTTTCTCCCTCGCTTTATAGACTGGACTGGCTTGGTAACTTGAGAACGACAAGAAAAACCCCTTTAGAAGATCAAGAACAGATAGACTGCGATCATCAATCAGCGTACGAAACATGGCAGGAAGGGAGTCATTGGTACGCTTATTGTTCTTGCCCAGTTTCATCACAGCTGATGAACCACCGCACAGTGGGAGAGTGGCAAGGATGAGCAGGTAGAGGTCAATCAGCGGGCGCTCATAGACAAGGTGCTGGCGCGATACTCTGGAGAGTTCACAGGTGCGTCCTCCGCATGACAGCCTACATTCACGGCGCTTACTCGGCTCCATCAGTCTTTCGAGAGCTCTTGCAGAATGCGGACGATGCACAAGCCACACGAGCAGAGATCCGCTTTGAGACTAAAGCATACACGGACGATCCCTCGGTTCATGTGTCGCCCGACCGTCTGCCGAACCTGAAGAAGGACCTCCTGCATCAGTGGGCTTTCAAGAACGATGGGATGGTGTTCAGGGAAGAAGACTGGAATCGGCTCAAGAAGATCGCGGAGGGCAATCCAGACGAGGAGAAGATTGGTGCATTCGGTGTCGGGGTGCGCATGATGCTTGTAGAGCCAGGCGACAGTGCTGACGCCGCGTGCATAGTTCTACTCCCTCTTCTCCGTGACGGATCAGCCGTTTGTCAAGTCAGGTCCTGGATGGATGGGCTTCTACTGGCGAGATGGCGGAGATCAGCTGTTCGTGCGACGCGGGACGTTGCCCAATCCCGAACCGCCTGCCGAACCCGGCGGGAACCCATGGACGTCGTTCGAGATGACCTTGCGCGAGCCGGCCCCGCTGCCCGCCCCACCAATCGAGATAGCGAGGTTCTTGGCAACGAGTCTGACCTTCATGAAATGCCTGCGGGATGTGAGCGTGTACTGGAACGAGAAGAGGTTGATCAGGATTGTGAAGGAGCTGGATGAGCCGAGAACGTTGGGTTTGCCAAGGGAGCTGAGCGGCGCGAGTCCGGGGAAGATCATGACGGTTCGGGGAATTGATCAGACTGGTGCGCACCCATAACCGTGGCTCGTTGGATATGGATGCTGATGATGTAACAGCCTTCCGAATGAAAGCTTCTATACTGCGTTGGGTGTACAGCACCGGTATCACGAAGCCGCTCATCTCGATACCTGTACCCTCGCAGTCCAACGAACGCGGATTCTTCTCTGCATTCTTCTCCCGCAAGCAGGCGGCTGCTACGCCGCCACCCGTGCCTACTCCGCCAATACAGAGTGAACCCGACCCGTTCACTGAGATTGACAGCAATGTCGCTCTCAACGTGTATTCGGCAAATGTAGACGTGAAGCTCGATCGAAAGCTGCTGCAGGAGCTCGAGCGAGCAACGAAGAAACGACCACCAAGCAAGACGGTGTATCACCTCATATATGTGCGTCCCTATTCCCCAGATTGACGGACAGCCTAATAAAGCATGTTACAGACTAGCAAGGAAGATTATGACGCGAGTGCGAAGGAAGACCTGCGAGAGTTCCAGGCGACAGGAAGTGTATTCCGAGGGCTGAGGGCAGATATGGACCACACCGGCCTAGCCAAGGTGTTCATTGTGCGTTCTAACTCACCGTCAACCAGTTCAATCGCTGAGCAAACTTCAGGGTCAAGCCACTGCCCAGACAACGGGTGTTGCGGGTCACATGGCGGCAAGATTCATTCCCACTGTAGAACGAGAATCCATTGACCTAGTGTACGTCCGCTCTCCAGGCTAGTGAGGCACTCATGCTGACGTACTTCTAGTGACCGCCACGTCTCGCAATGGAACAAAGAGCTTCTCTTCGTGGGTGGCTACTTGTGCCGAGCCGTGTGGGAATTCAAGATGACCGACATCACCAAACTGTGGGATGCGAACCCTGACCCAGCATATCGTGCCGACCTGGTTCAAAAGTGCCTGCATGTGATGAAGTTTTTCAGCGTATACCGCGCCGCGCCATCGTCAGTATTCTCGGACTACATCGAAGCTGCCTTCTTCGCGTGCGCCAGGAACCGGACCATCTCGTTGCTCTCGACTGCTGGCGTCATGACGGCCGACAAGATCCGAATGCCAAGGCACGAATTTGCAGGATTTCTGAAGCAGCTACCCGTCATCCCGGGGGACATTGTGGAGGGTGCACCAAAGCTGGTACAAACGCTCCGGGAGAGGAACCTGATTCGCGAGATCAACTTTGAAGATGTGTTGATTGAGTTGCGGGCGCGACCACTGTCCGAGAAAGAGATGATCGAGTGTCTGAAGTGGAGGATCAATCTCAACACAGACGGCGCAGGGTCTCACTCTGCGGATCTGAAGCGGCAGTTCCTGGCAGCAGGCGTTATCGATATTCCCGCCGCGAAAGATAGTCCAGCAACGGTCATCTCGCTCTCGGAGATAACGAATTATCTCAATCCGCGCGGCCCTGCAGGCATCCCGACAGACGTGCCATTACCTCGGCAGACACTTCCCTATTCGATTTCAAGGTCACTTGCTGTCGACAGACTCACGCAATTGTTCGGCTGGACAGATTTGAAGCTCGTGGACTGGCTGAGGTTCATCGCTTCGCCTGATCGGGACGTGGAGACCAACATATCCTTGTCTCCCATTTTCGCTGAAAGGGTATTGACCATCTCAGCGCGAGGATGGCAAACAGTACCAGAAGACTCGCGGACTGCAATCATAGAAGTCTTGCAGTCGACTTCGTGCATCCCAACCACCAAGGGCATGCAGAAACCAACGGAAGGTTGGTCCTTTGATATCATCAGCAGAATGTATGCCTGACTTGTCCTACAGCGTACTTCGCAACCGCGCATATATTCGAAGATCTTCCTGTAATAGAGTTCTCAAAGAGCGTCCCGACAAGTCGGAGCAATCTTGAGAAACTTCTGCTGGCACTCGGTGTCCGTAAACATGTGGATCTGCAGCTCGTTTTCTCGAAGTTGGTCTTTTTGCTGTGTCAAAGGACTATAAGTACTGACTCATATGTCAAGGATGATCACCACGGGTGATTGGGACGTCTCAAGACTGGTCGAATATCTAGTTGCTGTCAAGGACACCCTGTCAACCGAGGAGAGGACTAGACTCCGCCAGACGGCCGCGTTCCCACAAGAAGGTCAAGGTGCCCTGAGCAAGGACAATCGACATCTGGCCCAGGATCTTTATGTCCCGGACGATGCCTTAAGGAACTTGGGGCTGCCAATTCTCGAATGGAAGATGAAGTGGAAACCGCACTCTGAAGAAGGCGCGTCTAATGCTGCACGTTTATGTGCTATCCGCTGACGTGTTCTAGCCAAATTCCTTGTCAACGTTCTCGGTCTGAAACGGAGTCCGCCAATAGAGGCGATCCTTGAGCTGGCATCCGGAGAGCAGCCTAGAGCACAAACGGCGCTCGACTACTACTTACAGCACTTTGATGACATATATGTCAAGCGAGCAAATATCGCAATAATGCAACAATGGGCTTTCGTGCCAGCAATACAGACAAATGGAGCGAAGCTTCGCGCGAAGCCGACAGAGGTACGATATAATTTGCCAATTGTTCGTTCTCAGCTGAGGCGCAGCAAAGGTGTTCTCGAGAGCAGATGCTTCTATCTTTGGGTTCAATGTTTTGGATCCCGCCTACCAAGCAGCTTTACAAAAGTTCCAGGTCGCCGAACAACCGCCAGTTGACCTTGTTGTGGCCAGACTGATGCGAACTCCGCCCAAGACAGCATCTGTGGCAACGACCATGTTTGAATACATGAGCAACCGTCTCGGAGGCCAGCCGTTTTGCTGCACCTGGTTGGAGCCATGCTGATTGGTTGTATAGAACTGGGCAGTGCGGACCTCACGAGGTTGGGCGAATCCGCCATGGTTCCCTACATAGAACAGAAGGGAAGCGACACGAAATTGACGATGCTCAAGCCGACTGAATGCTACTTCGCCTCAAGTTCCCAGGCATCCGGGCAATTCTCTGAGCTGTTCCATTTCATTGACTTTGGCAGTCGAGCAAATGCTTTCCTTCGCCAGTGTGGTGTTAAGAGCGAGCCGACAGTGCAGGAAATCGCCCGATTCTTAGTCACCAATCCTCGCCGATTCTATGACTCGTCTGGCGGTGCCGAGAGGTGAGGATATAATTCATGAATGTCAAGCATTCTTCTGACCACCAGTCAGATATCTGAGCGTTCTACGCAACATGGCCGCAAACCGACATCTGTTGCCCACTCGCATTCGTCAAGACCTGAAGAAATCGGCATTCTTGCTCTGCACGCGAAGGCAACCTTCCACATCTCCGAAGAAAGCGAAGTTCGACGACGACGATGAAGAGATTGTGTTTGCATATGAATTGAGAAAGGCGGAAGAGGTTCATCATTACCCAGCTCTGCGTGCTACTATACAATGCTCATCTACTTGCCAGATTGTCATCGTGGACGATGCGTCGTCCTACGCCATGTTTAGCGCACATCTGTATGGTGCACCACAGGAGGACACGTTGGAAGCGTGAGTGAGCTGTTTTTGAGGCTGGCTTAGATGCTGACATGATGCACCAGGTTTTATGAACAGCTAGGATCGCAGCGACTAACTCGACTGGTATCAGAGTCCTACAAACCTCAAGGACTGCCCGAAAAGTCGCAATTTGCGGCGAAGACGAGGGATCTCATCTTGGAGCGGCTGCCGCTCTTCCTTCATGAGCATCTGGCTTCCGAAAGCAGGTTAAAGCTCGTGATCAAGCCTAACTGGCTTGAGGATGAAGGCAACTTCCGGGTATTATCTGTTCGAGGTCTGCGATTGACGCGTCAACTGTCCTGGAACAATATGCGCTATGATCACACCACCGAAGCATCTGCTGGAGGGACCCGCCAAGGCCGTACTGGACCTGTAACACTGTGGGTCTCACTGAGTGATTCTCTCGACTGGTTCGAAGTCGCCAATGTTCTCTGCAACATCCTTTTCGAAGCGCATACTGTCAACGACAGCCTGCTCCTCTCGACTCTGCTGTCGACTGATCTCAGGGCCCTGAGACGACGAGGATACGCTGTCAATCGGATCTTGCAGCATCAGAAGGTCCGGGACGAAGCCGTGCAGGCTCAGGAGCGGGAGCATAGACTGCAGGCCGAGGCGAGCACTGTGGGTAGACCTGAACAATCAAAGCAGTACGTCTACGGTCCATGTATGCCCGTCACTCTGAGCATGATGCTAACTACTCTTAGACTCGAGCCCATTGCAAACGGGGCCCTGAACGCAGGTTTCTTGAACACATTCAACAAGTTCAAAGATCGTCTCCAAGGCAGAGAGTCTTCCACGAGTCAGGGACCTCCACAGCCCCCCTCAATACGTGCAGGCTCTGCCAACCTCTCCGACGGTGACACGCCTGCATCCCCTCCGCCATATCCCGGCCAGCAGGCTGAGTTTTCTGACGACGAAGGACCGATGCCTGGAGGCTTGGCACCGCCCGTTCCTTCGCGACCCGGTCAAATCAGCCGCGGTCGCACACCAAGGCCCGACCAGCATGTCACGCCCATCAGCAATATTGAGGCCAACCTGAACCAAGCGCTGGCTGCTTGCAGACCGGAGAGTGGCAACTTGTTGCACAACAGGCAGGAGATGAGCGAAGTTAGGGAGGCACTTGTTAGTCACTTCTACCCACTTGCCAGAGAATGCGTGACTAATCAGATACAGGACGAGGGATATTGTGATGCCAGCGGCGCTGTAGGAGATATGGTGTTCGTTGGAAATGTGGAAAGTCACAGATTCTATACGAAAGGTTCGTTAGGATCCGTTCCTCGTGAGCACGTGTGTTAACTCATTCTTAGGCGTCAATGATCCCCGAGCTATATTCAACGCAAAGCAACACTCTCTGCAACGATTCAGCTCAACAATCGTCTTCCTCGTCGGCGAAATCTATGGCATACCTCAAACAAGCTTGCACATCTTCTTCGACCTCGACGGCCCGCTCATCGCATTCAACCGCAATGGCAGCATCTTCCTAAACTTGCGATACTACGAGGCTTGGCATGATGCCGATGTGCAGCGGGGCGAGCTCAGCAAGGCTCTCATCAGCTGGTACTTCACCCTTGCCCACGAGATTGCTGTAAGTCTCCTGTGCCGTGTCTGGAGCACTTTACTGATGTGTGAGCATACAGCACAACCTGGTTCAGCCACACAATTCAGAGCACGAGTTCTATTTCAGCTCTCTATGCGAGTCCAAGTTGCCTGCGCTTGCCGGCCTCATCGCTCGTTTGTGAGCTGAAAGACTGAAGGGTGTACTATATTTTGGTGCACATTGTACCCTATTAGCATACCAGCATCACTGTTATATTCATCCATTGTTGGCGTTAAAGATACATATTCTTGCATACATCATCAGAGACCATCGACACAACGCACACGCATCTGCAGGCGAGGAACGTCCTTATATTTGCATCTTCTCAAAGATCCCAACACCATACCGACCCAGTGCCGTAGCGCATTCCACGATAGTCGCGCCAGCCTTCTGCATGCGCTTTACACCTGCAGCGTCGCTCACGCCTCCTACACCGATAATGGCAATCTTCTGCATTGCAGGCGACGGGTGATTGGCAAGAAGCGTTGCAAAACGATGAACATTGCTGAAGAATGGGCGAGTGAGTTGTGGACCCATGGAGTACAGTGCGCGCGCACCCCAGCGACACCGCGTGCAAAGCACTACCAGCCATGCCACCATATCCACCTGGCAGCGCCCAACCCTCGCCTTCAACTCCTTCCTTGCCCGCCTCATCTGCTCCGAAGATACATCCTCCCAAAGTATTCGTACATGTCAAGAAAGAGATAGGGTTGATTGCGTCTCCCGCTCCTTGCAATGACTCGATCGCCTCCAATACACCCGTGAATTGAGATGGGATGACATAGGGTGGTAGTTTGAGTCCCACAGTCAGTGTTGGGTCTTCTCGCACTGCCTTATTCAGAATGTGAAGGAGTGGGAGGAGTGCTGGCGGGTCGTAGGAAGGAGGAGGCTTGGACGGGATGTTGGGACACGATGTGTTGAGCTCTATGCCGACGTGGCTGGTTTTGCTAGAAGTGTCGCCGATCTCCTTTCGTAAAGATTGGATGGCGGCAACCATCATCTCGAGCTCGGACGGAATGGGAGAGGTGATCGAGATTATGATGGGCTTTGGGGAAGATGAGGGCTCAAGGAGCGAACGGACCCATGTCAGGTAGTGGGCCAGCGGATATGGGGAGTAGCCGTAGCTGTTCAGTGAAGCGAGGGACGTAAACGCGTGCTGGTCAAGATGTTAGTAAACTGGGCAATGATGAAGGTAGCAGACGAAACCTGATGAAGGGCCGGGTCTTCCTTGAATCCTTCTGCAGTCGCCGTGCGGGTTGTCACACCGCCAGTATACGGGCTGTCGTACAGAGCTGCGAGGTCCTTGTCGTCCGATGCCCATGGACATGCAGAGTTCATGACAGGACCAGTGAACGTGAGGGTATGAATCTTAGTGTCCAGCTGTGGCAGGGAAGACATGATGGGTATAAGGGGATTGATGTGTTAGAATATTACAGCTAGAATGCTTGGGCGAGCTCGAGGAGCAGGGCATTGAGATTGTCACGGTGCTACAGTATCAATCGCGATTGCGACCCTTTCATTGTCAGCATAGCCACTCGCGAGACCCTAATGCGCGCTGAAACGAAAGTGGGTGTCCACGACGCACTTGTTGCAGTTGTACGCGCCAGACCATCAACAACATACCCATTTCGATGCTAAGATAGCCTTTTTTGGAAGCTCAAACAAGATGAGCTACAGAGATGCAGCCCCATTTCTCTCCATCTCTCCACCAGCGCCTGATTCGGGGCTGTTGCATGTCGACACATCACCCACGGCCCTGACGACGGTCGAGTTGGACACTCCAACTAAATCGCCTACCTCCGGCCGTGGACGTGCCCTCTCACTTGCAATACCCTCTCTTCTGACACCTGGAAGTGCATCGAACAACTCACCATCGCCGATATCGCCCGTTCAAGAGGTCGAAAACCGGAATGTCAACGCCCCGCTCTCGCGTTTGCGGGTCGAATATCGTAAACTCCTCCGACACGTCTTGCAACGCCTGCAAGAGCGCACCAAACCTGCGGGGATTTTCTCCTCCGTTCGATCCTCGACGATCCAAGTATCACAGGCCGCGACCGAAAGTGCGAGTCTGCGCGGATTCGTGAGCGTATCCTCTAGTCTAGGCGAGGGGACGGCGTACGACAGCGAAGGGGAGGAAGCGGCGCCCAAAGTCGGAAAGAGAGGCGAAGACACGGATGAGACGTGCGATCGTATGATTGAACTGAGGGAGGTGCTTCTTGGGGCGGAACTCAGGGGCCTCGATGTCCTCAGGTGCGCTATCTTTGCTGTCGTCACTTCCACGCTAACGCCGAAGCAGCTCTGGAGGCGTTGATGAAGACTTCGCAGCCTCTCGTACATCTGGTCGGCCCTTCAGCCGCCGTCGTAGGAGCACTCTCGGCAACTCAGAAAGGCCATCAACCGCCTCCATGAATAAGGACAAGGCCGATGATGGCATCGTTCTCTTCCATCAATGTGTCTCGCTCCTCTCCGAGCTGATCGCGAACGACTGTCGCTTCATGGTCTCCCATTTTCGTCCGAGCCGACCACCAAACACTCTCCAATCTCTCTGTATCGATGTTGCGCAATGTCTCCTCGTTTCGCAGAAGGGAAACGCGAGCGCAAAGGGCGTGTATGAAGTCGGGCTCGCGATGGTGCCGGCCTTCGAGAGCTTCCCATCATCAATGAGGGGACGCCTATGTGGATTCTTCGAGGGCGTCGTGCGTGGATGCCTCAGCGAGCTGAAGCTCGTACTAGGAGGTGCGAAGAAAACCTCGCCTGCTGACCCGTTCGAAGACCGGCCTACATTCGCCTTTGGCGCACCGCAAATCTCGATCCAGGTTGAAGAAGCAGGGAGCGAGGCTACTGCAGACGCCCGAGGCCCCGGAGGCATCAAGCTGTGGTCAACCTCCGCGACCGCAGAGAAGAGCGTCGTGAGCACTTACGGTCCTGACCACCCTCTTCGAGTCTATTATCTCTCGTCGCTCATCTCCCCTCTTCTCGCATCCCTTCTGGAGAACATCGACATGGGATCCCCTTCGTCTGATGATGAGGCATACTGGGCACGCCGACTGCTCACCACTGTCGTCGATCTCAAGCCGGACGTGTACCAAGACGTGCTCGAGATCGTAGCCTACAACACACCCCGCGCTCGTGCTGCCGCTCTATCCGTACTCGCCACCTTCTGGCCGAAAGCTCTGGGTCACAACATCGTCTGTTTACCACTACCTCTCTGGAGACCGCCCCAGGACCCTGCACGAATCCTGAAGGGTCTTCACGAACCATCCGACCATCCTTACGCACACGAATTCCTGCCGTGGCGCTTTCCACCTCCGGCCAGGCGCCCGACCGGAGGCAGTGTTACAAGCCTTACCGCATTCGCCCAACAAGCAACTCAGAAGCTGAGTATGACGCCCTGTCGTGCATGCATGAAGCCTGTGCATGATTTTGGCTTGCTCTGCCCGTTCTGCAATTCGGCCGTGCACTTCACATGTTATGATCCGCCAGAGGGGAGTACCATTACAGAATACACCACCTCCACTGGAGTTCAGAAACTAGCCGTGACGAGATTCTCCCACATCCTTCCACCCCGGCGAGTCGATGTCGAAGAACCGCTCAACATTGCTGGACACACTTTCAGATGGGTGAACTTCTTTACCCTCACCTTGTGCTACGTATGCCAGGAGCCAATCTGGGGCGTGGCAAGGCAGGGCCTGACCTGCTCGGGCTGCCAATGCTGTGTCCACTCTGGCTGCATACAGAAGCCTCAAAGCCAAAGCCTGTCTGCGTGCCGATCCAAGATGCTATCGGAAACCACCTTCTCCGTCGATTGGTCCGTGCTGCGGCAAACATTTATCAGCTATTACCGCCCCATTGTGCTGACTGAGCAAGAACTGCACAACCACTCTCACGAAACTGTCTCGATTATGTACTGCCTGCTGTGGCTGCAGCTGCAACTGATGAACAACGGCATTGCGGCTGGCTCCCTCATTATCAAACAAGCCGATCCCACGACACGGGCAGCAAAAGCGAACGGAGTTGATGACTTCGAACTGCAATACCTGGTTCGGCTCGGCGAGGCAGTTCTACAGAATGATCGACTGCAGAAGTCGGAAGTCATGATGGACTATAGACGCCTTGATGGGTCTGTGCCATTGCAGCATGCATTGCTCTTTACGCCGTCGTTCCTGTATTATGCGACGAGTCTAATCAAGTCACCGAGAGATAAACAGGACCTCGACTTATCGGGAAGCTTCCTTCGACCCGAGATGCTCAGTCCGAATCCCGTCGAGGGTGACAGCCAGCCGTATGAACTTACAGAGTTGGCTCATGCACATGACGTTCTGGCCCAGGAATTACTCATCGACTTGGACTTCGTGGTCCGGCACATGCTGCAATATCTCCATCGACTGGGACTGTTAGAGCGGATAGACTTGGCTGGCAGCCTCTTCGATGGACCTGTGCCGGCACGGCAAATGTGCATGTTTCCGCTTCCTCTTGCCATCGATTTATCGAACAACGTCGAAACCCTGTTTACCGCGGTCGAGGCATGTCTGGGCGAAGTCGATCTCATGGTCAACGAAGCCGGTTTCTTGCTTCTCAAGAGATGCTCGCCGAACGGCATGGCATCGGCGTACGCTATTGAAAGACTTGTACGCGCAGTGCTACAATGGATCATGAGAGAAGATCGGAATCTGCTGACCGTCGCCCGTGACTACGTTTCCCAGAAGAAGGTCGTCCCTGGTATTCGATCCGCTTTGGATACACAGCCGTGGCCTACCGCCACGGCTGTCAAATCACCGGCTATTCCGCAGGGTGGCACCATGACGGGCGGAAATGAATACATTGCCTTCAGGCGCGCTCTCCTGGACAAGTACGCTATCCCATGGTTGTTGCGTGCGCATAATCTGGACACTACGGCCTACATGAAAACACTGCATGAACACTGCCTAGCAAGTGCGGCAGAAGAGACAGAGTCGGTCAGGGTTATGGACGCTTTGTTCCCCACAAAGGACGGTACCGAAGCACCGCCGAAGGTAAGGCCCACTTCTTGCTATATATGGACGTGCACTGATCGATCCCTTAATTAGATAGACATAGCGTTCGCGGACGCGACTCTACGAGCATTTCTCAAACTGTGCCAAGCATCTGTAGTCTTCACCGCCTTCGATGAGTTGTTTATGTTCTGGTTAGATGAAATTTCGAACCATGGGACAGACTCGGTACAGCAGACCATTCTCTGCATTAGACTTCCTTCCTGACGCCTATTATAGCCTATGGTAGTACGCACTCTCCCTCGAATCTTCCAAACCGAGCCGGAAACAGCAAGAAGATCGACTATGGCATTGGATTCCGCACTCGATCAGGAACTCTCGCTCAGCGATCTTATTGATCCTTGGAGGTCTGTTACTTCGATCGCATCCGAGGGCATCGAAGGAGTTGCGCGTTCATTACGATGGGTGCTCGTCTTGGCGCAGTCGGGTGTAAATATTCCGGAGATGACCTTTAGGCAAATCGCGGGTTTTGCAAGAGATTTCCAGGCACCCCTTGACGTTCAACTGAACCTCGTCCATGCCATTTTTGCTAGCATATGGGTTCGGTCTCTGGGCCGCCAGGATCTTGCTGCCCTCATCGAGATTCTTCTGGAGCGCAACGAAGAGTCGTTGGTAATCTCCGTCAAGCATAGATCCCCTTCATCAGTCGAGTACGTAAACAACTTCCTCCAGAGGCGAATGCTAACATCCAACGCAGAGCGCTTTTTATCCGATTAAGCCTGGCTGCCCTATTGGCGCTTTACGGAGTTGATCGTGAGAAGATTGTAGATAGCGGCCTGGTTCAACGACGAGAACATGAGGTGCTCACGTCTCGGTAAGTGTCTTGAGTAAGTCCTTCAACATTATGCTGATGCTGTGACAGGCGGCGAGCAGGCGCCAGACTCTTTGGAGCTACGGAACATCTGAATGTTTCAGAGGCATTTGTCACAATGTTACTTCATCTATCTCGCCTTGGCACTGAGACGACCGCGTCTTATGTGATGTACTTCCTGGAGCTCTTGCTAACAGAGGCCACGTTACTCTCGAAATCCGACTTGGATCTCTTTATCGATCTCAACAGTGAACCTATGTGCAGAATGTGAGTAAATCCTGCGGAGTACGTCCGTGCAAGTTTGACCAAGAGACAGAGTTTGGCACTCATTCAGCTGGAACTCTGCCCACATGCCCGACCTCCGTACCAAGTGTCTGCTTAGGCTGTTAGCTGTGGACACGAAGCCTTTCGAAGCGCTGTTGGATGAAGTGTTTGATCTCAATCAACCCTGGCACAGCAGGTATGGGATATATCGAAAGTCAAAGAAGTACACTGAACATCCTCTAGACTGGACAGTGCCGGCACGTTGTTCTCTCTCATACTAGAACTCAACAACAGCGAGAGCGCTCTTCTTGAACCTAGTTCACGTCGTCGTCTGTCTGGTTTGTGCTATCGTTTCTTTAAGCTGCTCTGGGATGACGATCAGGCATGTCTACCAATATCCTTGGCCTGAAATACACTGACCTCAAGCAGGAGATAGTCCGGTCGGCGGTCGAAACCATGGCGGAGACCCTTCTTCCCTCGCACAAATCTTTCATTCAGAGTTGTTGGGACGATCACATGGAGAACTGCGAAGAAGCGGAGAAGGATGAGTTTGCACACTTCCTGTTACGATTGCACCCTTACTTTCCTACCTGGTCGTGTTTGTATATCTCAATTTGTCTTGAATTTCTGGCTGACCTTTCGTAGTGATCTCGATCAGGGTCATTGTCGACGTTCTGGCAAACGATCGCAGCATTTATGAGGATCCAACTAGCATATACGACAACATCATCGATTCGCCAGAGATGCCTGAAGCGACCTCCAGCCCGAGATTGCAAGCAATGCTGGTGTCCCTTGCTCTTAACATCGTGGCCCACGGAGTCACCATTCAGCCGGTCGACCTACTCAAAATCAAGGTATTTCTCGCTCGGCAGTTGGGTTTCTCCAAAGCGGTCTTGCGAATCGCAGGGGACGGTACATGCCACGTTGCACCTGGACCCGTGTCTCTTCCCGATCCACCGGAGCAAGGGCTTTCGTGTCTTGCGGCAACCAAGCGTGTGTTAGACGCGTCGACCAAACTCAACGTCTCTCCCTCAATGCTTGGTGTGAACTCTGTTCCTGATACTTTGGTTCCATGCCATGTTGGAGCGCTCTTGGTCGACCTTGTCCTTATTGTCCTCCGCGCCACTCCAGATCTGACATCAATGTCGCATCTCGCTCTTAGAAGCTGGCTTGAGTGTTTGATCATCATTATACTGAAGGTGAGTTCAATTACAATGTTCTAGGAGTATAGCTCTTGTAGCTCATCCCTGCATGCAGCATGACATGCGTTCTTCAGTACTGAAGAGCTTGGAAATGGACCTGAGGTCCGCCGTGGTCCGAACCACCGATATTCTTGCTTCAAGTGCACCCTATGATAACCGGCAGTTGGCACTCACTGTTAATCAATGCTATGTGAAGAAATTTGGTGGAGAAGGAGGGGCCATATTAAGGTTGGTGAACGCATCGCACCTGGAAGAGCCATTAGTGACTCTCATATAGCCGTCAGATTAATTCTGTTGCCGACATGTTAGCAGCACTCGACTTCAATCCTGAAGATATCCTGGTCGCACAAGGCAAGGCGTTCTTAACATCGACCTTCTTAAGGTATGGATGCAGCGCTTTCCTCTTTGTGTCCCCACCGACATCGTCTAGATTCCCGAACAGTGGGCTTTTCGTCTTGCTCCTGAAGAGCGGAAGTGCTACAGAAAACTTGGTGAAAGCATTGGCATCCACTCTAAAAGACTGCTCAAAGGACGGAGTGGATGGCCTACAATTCGCACTCAAGGACATCATGGAAAGAGCGTTCTATCGCACCAGCCATTCAGAGTTCAATTCCACCCTCGCAAATCTGTACACCTACGTGGAAAAGATCTATGTTCGAGATTGGCCGGTGGAACTGATAACAGGTACGTTGTGCATCTGAGGCTGACCCATACCACCGCTCATTGAACCGCAGAGATGGGCTTCTTCCTCTCAAATACTTCGCGCCACACTGCAGAGTGGCCATCGGAAGACTTCAATGGAGATTCCCCTCTTCTGATAGTATCGACCCTTGCCGAACGTGATCCTGGCAACAGTCGTGTATGATATGCTTCGTCTTCCAGAACTGGCGAGATTCTCATTTTCCTGCAGGAATTGATGGTACACACCGAAGTTTATCTTCGTTGGGCGCTTTTGCGGTTCGACATTCAAACGTCTAGCTTGCAACGATTGCTCAAAGCTGCCGAACTCGTCGCGTCTCAGCCACAGAAGGGCCCTGGCGTTCCCAGGAACGAACCGTATCTTGCGGTGGCTATCATTGAATGTCTCAGAGATACCATGATGGTGAAGCCTCGACCAACGATGGTTACTGTGCTTTCGATGCTAGAGGTACATGGTGAAATGTTTCAAACGATGTCTGCTAACAATGATTACTGTAGACTGCACGAATCATTTCGCTTGAAGGGCCTCGGCTCTCATTCTCTGTACCCGACCGTTTAGCGGCAGATTGCCTCACCTACATGCAATCTTTCCACACGTCCGGAGTCACGGCTACAGTAGCAAGCCTCGGGACAGTTTCATACGACTTGGCATTTTCGGTTTGTGTGGAAGCATCCAAGATATTCCTACTTGGGCTCAATGGGCAACGAGAGGCATTGCGAACTGCTTTCGGTGCGGGAGCAGGACAGGTGAGAATTGATTATTAATCACTCCTAATGCACCATTGACATTGTGACAGGCCATGGCTGCACGAGCCGGTCAAGTCCTCCGTATGTGGGCTTTCCTGGCATTGGGCGCTCTTTCTCTTCCGACAGATCCCGCCGACTTGAGGAACGAGGTCAGCAAAAGCTTAGCCCAGCATCTAATGGACTACCACTTCACATTCGCCACTCTAATGAAGGAACTACTCGAAACCATCAGGGAGGACAGGAACAACTCGAACGACTTGTCCTATGCGCATGCATCCTTGAATTTGTGGTTGTTGCTCGCTCGATCTTTGGATGCCGGAGGAGTCCAGGAAGCCAGTCTGTGGCACGGTGTATGGCCGTCCTTCGAAAGACTTATTATCAAGGCGCACGGTTTGGAAGGAGGTCCAATGCTGGTGAGAGTTCCTCTTGCCGTCCGCGCGCATCATCCCGATTTTAAAGCAGGCAACGGCCCAGCATGTATCCGATGTCTTCATGGATTTGGTCATGTTTCTGCTGCGATCTCACTCGCCCTTGGCCATGAAGTATTCGGCTACATTCTCAAGTCTATTGTCGGGGATGAAGGAGGTGAACCAAAGAGCTCAGTCCAAGGTGGGTCTCGTCTCCGCGCATACACCTTGGCTTGGATACTGAAACGATTGGGTAGATCACGAAATGCATTCAAGCGCTATCTCAGCCTCCACCGCACGCGAGTCGGCAGGAATTGCTGTTTGAAGCGCAAAGTGCACTGCTCGCAAACGAGAAGTTGACCAGCGCGTACATGTCTGAATACCTACGGAACAATTTGCCTCGCAATCCCAGAATTGGAAGAACCGCATAGACAACACATATCTATAACACTCTCATCCTCCATACCATCATTCTCATTCCACGCACCTGTATACTATGCAACTGTACTGAATAAAAGCAAGCACGAGTCACGTGTTCAATGACGTCCAGAATCATGGTTGCCCGGGACCCTGGAACCCAGGTCCAGGTATGTCCCACACCGCTTCGTCTGTACATCGCGCTGCCGTGCGCCTCTCCTCTCTCTCTCGCACCGTCTCCGCTTCTCGTCGCTTCTCAACAACCAGAATGAAGCAGACTCCTCAAATCCTGCGCGTGGAGGACCTGAGCACCTCGGACTCAAAGTGGATTGGGCTGAAACAAATCCACTACAAGGACGAGGACGGGAAGGATCGGACGTGGGAGGCAGCGGAGCGGAAGACGCGCGGCAGCGGCGGCGTCGACGCTGTGGCGATCCTGGCACTGCTGCAGGCCGAGGGGCAGAAGACGCACACAATCATCATAGAGCAGTATCGCCCGCCACTCGCCAAGACTTGCATTGGTAGGTCCTTGCCTGCGTGCCTGCTACTACACGGGCTGATGCAGAGGCGCAGAATTCCCGGCGGGGCTCATTGATGGGGACGAGACGGCGGAGCAGGCGGCGATACGCGAGCTGAGGGAGGAGACGGGGTACGAGGCGAAGGAGGTGGTGGACTCGAGCCCGGTGATGTGGTGTGACCCTGGTGCGAAGTCCCCTCATCTACTTCATGCCGCTGTATGCTGACTCCGTGATCTGCGAAGGTATGACAACAGCCAACATGAAGGTCGTCACTCTCCGTGTGCCCGTGACGGACATGACCACGCTACCGAAGCAGCACCTCGACCCGGGAGAGCACATCGTCCGCCGGATAGTGGCGATCGAAGAGCTCTACGACGTACTGAGGGGTGCGTACAACAAGCCCGCGATGCGTGAGCGACTGCTGATTGTCATGCGCAGAGTACGAAACGAAGGGAGATACAGTAGACGCGAGGCTGGCTAATTTCGCGATGGGGCTAAGCCTGACCAAGATGCTGAATCTGTAGGCCTGACTCCATTGTCCGCGCGAATGAGCGCAGTGGGACCGCGGCCCGTTCACACCCCGTCACTTTGGGCGCTTATTGTGCCATACAGAAGCCGGTCATGTAATTTTAGACCTCACCTTACAAAAGTAATTGTATTCTACGGATGTCAATCCCGCGGCCTCCATACTCTGATTAGCGCTCAGGCGCGTCACCCAGCTAATCTCCGATGACTCCAACGCTTCTCCACTGATTTTCTTCATGATGGCTGGATCAGTGCATTATGGTTAGGAGTAGATCGATGCGCATCTATAAACCGAGGATTTCCTCGGTATGCTATGCTCATGTGGTTCTTGTATTTGCAAAGCAAGACCTTAACGCCGCGGATACCGTGGTGAAGCTTGTGTCCCTGAAGCGATGGTCACGATGCGGGGTCGAACTGCTGACTCTGTCATGTATAAGACCTGGGCTTCCTGCCCACCTGGAGCACGACAGCACCTCATACTACACCTTACTCCATACGATGTCCACCGCTAAGCCCACCGGCGTCCTGCGCGGCTTCACCACGGTGCCCTGCCCAGCCGACGAGCTCACCCCCAAGTACCCGGCCAACCCGCCCGCGCTCGACTTCAAGAAAGACCTCCTGCCTCTCTTGCCTGACACGCCGCTCGTGCGTGAGGCTAAGGAGCACCTCAAGCCGCTGCTCCCTGAGAACGTGTGGAACCATTCCCATAGGGCGTTCTTCTTTGGTGAGCATCGTTGCGTCTTTCCGTCCAAGGAGGGGACTGACGACGCATTTGTGCATACAGCCGTAGCGCTCGCGAAGACGCAGTTCCCGGAGTGGGACTTTGACCCGGAGAGCTACTACCTTGCATGTCTCTTCCACGATATCGGGTGCACGCCTGAGAACCTCGAGGCGTGCGCTCCACTTCCTCGCCCCATCTAACTCCCGCTAACACTTCTCATCGCAGCACCAAGCTCTCGTTCGAATGGTGGGGCGGGATGTACGCGCACACCTACCTCCTCCCGCGCGCCTCGTCCGACGTAGCCGACGTGGTGGCAGAGACGATCTTCCGGCACACGGACTTTGTGCGGGGGAAGATCCACCTGCACGGCCAGCTCATCCAGCTCGGCACGCTGCTCGACAACCATGGCGCTCGCAGCGAGTGGATCAACAGGAAGACCGTGGACGGGATCGTGGAGGCGTACCCGAGGCTGGAGTGGAATGACGGGTTTGCGGACGCGATGGAGAGGGAGGTCGAGTTGAAGCCGTATAGGTGCGTTGGTTGACGTTTGTTTACTGGCGGATTAGTGCTCACTGCGTCCTAGTCATACTACCTGCTTCGAGGGCGCGATTTGGAGGAACAGCCGTGCCAACTCGTACATGAAGGTGTACGAAAACTGAGAGCGCCAGCTCCCACATATGTACAGTTTCATCTTGACGCACGTGCGTCACAAAATTCAGTGTAGCTCATCAAATCAGCTGTTGTACTGTCTCTTCTCTGCATCCAACTATGCGTAACACAATGCAAACATGTGAATGAGTGCCAATGGTGCATGTGGGAGTCTTTCACCAGTCCAGGTCCGCAGCAGGGTAGCACGCTCTCTGCAGGTTGGTTGGCTTGACTCTCCGACGGTGACCCGGCTGCACCCCCGCCGCATATGCCGACGGGCAGCATCATCTTCTCCCATTCCACAAGTCTGGACCAACACACCCATACGGCTTCGAGTCGTCTCCAGATCCCTCGCGTCCCAAACCACAGTTTGTACCACGGCTCCTGCTACTATTCGCTCATTCCTACAACAGCATGGCAAACTGACTCGTCTACGGACTTAACATGCTCCTGAGAGGCGACAAGCAGCGGAAGTTGGCCCTTCGCGTTGTCTTTTACCTCTTCTCACTCGGTTGGTCATGTTCGTTGCTCTATCTTCTCGCGGTCGTGGTCCCTCAGGGCAGTGTCAATCCAATTTTCCGACCATCAGTAACGTCTTTATTTGACTGAGCTAGAGGATGCAGAGCGTGGATATACTGTACATCTAAGATGGCGTCCCCACAGCAAAGAAAATGAACGGGCGAGGGGTAAATAGATCGACACAGAGAAAAGGAATGAGGACGAGGGGGACGTTGGGCTGGGATACATCTGCCGATTAGAATTGATTGAGAGGAATTAAACCAGGGAAATTAGACAACGAGCGAGTTCGGAGTTAGGAGGAGATGGTAAGAAGAACGAATAAGCGTTGATCCTGATACAGGTGCGCATTAGGATTGAGAGTAGCAAATGCAGCATCTTGAATAGAAATCAGCTGCGTTGCCAAACAGGATGACGCAGAACGGTATCACCGCAGCGTACTTCAAGTTGGCTCTTCGAAGCGCTCCCGTACTGACGACCACCGTGACTCTCGCTGACTTTCGCCCGTGTTGGCCCATTGCAAATCGACGTGGCTCCATAAACTGCGCAAGTAGGTGTAGATTTCGTCCGGGAAGTCGCACTGCGTATATCCCAGGTGCAGCCCTAGATAGGAAGACGCGCGATCCATCGAACACTGTGCCCGAGGGGTGTGAATTCCGCTCCAGCCTTGCAACTCGATGATATGGACCATTCGAAGGCGTGGACAATTCGTCTTGAGGTACTGCAAACAACCGAATGTCAAAGCGGTCGCATCGAACAGCCCGCTTTGCCACCCATCACCGCTCCACAATCGCACTCCACAGTATTCATCCCAGTACAGCTCTAGTACCTCAAGCAGAGGGCAAGCTTGACTAATAGTCTTGACAATGTCATCGCTCAAGTCAAAAAAACATGTCCCGTAGAAACATAGCTCGAGACACTTCAGCGGGCTGCACACAGGAGGAAGAAGTTGAAAAAGCTCGGCCACGGGCTGCTCGAATTCATTCAGCTCGGCGGGAGACGGTCCATCAGGATAGGGATATCGAGCAACGCATGCCTGCTGTTGTATGCTTCGGGTGAACGTCTCCACGGAACAGAAGTGTAGAAGGTGCAGCAAAGATTTTGCTTGCCCTGTGTTGAAGTCGAAGGCGTCCAATGACAAAGTATGCAATTTGGGTGCTGTCATTCGAGAAAGAACTTGGCTGGTTACATCTGGAGCCATGATACCAAAGTTCAGCTTTTGCAGTGAAGGGAAAGCACTGGCAGGCATGAATCGAGACGCGCCTGCGGAAGGGATTGAGCTGGGTCTTCCACAATCGAGAGCTCGACAAAACGTTCTTGAAACTCTTCTATAATCTTCCATATCTTCAATCCCAGCCCCGAATGAAAGAGATCGAGCTTGGTAAGTGATTTAGTCATGCGGAGGAGCATGCACAGAGCCTCCTCCATTGGCTGATATCTTGCATATCTCGGGTACGTCGGGAATAAGCGAATCGACAGCGAAGTGGCGGTCAAGTCCAGTGTTTGGAGCTGGCGAAACAGCAATGCTAGCCGGCAGAAATCTCCTTGGTTACCGAGAACCCGAACTACGTCAACTCCTTTCCGAGGAAGGCGTAACCAACGGGGTGAAGACCCTTCAAAACAGCACCGATCTCGATAACACGCACGTTGGGAAAGAAACATGCGAGTTTGTGAGCCACCGTAGGATCTTCACGGCACCACGCCGGAAACGGCACAAGCTCGACATCGGCTATGCAGGCCTCTCGAATAGCAGCCGCGTAGAGCCTGAAGCGCTGAGACTGGGCTTCGGTTGGGCAGGGTTTCACAACGTTAAGCGAATCACCGAGCATCTCCATCAGATGGACCATCGATGGAACCTTTATGCTTCGCCATCCGAGCGGAATCCAGACATAAAACAATGTTCGGCATGTCTGGGCCAGAGCGAGATGGTGTTCAGGCTCCAAGTGAGAGTAAATCTCGCAGACAATCTCGGAGATCTCCACGGCATGATGCATCGGTATGTTCGTAAGACGGCAGGTAGGACCGAGGCGGCTCCAGTTGCGTGCCTTGAAGGCTGGGTTGGGGATCGAGGTAGATGGAACGATAGAGCGAATGAATGCGTCGACGGCGTGGAACTGTGACACAGGAAGTTTGGTTGCGCTGTGGTTGGAGGCTGCCAGTGCGATGACCTGGTTGGATGCCGTCAGCAATGTGCAGGATAGACGCGTTAAGACAGAGGGCAGGAACGACGGACGGGAATGGGAGATACTACGAGATGGTGGTACGATGATGCGTTGCAAGAGAATCTGCGGAAGTAAATTTGCAAACCTTGGACGCCAGGGTACTTCTCTGCTTTAGTTAGCATGCTTATCATTCATCACCTCCTCGATTAGCGGGTCTTTTCGTGCCCCGTACCAGATGTGGTGTCACTAATTCCGATGTTTCGACTCTTTGTAACCGCTTTATTGGATAAACTCGATAATGCGGAGTATGCATATACTGTATCTCTGAGATGGTGTCCTCACAGGGAAGAAAATGAACAGCAAAGCTAAATACTGGATATGAAGGAAGAGTACGTAATTGAGGAGTGCTTGAAGAATGTAGCACACTGAACGTTAGAGATAGGCAGCGGCATGGAGAAAATCATCGTCTGACACCCGACATGAAGGTGGTGATGAAAAAATCGGCTGGAGACGCGAAGTCTGACATAATGGAGTCTGAAATTCACTTTAGCTGAAACCCCGAGACTCTGGACCCACCGCCCATACGGGACAATCACAGTACCTTCGTTAGACGTGGGGGGATTTGAACCGCTCGGCTACCCTCGCCCACTGCATGCCGCTGCTATTTTCCTCTCCCCATTCGAGCTGGAGATCGTCCCATAGGCTTCGTAGATAGGCATAGGCACTGGAAACGTTCGTGGTCCTGAGGTACGAAGCTCCCACGTAGAGATCCACACGTCCGGGCGATGCTTTCCATTCGACGGTATCCAGTTCGTCCGCTTCCGAGCAAGTGAGATGCTTGAACCAAATAGAACGAAGGTGGGGGCAATGTTCCTTCAAGGATGATAGACAATGGATGGTCAGGTCCCCTGGAGCTACGAGACCGCCTGGCCCGCCCCGGTCCTCGTCGTCCCTGTGAAGTCCGGAGAGGGGAGTCAGCGTCTCGCTCGTTAGTCGCCAGTCAACCGTAAACACTTCAAGAGCAGGCCATGCTCGAGCCATCTTGATAATATCGGTATCGCCAAGAGCCAGGGGGCAGCGTGAATAGAACCGGAAGACGAATTTCTTGAGGAGGGGGAAAGCTGAGACTGCGCCGAAGTGTTTAAACTCCACCACCTGGGTTGAGATCTCGAGGACGTCGTCAATCTCTTGGATCTTGATGCAGAGCTGTTCCAAGCTAGCCAAATCCATGGTGGTGAGGACCAGGCATACGGTAGCGGGGCCGCACCACTCGTTGCAGATTATGTGACAGGTAATGTCGAGATATTGTAATAGCGGTGCATGCAAGCGAAAGACGACAGCGATTAACTCATGCGCAGAGATAGCGAGCTCGAGTTTCTTTAGCTGACACATTGACAACCCACAATGATCGTTGGGTGGTAGCATGTGAAGGCCCTGAGACAGAATGATGACGCTCTTGAGCCTCTGCTGGAATTCTTTCATGAGTGCGTATCCCAGATTCGAGTCGAAGATGAAGATGTCGGTCGCACCGCGCATCTGTCGCATGAGAGACTGAGCCGCAGCGAAGACGGGTGGAGGGCATTGAGAGAGCACGCCGACGCCGAAGCCTACTTTGATCAAGGGCGGATTGACGGCTTTGATATGCTCTATAAATGATACAAATGATTCGATAACCTGGGGATCATGCACATCATTGACCGTCATGGAGAGGCAGGTCATCGTAGGGGTTATAAACGCAGAAGCAAGTCGAAGTATCGTTGACTGCGATAAGTTCACCGAGAACGTCCAAAGTTTGGGGAAGCAGCGCCTCAGAATCGTAAGCTGACTCTCATCTAAATCAAGATCGGGGAGCGGCCCGAACGAGGGAGAAGCGCGAGGGTTATTTGCGGAGATGGCGGCGAGCCTGATGTGCTGCGCATACAGCTTGAACCGATCTGACTGCTGAGGCGTGGCGCAAAGGGAGAACTCGTCCATCTCGGAATCCAGCATGCGCAGCAAGGAAAGCGCACCTGCAGGGGTGACGGCCTCCCAGAGACGAGGAACAGCCATGGAGAGATGGAGGCGAGATGTCCGGGCCAGGGCCGCCAGGTCAGGGCGATCCAGGTGAAGGACGATCGCAGAGACGATCTCCACGATGCCGAGGGCGCGATGCATCGTCGTGATCGGGCGAGGCGTGAGGCTGTCAGGGTGGAGGGGAGAGGTGGGAGCGACAGGAGAGGCAGGAGGTGCGCCGTCGGCCGCAGGTGGGTCGGTTTTGTCTGAGCGTTGGAAGGTGTCGGGCAGGAGGGGGACGGGGTAGAGTGGCGGGACGCCACTGTTTGAAGACATGTTCGGCGGGTATGCAGTGTCGTGTGAGACTGATGATGAACGATCCAGCGGCCGGAAAACGGTGCGATAGCGTCCAGTGAGGTGAGTTCCGGTGGATGTCAAGTTTGCAGGGGGGACAGGTGCGGGAGACGGTGGTGGTCGAAAGCAAGCAGAAGACGGTGCTGCCCTGCCGCCACGCAGGTATTTATACGGAGCGAGGGCCACGTGTTGACGGGCGAGAAGGATCAACGCGGGTTTTGCTGCGTGGCGAGAGGGAGGTCACGTGACCTTGCGTGCCCGACGAGCTCCTCCAGTGGGCGCAACGGCGATACCCTGCAGGCTGTGAAAGGCAATCTTTACCGCTGTTCGCTCGACGTACGTGACAGAATCGAGTAACAACACCTTGTGGGAGCTCATCAAATCAGCCGCAGCCACAGCCGCAGCAGCTGCATGCAATTTCTCTTTCTCTCCCCGTCCAACTATGTGTAACACGAGTGAATGAGCGGCTTTTGACAAAAACGAGTGAGAGTGCGAGTGCGGGGGGGGGTGACGAAGGAAAGACTAGTCGACAAACAAGACGGTCGAAGGTGAGAAGCAGAAAATAAAGCAAAAAGGAATAGTCCCTTCCAGGGAAGCGAAGTCGAAAGTCAAGGGGGTATCCGAAGTGACATGCCATTGCTAGAGGCAAGGCAAGAAGCTATAAACGTCCGGAGTCCGGGAAATATCTGCGCACAAAAAAGGAAAGGGATGCGAGAGAGAGAAAGAATGCGAGCTCGTGCCGTGCCAGGCTGAGGCTGTTTGGATGCCGTCCAGGTCCAGTCGTTTGGGTTGTTCGGGTTGGGGGGGGGGGCGCATAGGCGCGATTAATCGTAGGGCGTAGCGAGCGGACGTCACGTGCTTTCGTGACCATGTCGAATCAAGAAGAAAACCCAGCCGAGGGAGGTCGTCCGCAGGGAGCAGCAGCATGGGCTAGCTAGCCGGGCTCTTGCTCGTCCCCTCCGGCGTCGGATCCTCCCACTCCCCCATCTCCCCAACCTCCGCATCCTCCACAGCAGTAGGGGACACAGGGCTCCCAGCAACAGGCGTCATCATCATCCCCCTCTCCTCGCCCTCGCGCGGCGGGCGGGGTTTACGGATCTTGCGTGCCTCCCTGGCGCCGCCGCCGCCGCCGGTGCTGGATGTGCTCTGGGCTGTCGAATGCCGACGGGCTTGCGGACGCTGCTGCTGCTGCTGCTGCTGCTGCTGTTGCTGCTGGTACATTTGCTGAGAGTACGGCCGCTGCTGCTGCTGCTGCGGGTACGCCGTCCCAGCCAACTCCCCCAGCCCATCTCCATCTCCATCACCCTCGCCCCCAACAGGCGGCAAAACCGGCGGGCCCACACTGTCTCTCCCGCTCTCCCGCGCACTAGCCCACTCATCACTCATCGTCCCCGGACTGCCCGGGCTAGGCGGCTGCTGCAACCCCGCCGCATGTCCCGCGCTCCCAGGACTATGAGCCCCGAGCATCTCCCTCCCCCCGTGCCGGACGGGCGTAGCGCGCGCAGAGCCGGAAGGTGTATGCGCGCCGCTTGGGGTGTAGGAACCCGTTGCGGACGTTGGCGAGTGCATAGGGGTCAGGCGCGGTGAGCTCCTTGGCGACCCCTGCGCGTGCGCATAGGGGATGGAGGATGCGCGATAGCGTCTTACTGCTCCCCAACATCAGCACCGCTTCTTTGTTCTAGAGAGAGAGAGGGAGAAAGACGCACCAGAGTCCTCCCACCCCGCATACCCGCTCCTCCTCTCCCCCTCATATCCCCCATAAGCACCATACATGCTCGTCCGTCCCTGTCCCAAACCATACCTATCCGCCTGTGTCTGCGGGAAAAGCCCGGGGGCAAGCGGTTCGGGCAGTATCACGTCCACTCTTCCCCTTACGTGGGGCGCGTGCGGGGCGCCGCGCCATGCGCCGGCGGGCAGAGGTGGGGGAGGCGGGTGAAGAGTGCTGCTGTGTACTGAGGCGCGCGTGTGGGCCGAGCCGACCGAGGGGGCGTAGGCGTGTGCTTGTGCGTGTGAAGTTGGGCGCGGGGGCCGAGCGTGCGCGGCGTTGGAGCCGGAGCCAGAGGCGCTCGCGGATGTCGACGAGGAGGAGTGCACGCTTGTCCTGCTCTGGCGGGCTGAGAGGGGTGCAGCGGGCACGGGCTCTGCCTCCCCAGGCGCGTTGACCGCCGGTGGGGGGAAGGCTGTGAGCCCCTGGTCGATCAACAGCGGATTGGGGGAATTGGGCACGCTCTCGGCTTCGTACTCCTTCTCCCCTAGCTGGAGCTGGGGCGGTGGAGTGGGCACAGCAGGCGGGGACTCGCCCAGCTCCAGCTCGGATACGCTCTCCGCGCCGCTAGCGCTCGGGGTCCAGCTGCCTCTCTTGCGCGGTGCGGAGCTCCAGCTGCCTGTGGCGCTGTACCTCCGTCCTACTCCTGCTCCTGCGCTTGCTGGGCCCAACCCACCCCCGCCTGCGCCGGCGACGAGGGAAGCGAAAGAGCCGGACTCGTAGTATGATTTTCGTTCGTGGGGGTTTGCGAATAGCTGTGAGGGGGGATGGAGCGCCGGGTAGGGAGGGGCGTAGGGGGAGGTGTATGCTGGTGGTGGGAGGGGCGGAGGCGGGGGGAGGGAGGAGGAGCGCCGGGTGTAATGTCTGTATATGCGGAAGAGGAGGAGGAGGAGGAGGAGGAATGCGAGCGCGGAGAGGACGGCGATGACTGCGGTGGAGATGGGGAGGTGGGAGGTGCTGCTGCCCGAGGAGGGGGCGGAGTTGGGCGGTGGAGGAGGAGGAGGGGTCGGGCTGCTGTGCCCGGTCGTTGTGGTGCTGGTTGGGGCGTGGGTGGTGGTGGAAGAGTGGGTGGTTGTCGTCGTCGTTGTCGTCGTCGTTGTTGTGGTGGACGTGCTAGAGGCTGACGAGCTGGTGGACGAGGAGGTTGACGACGCCGAGGTGGAAGTGGACGACGAAGCGCTCGAGGAGGTGCTTGACTGCTGGACGGGGGTGGTGGACGACCCCGGGATAGAGGAGGACGGGGTGGTGGCCATTCCTCAGTTTTCACTGCGCTGTGAGCAGGCAGAGTGGGGTAGGGATGCAGGTGCAATAGAGGTGGGATTATTGGGCCATTCGGAGGTGGGCGTTAACGAGTGTGGGCGGCGGTGGCCAAGAGAGGGAAGGGGTAAACGAGAGGCTGATCCTGCTGGACCGGGGGAAGGGGGAACAGCGCAAGGGCAAGGGACCGGAGAAGAGAAGGGTGGTGCGAGCAAGAGGAAGGGCGAAGGGCGAGGATCACCCGCTCCCCACGGCAGGGGCGTCGACTACGGCACTGCGGCACAGCGCATACACCGTCTGCAGGGAGGGGGCGACCCTTTTCCTTTGCATGGGAGCCACCGGGGCAGAAGCACCAGGGCAGAAGAAAGGGGAGGGAAAAATAGCACGTGTTGCTTCCGCCACTTCCCACCCCGCTCGCATCCTCCTGTCATCAAAGCAAAAAGGACGAGCGGCGTCCATTCACGCTTTTTGCTCCCACATTCCAGTACACACCCCACACCCCCCCGCCTGTGCATCGCAGCGGCAAAACACCCTCCCGAGCCTCTTACTGTCACTGATAACAGCCCAGTCCACATCATCCATCATTGTATACCAGAACCCCGCTTAGTTGAAAAGCGCGACAGCACCGCCACCTACCTTCCCTCTAAGGGCCCCCACCGGCAACTGCGCGCGGAGGCGCGGCGCGGCCGGCGGCGCGCGCACATGGAAACGGAGCAACGCGCGTTCTATGGAAAACGCCAAGGGGCGCTTTGTCTCGCCCCCGCTCGCAGCTACCCTGCCGGGACCGGCATTCATTAATGGCGCGACGCGACCCGAATAGAATAGACTACAGAAAAACTACTGTATTAGTATTCAATTTGCTTGTGTGTGGGAGCGACGGTTGCAGCCACCCGGCGCTAAAGGCAACGCCGGTCGGTGCCCAGGGGCGGAAACCCGCACAGGGCGTCTCTGGGCACTGGCCATCTCCTGCACACGCCAGCGTAGGTGCGCTGCATCACCGGCATCAAGGTTTTGTGAGCTTGTCCCTTTTGGCCACATAAGTCCGACGTTACGTGTAAACTCCGACAAGGATATTATCCTTAAAAATCTGCGGTTTACTTTCTCTCCGCCAGTCTTTGGAATGAGTCATTTGCGGTGTGCTACCAAACACCATGTTCTATCGACCCTACTCGGCGACGATATGCATATAATCAGTTGTCCCTGCGCCTTAGTACACTTTTGTCCTCTGCGCACTTAAGGAACTGATTATTTGCATCCGCTGAGGCAATCCCTGGCGCGTACACAAGGTGACTCACCGGCTCTGACCGGGCGTCCCGTCCCATTCCTAGTCGGCTCCGTTCTGTTGTCTAGGCCCCTATGACGGGCGCCAACGCCTGCCCATCGCTCTCGCTCTCTGGCAACAACTGGGCGACGATGGTCTCTTGTCGCCATGCTCGTGTCCGCTCGGTGGACGTGCATCCTCTGCTCCTGGCGTTGCTTGTCCCCTGTCCTTTGCTATGCCCACCTCCGCACATCTGCATGCCGAAGTTCTTTGCTGTCCCATGAATCGATCTCTGAGGCGACCTCCGACACGTGGATGTGCTGCAGTGCCTGAGCAGTGAGCGGCCTACAAGGTAAGTGCAGTTCGCTATCCAAGCAAAGGATCCGACTTACGCGTAGGTAGATCATATCTCGAGTAATCCCTTGCGCAGCCTGCAGGGTCGAAAGACGACGATGACTTAAGGTCAACCTCGCCGAAGTGATGATGCGAGTTCAATGAGCCCTCCGTGCGGGGTATCGCCGTTGCGTGGCAGTCGAAGCTCGGCCCACGCCACGAGCTTGTCGGGCACGTAAAGTCACGTGACCTCCCTCTCGCCACGCAGCAAAATCGCGTCGCTCCTTCTCGCCACGCAGCAAAATCGCGTCGCTCCTTCTCGCCCGCCGCCACGTGCGACTCGTCTGGTATAAAGACCTGCGTGGCGGAAGGGCAGTACCGTTTCCTGCTTGCTTTCCACCACCACCGTCTCCCGGGCCTGTTATCGTGCAAGCTTGTCATCCACCGGAACTCACCTCACTGGACACCATCGCACGGTTTTCCGGCTACTGGATCGTTCATCATCAATCCCACACGACACTACATATCCGCCGAACATGTCTTCTAACAGTGACGTCCCCCTTCTCTACGACGTCCTCGTTCTGCCCGACACCTTCCAACTCTCAGACATAACCGACCCACCCGCGGCCGACGATGCTCCCGCTCCCACCTCTCCTCCCACTCCCACCTCTCCGTTCCACGCTGACGACCCGTCACCCGACCCGAAAGGGTTAATGCATCGCGCCCTCGGCATCGTGGAGATCGTGTCTGCGATCGTCCTCCACCTGGATCGCCCCGATCTCGCCGCCCTGGCCCTGACATCCCGTCTCCTCTTCCCCATGGTTGTCCCGCGTCTCTGGGAGATCGTCAGCTACGCCGGAGCGCTTTCCTTGCTGCGCATGCTGCATGAAGAGATGGACGAGTTCTCTCCCTGCGCTACCCCTGAGCAGTCCCATCGTTTCACGCTCTACGCGCAGCACATCAGGCAGGCATTGCTGGTACAGCAGGACTCGGATGTCCAGGCGACTCATCTCCGGCCAGCTCCCCTGCCCGATGTCGACTTGCAGCCGAGTCAACTGGCGATTCTCAAGCATCTCTTTCCCAAACTATGGCTCCTGCATGTAAACCTCAAGCAGCAAACGATACCTCGCCTGGCGCACGCGTTCATAACCCCCACGATGTCGGCTCTCACCGTGAATGCCCTGGATGGGAGTTATGACTGGAATGTCGAGTCATTTGTTTCATTTCTAGATCGCATCAAAGCCATCGATCCGCCGCTCATCCAAGTCGCGATCGGCGAGCTCGCCCACTGCCCCGAACCCATCAAAACTGGGATTCAGTCTCTCATGCGACAGATGCGCAGTGTCACCGACATTGCCATGCAAGACTTCGAAGTGGGACATTCTCTCATGCACGACTTGCAAGACAAGCTCAAGTATGTCAGCATTTGGTCGCAACATCTGTGCTCACTGGCGTTCACGCCCAATCTCCGTCTTTCGTTGTCAATGTCTCAGTTGACGAAGTTGGAGCTTACCGTCTTTGCCCACGAATTCGTCGCCATCGCGCATCACCTGAAGTCACCACTACTGCGAAACCTCCACATTACTAGCGGCATTATCTGCACCAATTGGTGCGGCCCCGCTGAGGTTGCCGTGGCCCTTAGCACCCTGGCTCTGGCGCGCTTGGAAGTGCTGTCCCTTCAGATCCAAGAACTCAACATTGGTCTGGCGATCGAACCGACGGAGTTTGCCTTTGAGCGCTTTAATGCGGTTCTGGGCTGTTCACGCCTCAAACGATTCTCATTTATGTTCCATTCGCGCTCCGCCCTCGCTCTGTCTGACGCAGATGTCACTACGATGGCTCGCGCATGGCCTCTTCTCGAGCAATTGACCATAGACTGGAAACTGACTAGCGAGTTCTTGAGTACACCATTGACTATTCTCCATCATCTTGGGATTGCAGAAGAGATTTTTGTCGAGGCAGGTGGACTTGCAAACCCCGGAGACCTAACAATCCAGTGCTTGACATCCCTGAAGGAACACTGTCCCCGCCTTCGTTCCATTTGGTTCAAGCATCTCACGTGGTCGGAAGCGGACGAACTGGATTCCGTCGAATGGCAAGCATCACCCGGACGTGTCGATCTCTACGTGGGAGCTTCGTACCTCAGGACCACCAACGTTTCCAGTGCATATACCTATCTACGGAGCTTGTGGGACGATATCGAACTCGAATGGGGCGAGGAAAACCGCAGCGCCATGCAGTGGGCAAGGGTAGCCGAGCGGTTCAAATCAAGCCACGCCTAACGAAGGTACTGTGATTTTCCAGTATGGGCGGTGGTTCCAGAATCTCGGGATTGTAGCTAAATTGAATTTCAGGCTCCATTATGTCCGACGTTGCGTCTCCAGCCGATTTTTCATCAACACCTTCCTGTCGCGTGTCAGACGATGATTTTCTCCATGCCACTGCCTATCCAGCCTATCCAGTCTGATACACCCTTCCAGCACTCCTCAATTTCGTACTCCTCCTTCATGTCTGGTGTTTAACTTCACTGATCATGTTCCTTCCGGTGGGACACCATCTCAGACATATCTGCATACTCTGCAAAGCCTAGTTTAGTCCAATACAGCCGTTGCAGAGAGTCGGAACATTGGAATTAGTGATGCCGCGTCTGGTAGGAGGCACGAAAAGACCCTCTGGTAGTGTAGACGATGACTAATAAGCATGCTAATCAAGCAGAGAAGTATCTGGCGCCAAAGTTCTGCTCATTTGCTTCCGCAGATTCTCTTGCGAGTCATCATCGTACCGCCATCTCGTCTTATCTCCCATTCCCGCCCGTCGTTCCTTCCCTCTGCCTCAACGCGTCTGTCCTGCACGTTGCTCACGGCATCCAATCATATCATCCTACCGCCAGCCTCCAACCGCAGCATAACCAAACTTCTTGTGTCACGGTTTAACACCGTCGACACCTCACTTGCTCCATCCTTCCATCCACATCGACTCCCACTCCAGCCTTCAAGGCACTCAACACGAGCTACCTCGATCCTACCTACCATCTTACGAACATACCGATGCATCATGCCCTGGAGATCTCCGAGATCGTCTCCGAGATTTGCTCTCACTTGGAGCCCGAACACCATCTCGTTCTGGCCCAAACATGCCGAACATTGTTTCATCTCTGGATTCCGTTGGGATGGCGAAGCATACAGTTACCGACCATGGTCCGTCTGATGGAGATGCTCGGTGATTCGCTTAACGTGATGAAGCTCTGCCCAACCGAAGCCCAGTCTCAACGCTTCAGGCTCTATGCGGCTGCTATTCGAGACGTCTGCTTAGAAGATGTCGAGCTTGTGCCGTATCCTGCATGGTGCGGTGAAGATCCAAGCATGGCTCACAAACTCGCATGTTTCTTTCACAACGTGCGTGTTATCGAAATCCGTGCTATTTTGAACGGTCTTCACCCCTTTGGTTACGCCTTACTCGGAAGAGGAGTCATCACAATTCAGGTTCTCGCAACAAGTTCCCACGTCGGTGAATATGGAGGCTCCTGCGGGAGAGTCTCGCTACTTCGCCAGCTCCAAACATTGGACTTGAGCGCTACATCGCTGTCGATGCGCGCGTGGTCGGGATTCCCATGCTTTGCAAGCTGTGAGGCAACAGAGGCCCTGTGCACTCTCCTCCGCAGGACTAAATCACTTACCAAGCTGGATCTCTCTCATTTGGGAATGGGATTGAATGTATTGAAGAGCATGGAAGAGTTTCAAGAACGTTTACTCGAACTCTCGATTGTGGATGGCTTACCTCTGTCCCTGCCGCAGGCGTGTCTCGATGCATCCCTGTGTTTATCTTCACTGCAAAAGCTGAACCTTTCTATCATGGATCCCGCTGTAACCAGCCAAGTCCTTTCTCGGATAACAGCACCCAAATTGCATACTTTGGCAGTGGATACGTCCGACTTCACCATAGGGCAAGCAAAGTCTTTGCTGCGCCTTCTACACTTCTGTTCCGTGAAGACGCTCAGCCTACGCATACACCAGACATGGGATGTTGATGAAACCGACTATCCTTTTGGACCGTTTCCCGCCGAGCTGAACCGAATGGAGCAACCCGTGGCCGAGCTTTTTCAACTTTTTCCTCCTCTATGCAGCCAGCTGGTGTGTCTCGATCTATATGTGGACCCGACATGTTTCTTTGATTTGAGCGACGACATTGTCAAAACTATCAGCCAAGCTTGCCCTCTGCTTGAAGCAGTCAAGCTGTGGTGGCATGGGAGCGGTGGAGTGCGGGAGTGGAGCGGTTGGGCGTGGCCATGGGGGCTGTTCGACGCGACAGCTTTGACGTTTCATTGCTTGGAATACTTCAAGACGAATTGTCCACGCCTTCGAACTCTCCATATCACCAAGTTGCAAGGCTGGAACGGAATTCACAACCCCCGGACACAATGTTCGATGGATCGCTCGTCTTCCTGTATAGTGCTGCACCTGGAATACACGCCGTGTGACTTCCCGGACGAAATCTACACCTACTTGCGCAGTCTATGGAGCTACGTGGATCTGAAATGGACCAACATAGACGAAAGTCAGCAAGAGTCACGGTGGTCATCAGTACGGGAGCGCTTCGAAGAGCTCAGTTGAGGTACGTCGCGGTGATACCGTTCTGCGTCGTCCTGTTCGGCAACGGAGCTAACTTCTATTCAAGATGCTTATTTCTTGATCTCAATCTTCATACGCACCTGTATCCGGGTCAAAATCTTCCGCAGTATCCATCCGCATCTCCTCCTGACTCCCAAATCCGTCCTCGTCCTTGTTGTCCTTCTCTGCGTCACGTCCTTTCCTCATTTTCATTCCTCTCAATCAATTCTAAACACGTAGGTTTCCGGGCTCAACCTCTTCTCCCTGCCAATTCTCATTCGCCTGCTACTGTACTACCCTACTTTCCCATCGTTCTCTAATTTCCAGCTTCCTCGTTTTCAATTTCTCCTTACATGTATGCGGTCCAACCTCTTCTCCCTTGTAATTCTCCTTCTGCTTACCAATCGTCTGTTTCCCCTCCTCCACAGCAGTACGATAGCGTCATGTACCACAACAGTTCCACAATGACGGGCAGTCCATTCCCCTCCGAGCGGCGGACTCTCATCTTCGCTGCCCGCCTGCAATATCATGCCGATAATGAAACGTTCGTGCATCCGCCCACATCCTCTACATTCCCAGAAGATGGGGACCCGGTAGCAAATGCTCAAGCTGGCGGAATGCACGTTCTGGGGTGACCACCCCTGGAAGGCGATGTAGTGCTGCCAGCAAGCGCGCCAGGCACCACTGGTATCGGGCCGACTGGCTATTCGCCAGCGAGCCAGCGAGCCAGCGGCCCCAGTGGACACATGAAGCAGGCCAGTGGGAGTGTAGCGTCAAGCAAAGACATCGCAAGGCAGGAAAAGGGTAGGTAGCCTAGCGCGCACAAAGCGCGGTGCATCTCATCTCATCTAGCCGGCGGGCGCCAGTGGAAGCCTAAAGCCCGGAAGCCTGTCAATCGATAGGTCCGACAATCTCGCACTTGGCCTCCATCCCGTCTTGTGTATAGCGGGAGGGAGGGCAAAGGAGTTGACAGGGGTTCAGTGGGAGCAGCGCAAGGGAGAATAATGCTGTGAGCACTGGTGCGGATGTTTTTTTGGGCATTGATGAGATCCGTCGATTTTGCTGCCAGCTGCTGCCAGCTGGCAGGGAGATGAATGATCGTTGATGATATTATAATGGCACCTTTTCTGCGCAGTATCTGTGGGCGAGTCGTTCGTCCATGTTCCTGAGTACTTCAGATCCGCGTCCAGCAGACGAAGGAGAAGCGTTCAGGGAGAAGACGGATAGAGGGGCAAAGCGGTGCCTTAGGGGGTGGCTGTGCCGTGCTCGGGAATATTTGCGAATTGCCGAGACGCGTTGCGTGTGATAAGGTCCAGGGCGGGGTTGTTATGGTGATCGCTCGGGGCCTCATTGTCAGGCTGGTGCAGTGGCTACATAGGGTATGTTGTAGATTGATAGTGCGCTATGTCAGAAAGCGGTGCTTGCTAGCCTGACATTATCGACCGCCAGCTGCCTTCCTTACATTGCGAATCGAGCAGAAGTAGGGCAGCCCCACGCAGGCTAAGAGGAAGGCGGTGCCTGTGCGGTGGGGGAGCGTGACCCGCGCGCGTCAGGGCCCACATAACCTGCACTGGCACGTGTACGGAGGCTATGGCCGCGCCTCGCCCTCCCGCAAGCGTAAGGCGTTGTTGAGCCCTGAACGACGCTGGGGGCGATCCTTTATTGTCGGAACGGGGCGACGACCGTCACTGCTATTCCTACGACCACGACCACGACCACGACTACGACCGACAGTGCTGTTGCGACGACGACGACCAGCACTGCGATACCGACCACGAGCGTAAGAGTTGCGTAACGGCGCTGGCCGCCCATCAACGTGACCTCAAGCACGACGCATACACCTCGCTCGCACCCGACCCAAACCGCTCAGCCCGACCTAACTCTCACAACGATGATCGCCTTCCTCCGACGCAAAAAGTCGACGCCGGACGACCCCTACGCCTCGTCCATCTACTCGCACCACCCACACTCGCCATCCTACTCATCCTCAGGCGGGTACTTCCCCAACCCCTCCTCCCCCTCCCTCCGCTCCTCCACTTCCTCCCCTTCCCGCTCTCCCAACCCCTCCCCCCGCGCCCCATCCTATGCCCAAGGAGCAACAGCATCAGCATCAGGACCAGACCTCCCCCTCCCAACACCCCTCTACGCGCGCTTCGCCCGCTCCGCAAGCGGCACCGACCTCCGCCTAGACTTCCTCGACCAGGACCCAGCCTTGCTCTCAGGAAGCAGGAGGAGCGCAGCGGACGCGTATGCTCGGACCAGGAGCGGGCTGGGCAAGCAGCTGCCTGCGGAGGGAGCAGAGAAGGAGCAGGATCGGCCTCCCGGGGCGCAGGTGTCCAATGGGAGGGGGAAAGACCTCCCAGCCCCTCCCCCGCGCTCCCCGCTCTCCCACACAGCCCCACCAGCATACCCGACCCACGCTCAGCCAACCCGCGCCCCAGGACAAGAACACCGCCGGCCCAGCCTCACCCGTGCGCTCAGCAGCGAGTACAAGACTGAGGAGTTTGAGTTTGTGAACTCGCATTCCCACTCCCACGCGGTGTCACCGGCCAATTCACGCTCCCCCCTGCGGGTCCGGAACGCGGGCCCAGGTCTGGAGAACGGCCTGTCGCAGCCTGGGGGAGGACCAGAACCACAGAGCCCCCAGAGCCCCACAAGGGGCCCGCCCAAGGGGAAACTGACCAAGCCCCCGCGCTCAGACTCGCTGCAGAGGCTTGCAAGCCCCAGGGTGGAGCGGTTGGGCACTGCGGATTCTGGAAAGGGACGGGAGGGGAAGGGCAGTCTGGGCGACTCGCCGCCTAGGAGCGCGCTCAAGGGGTCGGCGTTCCAGCAGCAGCAACAGCAACAATCACGGAACCAGCAGCAATTTCAGCAGTATCAGCCTGTGCAGCTGCCGCCGCCGCCGCCCCCTCAGCAGCAGCAGCTTGTCGTGCAAGAGCGCCAGCAGTCCCCGGTACGGAGGCAAGCGGGGGAGCAGCTCCTCCAGGGCGCTCAGCATCAATGGAGACCGGAGGAAGTGCAGCGACAACAACTGCCGCAGCAACGCCTGCAATCTCCGTCCCGCGTGGAGCAGCAGCAGCAGCAGCAGCAGCAGCAGAACCCCCCGGCTGGGCAACGAGTGGAGCAGCTACCACAGCTCCAGGGCGCGCAGCATCAGCGGAGGCCGTCAGAGGCTCAATACTCTCAGGTACCTCAACCCCAGCAGCCGCAACAACAGCAGCATTACCCCCCAGCACAAAGGCAAGCGGCGGTGGACGTGCTTCCCCAGGGGGCACAACATCAGCGGCGACCGTCGGAGGCACAATACTCCCAGCTGCCTCAGCAGGTGCGTTCTGCTCAAGCGCCGCCACACGAGCGGACGCCCTCCCTTCCCGCGCCGTCCACCCAGTCCCGCCCCGCGCTCTCCCACCTCGCTGCCCCCCATCCCTTCCCCACCTCTCCGCCAACGCCGCTCACCCCGCCCCACTCCCCAGCCGAACAACGCCGTTCCTTCCTCTTCGTCTCCGGAGGCAAAGTCGAGCCTCTCCACCGGGGCAACGCGCCTGCCTCCCCGCCATCCGGTTCGCCCACCAGCCCCACCGGCTCAGGGGGCTCTGTCTCCGGCCGCAGGAAGCTAACCAAGAAGCGCACGGCGCGTGGGGGCAGCCTGCCCGATTTCTCCGCGTTCGACCCTGCTCCTGCTCCTGGCCCCCGCTCGCTTGCGCTGGACGGCGCGAGCGTGGCCCCCTCCCTCGCGTCCAAGCGCTCCTTTGCCCCAGGGTCATTCCGCTCCCCCGTCTCCGCCACCGCCAGCAATCCGCCCACAAGAGGAGGGGGCGTGTTCGGCTTCGTCCGTCGGCTGAGCGAGGCGCGCTCCTCTTCCTCTTCCTCCCCTGCGGGGGTATCCAAGGCCGCAGAGGAAGCGCAAGTCCGGATCCGCGAAGGGCGCAGGAAGAGCCAGGTCGAGCAGGGGGACGTGGACGAGCTCCGCAGACTGCTGCAGCATGATGCTGCTGGCGGCCGGGGTGGTAGCAGGGCGGGGATGGCTGGGATCGGCGCGGGAAGGAGGAGCTTGGACCAGCACGGGCCGTACTCAGCACATCCGAGCAGCAGCACCAGCCACGTCAATAGCCTCGCACAGGCGCAGCACCATTCTCCTCAACGGGGGATCGGTCACCCGCCCCAGGCGTTCAGCTATGGGCAAGGAAGACGGGCCGCGAGCGAGGTCGATTTGAGGCACGTGATGGACAATAGGAGGGAAGAGCGCCCAGAGATGCCGATGATCGTCACCGCGCCTTCGAAAGCCCCGCAATTGCCGCAGATCATAACGTCCCCTTCCAAATATGCGCCGCATCTTGTCGCCTCGCGCGCCTCGATTCCGGCTGAAACGCCCGCCTTCTCCGGCGAGCGCACTCCGACCGCTCCCAACGCATTCCGGTACCCGGCGCCCGAGCCAGCGGGTCCGGCTCGCACCGGCTCGCCTTCCCTTCGGCTCCACCTGGCCGGGGCGCTGGACGTACCGCACCGCGCTTCCCCCGCGCCCTCTGGCCGGTCAGTGGCGGACAGCGCGCGGCTCGGCGCTTCCACGGCTTCGATCTATTCGCAAGAGTCGGCGGAGAAGGACGAGACGGTGTATGGACAACCTGAGCCAAGAGAGGAGATCGAGAGCGCATATCTGGCTGTGACTAGAGGGCTCGAAGCGATGGGCAGCTCGTCCAGCCTTGGGTCGACCTCCACCAAAGGGGCTACGCCTACCATGAATGGCAGGGAGAGTGTGTATAAGAGTCCTTATCTGCCCTCGAACGCCTCCAGCGAGCGGACCACGCGCGACGAGGGGCCATCGAGCACGCCTACCCGCCCGCTTGCCCCGCTGAACGACACGAACCGACCGCTGACAGCCTCGGCCAGCACGCTCCGTCGCACGCCGGCCAAGCGGCAGAGTATCTCCGGAAGCAGCGACGAAGGGGGCTTGAGGAGCAGTGTTCGTGGGCCGAGGGAGATGGACAGACCCGAGCGAGATAGAGGGGGCGCGACTCCTGTGACACCAACGCAGCGCGCACCCGCCTCTCCGGTCGTCCCTGTCCGCCCGTCGATGGACAGCACGAGCGGGTCCGAGCAGGGCCACACGCTGAAAGGCGCATCTATCTCCAAGACCTCGTCCAGTGCGTCTTCCTATGTCGCTTCGTCTGAACGAGGGGCCCCGGCGAGCAACGCGACCAGCATCTCTCCGCCCCCGACAACGCGCAATAGGGTCGATGCCGGAGCGCCGCAGCCCCCACCGATTCCGTTCCCCAAGTCTCCGGAGCGGCAGCGTGGCCATGCCAGAAGGCCGAGCGACCCACGCTACAAGTTACCTGCACCGAGGACAGTCCCTCCGCCTATAGTCGCCCCTGCCCCGGAGGAACGCGGACCGCAGACGATATTCCTCTCCGACATGCTCCTCGAGCCCGGCGTTCTGGCCCAGGTGGTGCCTTACCTCTCCTTCCGCGACTTCTTCGTTCTCCTCCACCTCAACCAACCCACCCGAACCGCGTTGAGCGACACGCGCGTCCTCCGGGAAATCGTCCTGGAGCGCTTCCTCGATACTGTTGGGTATCATCGTTGGCCGCGACACATGAAGCGCGACGAGCCGATCACCCTGTCACTCAAGGACCTCAATGCCTATCTGATGGGCGTGTCGATCGCCACCTACCAATACGCGAACGCCGCAGAGACCTACTTGCAGTCACAGTCGCGCGACGCGGCAGCGCTCGGCCTATGCCGCAGCTTTACGGCCGCCACGAGGTCATATACGCGCGTAGTCTTGCGGCTGAGGGCGCAAGCCGAAGCGGGTTGGGACACCGACGTGCTCCGGTCTACGCTCTTCCGGGTCGGACACGCGCCTCTCCTGCGCGTATTCGTACCCAGTCCGAATGGAGGGTGGCTGAACGACGAAAGTGTTGTGGAATGCGAGAAGGAACTCCGCAGAGCGGGCGTCATGAAGCTTGTCCGGCGCGGTGATGTCGTTTGGGACGCTGCGGTGTCGGACGAAGGCAATGTCGGACGCCTGATCTGGGACGGCAACTACTTGCTGGATCTGGAATACGTCTATTCCGCTTCTGGCCAACTGCCGCACTACTTCAATTCTCTCGCCCATCCGCCTTCTTACTGGCACAAGGTCATCCGCACAAACGCCAATCCGATTGCACACTTGGACTTCCGACCTTATGGCAAGGAGATCATGCAGAACGTTCAGCTGGTGCAGGACCGCGTACAGACAGAAACCCCGCAAGGTGGCTTCCACACCATTGTACGATACTCACATCGTTCTGTTGCCAGGCTGGTACGGGGCACGCCGATTCCCGATTCTAAGGAAGTGGTGGACTCATCTTGGGAGGGAAGGATTATCGTTGAGGCAGAAGGGACGAACGAGGGAATGGCCGATCTGCAGATGCGCTGCAGCGCGCGTGGCGGGAAGGGCGTGTACAGGATCCTACGCGAGAAGAGCAAGCCTGGTGAAATTTGGGTGCGCTGTGTGAGAGCTGATGAAAAAATCATGTGAAGGCCGATACACGACGGCAGTGTACAGTGGTTGACGTGCGTGGCATAATGATCCAATGTCTCGGTTGAACTGTCGGACATACTCGACTGATCTGGATGTGTGTGGTATACCTCAATGTTTGTGATATTTGGACTACCCATGTAGATATCCCTACCATACCTTCATGATTGTATGGCCTACAATGTTATGCATATCTTCACGACTGTCCGTACCTGTCTGTATCGCCCGAGAGTACGCGCGTAGATGCGTTAACAGGCGCTTCGGTCTTTACATCGCGAATTACATAGGTCGGGTTCCCTAACGGCTGGCTGGTTGCAGAGCATGTGGCACCTCGCGGGCGTTATGACTTTCCGATGCTGTGCAAGGATACAGGCAGACTGAGGACAGTATGATGATTAGGTTATGAGTCCGTGAAGTACAATTGTATACATTGACGGAATGCCGGCTAGGGATGGCACGAGGGACATGTTTCCGTTTCGTTCAGCCTACAGCAAGCAGCTTCTTCCAGCGCTCTGCTGGGCTCTTGTATGATATGGATATTTAATTAGAAGTGTTCCAGAACACCGCTAAGCATGCAGGAGATCACATAGGCGACTTTTAATCATCACGACGCCCGTGCCCACGATATCGGTCGATAACGTCATACGTCCCGGACGTCAGATCTCGTAACCCGCTGGGGGAAATGATGGAGTGCGTGTCCGGATGTTCCAGCAAGGCATATGGGCCCAGCAAGTGTTCGAGGGTAGACACGTTGTTGAAAATGCAACCATTGATTTGTCCGTTCGCCTCCCGGAGCATGATGCGAACTGGACCATGTGCGAAGGTGTCTGAGTCGTCATGATCGCCCGTGGAGTTGTTGCTACGATTGGCACGGGCCATCCTACAAGCACAGCGACAGGATCTTGCCATCTTCATCAAGGGGAGAGGTCGTAGTCGTGGCATGAGTGCGCTTCCTGACAAGGAGCTGCTGACTGCACACAGTCAGTGATCTATAAGTACGTACACTGAACGGAAGCAAAAGGTAGGTAATGACAAGACGTCGGATCGCGTTTGGTGGGCATGCAGCATGGCGTTCCAACCGCCAATAGCTATAGCGCACTCCCCCTTACTGCCCACATTCCTATCCGACAACAACTCTCCTCCAATACACACTGTCCTCCAAGCCCACTCGCGCCTCAAGAATGTGCAAACGCTCACGACCGGTCTGCAACCAGTGGTCCACTCTGCGTTCGGCCTACGATTTGTTCCGCTAGAAGAGGGCACGTTCGAAGATGGGGCAAGTGGGAAGGGCAAAGAGAGGTGGGTAGATTGGATTGGCGAGCGAGTGGGAGCTGTGAGCGGGAAAACTAGTTGGGACGAGAAAGAGGGCGGCGAGGACAGGGTGTGGCTCGAAGCGCAGAGGTGCTTAGAAGCTACCGCAGGCGCTGAAGGGGCCGTTGCTGGTGAGCTTATCAAGTTCTGGGCATATGTCCATATTGACTGGTAATCAAGTGCTATTAATTGCAACCACAGCAGACCCATCCCCCATCGCTGCGTTGCAAGCGCTGCATACACAAGCAAAACCATTCGCGGACGCCAAAGCCCTCCTCATGTTCTATCTCGTCATTACCACCTCCCCTGCCGATCCGTATGTATTGTCGTTGCATCCTTACTCGCATATGCTGATATGAGTCAGGACATTGCTGCCCTCGTTGCAGCGCGCATTCGGTCCGCACTGCGGGGTCCTGTCCCTCCCTACCCCGCTACAGAACGATACGCAGATCGCCGTTCCACCTCCCCTCCCATCGCCACCGCCCCTCCGATCTGCACTTCCTCCCACACCCCCACTACCACAGACCACCCCGACATCCGCAATGCCGCCATCTGCACTGCTGGAGGATGACGACTACATCAACTCCCATGTCCTCACGCCCGGGGAGATAGCAGACCCGCTGAGCGCTGAGATCGACGGGACGATGTCACCCGGAGGGTCAGAACCACCGCAGGAGAAGAAGGAAGTCAAGACGATATCGAGCAGCGTCAGCCAGGCGTGGCATCGGTTCCTCAGGGAGTTTGTCACCCAGAGCTTGGTACCGTTCATGGAACGATCTGTGCTGGCGCTGCACGAATCTGTGTGTTCGCATATATGCCGTCTCACCGAGCGATACTTACGTCCGCTTATAGTATACCTCACGCCGCGCGCTTCCAAATCGCCTCCTGTCCATCACCTCCCGCCGGTTCTTCGGCTCCTCTTCCGCGCCTGCATCCACGTCAACATCGCCCAAACCAACGCTTGCGACAACCTCTGCTTCTCTGCTCGGCACGCCTGCTGGCGATCGCCGGTTAGTGGAATGGAGCGCTATGCTGGGCGATCAAAAAGAGGTGCAAGGGATCGGAGACCCGATACGACGCGAGGGACGCGGGGCAAACGTCGAAGATATCCTCCTCCTGCACGCGTTGCACCACCCACCGCCGCCTCCTCCCGCCGCGCAAGCGGTGCCCAGCCTAACTCCTCTGGCGGCCGCGTGCCTAAGGCCGCCACCGATCGTCACAGCAGACGACCTGCTAAACCGCGCCCTCGTACTCTCCCGCGCCGACTACATGCTCAACGTCCGAAACGAAAACGGGATTGACGGCATGTCTTCCGAGCGGAGGAAGGAAGTCGCGCGCTGGTTCGTCCTCGCCGCGAGCGGCGCAGAGGAGCCATTGGCGGCTCTACTCCTCGCGCGTGCCGGCACGTGGGAGGTGGGCAGGCGGAGGAAGGGCATGTGGTACGCCCTTGCCGGAGGACTGATGGAGCGTTTTGGTGTCAAGAGGCTCGCGATGCTCTACCTGCGGCGCGCGTACGACCTGTTCTCGCAGCCAAGCGAGCCAAAGCTGGGCGAACTGGGGGAGGTGGATCCGGCCGTTGATCAGTGGCTTAAGGAGGAGAAACGCAATCGGGACGGCTTCCCCATGCCTGAGGGTGTCGCGCGGAGCCTGGAGGGGCTGACGGGGGAGAAACTGGTGGAAGAAGCGTCAGAGGAGCCTCCGGAACCGCCCAGCAAGTCTCCAACAAGGCCTGTGTATGCCGAGACGCCCGTGCGGGACAAGGAAGGGCTCACGGGCGCCGCGGTCGCCGGCTTCTGGGGGAGGGAGGCGCCCAAGGAGGTCGACCCGCTCGTCGTGGACGTGCAGGTGGACGAGGGCGAGGAGGTCGCGCACGACTTTGGCTACTCTGGGAGAACCGCGCCCGCTAGGCTACACGTCACGTTCACACTGCGGAACGTGTCCGCCGCACGCGAGGCCGAGTTTATCCTGCGCCTCCCTTCCGCGATTGCCGCTGCGACGGCGGCGGCGGCACCGCTCATCCCCCCGCAGTGGACGGGTGCGCTCGTTCACCGGGGGAAACTGCCGCCGATGCAGGAGACGACGAGGACGGCCCGACTGCATATATCTCGGTCGGGGCAGTATGCGCTCGCCGGCTGGCGGCTGCTGGTCGCTGTGGGCGGGGAGAGGTTCGTGCAGGTGGGCAAGGAGGGGAGGGTGAGTGTTGTGCAGGCGCAGGGGTAGGGGTGAGATTGTATAGATATTATTTGGTTGCGTTGGGTAATGGCGATGCCCTGCAGGGCGGTTATCGCGCGACGAGGCACGGGTCCCGGGCCCGAGATTCGCGCTGTCGGAGCCGGCGCGAAGTTTAGAACACACGGGCGGTGATGGCCGGCTGCGAACAGAAAGTGCGAGATGGCGTGGGAACGCGCGTGTAGGAGGCGACATTTCGACCTTATCGACACCTTGGGATGCAATGGACGGTGAGGCTCAGTCCACTGCGAAGCATAGTCGTGCATCCTCGGTCGCGCGGACCCGTCCGCATCCCAACAAACATCTCGACGTAGGGAAGCATCATGTTAATATCCAAGGTGAAGGATAAGCGCGAACACCCATGGCCTGTGGCATCCCATGACTTCTGCTAGGCTGCCCGAGTGGGTCGCGAGTCTGAGACCGAAGCGGCTGACTAACGGATCCCTCAACTTCTCAGGCCGGTCCCCAACGGCATGGCGCATGATGAGTTGGGAGCGGCCGCTGTCGTACGCGGGCGTCCGACGGCTTCCCGACCCCTGGGCGAGTGCGGGCGTATAAGAACACAGCGCAAAGGCAGATTTGATCTCCTTTCTCCTTTCCTGCCTCTAGACGTCCTTCCCTCCTGCATTCACCCAACGCGCTGGAGTAGACCTCCACCGCTGCACCGAACCTTCCCCGGCGATAACCAACCCCGAAGTCAGGGCCCAGCCGCACGTGCAGGGGCGGCATCAATTCACTTCCTCCCATTCTTGTGCCCCCAAGGTTATTATTGCCAGTCCATTGGCCCCAGCAGCTCTCGCAGTCCCAACGCTAGCAAAATCGACGGGCGACGCGCGTTGCATATACGCATCCTTCTGCACCGGCTCCCCTCTCCTCCTTGTGAGCCATTCCCCTCGCCGCCTAGGTTGTCGACGCTGACTGAGGCAGAGCGCGCCTTTCACTACTCCACTTGCACCCTAGCCCACCCCGCAGCTCACACGACATGGCCCCCACACGAGAGCCCGGGCAGAAGGGCATCAACTGGTCCAACATTGCCGTCGGTGCGTATACCCACGCGCATATACCCGCCTCGCGCTGACAAATTCCTCGGCAGGGGGTATCATGAACATGTTCGAGGTGCGTTCCTCCACCCGCCGGATCGGATCGGTCAGCATGAGCTCATCCCGGCGCAGGTGACGACACTCGGCCAACCGCTCGAGGTGCTCAAGACACAGATGGCGGCGAACAGGTCGCAGACGATGCTCCAGGCCGTCCGCACCGTTTGGTCGCGCGGAGGGCCGTTGGGCTTCTATCAGGGGCTCATACCATGGGTGCGCTGCTCCTCTCGCGTTTTCCCGGCTAGTACTGACGGTGGGGCAGGCGTGGATCGAGGCGTCAACAAAAGGCGCGGTGCTCCTATTCACCGCAGCGGAGATTGAGAACCGCAGTATCGCGGCTGGCCTCGCGCCGGGCTGGGCAGGTCTCCTCGGTGGAATGGGCGGAGGTGTCGCCCAGGCGTATGCCACGATGGGTGCGTCTTCCCTCCTCTGCGCTGAATCCCGTGCTGATACGGGCCGTGTATGCGCGCAGGATTCTGCACATGCATGAAGACGGCCGAGATCACGCGGCATAAGCAGGCCGCCTCGGGCATCAAGCCCCCGTCCACGTGGGCAGTGTTCGCGGACATCTACCGGCGCGAGGGTATCGCCGGGATCAACAAGGGCGTCAATGCTGTCGCGGTGCGACAATGCACGAACTGGGGTTCTCGGTGCGTCCCACATCCATATCTAGGGAATGCAGGCTGATGGCGCTCGCAGAATGGGCTTCGCGCGCCTCGCAGAAGACAACATCCGCAAGATGCGGGGGAAGAAGGAGGGCGACAAGCTCGGCCCGATGGACAAGATCCTCTCCTCCTCCATCGGGGGTGCGCTCGCGACGTGGAACCAGCCGATCGAGGTCGTCCGCGTCGAGATGCAGAGCATGAGCAAGGCGGTGGGCCGGCCGACGAATCTCGGCATCCTTGGCACGCTTTCGTATGTGTATAAGGAGAATGGGATCAAGGGTCTGTATCGGGGTGTGACGCCCCGTATCGCGCTGGGCATTTGGCAGACGATATGCATGGTCTCCTTTGCGGACTACGTAAAGGCTTGGTGCGTTTCCTTGCCCCCCCTGCTTCTCGTCCCCACCCTAACGCGCGTTCTGCAGGGTAAATCCCGCCGTGGAGGGGAAGAAGCTCTAACCCTGTAACGCGCCAACCCGGGTCGTCTCCTCGTTCCTCCTTTCTCCGGTCCCAGCATCCCCCGCGGCACGCACGTAATCATAATACGTCTCCCTCCTGTCGGCACGCAAATCTCTGTTCTCGAGTTCTTTTATTCGCTGTTAACGTTACGATACTGGCTAGCTTTTGAGGTTATTGAATAGAGGTGTGAGCTTGCGAGCTTTGTGTGTGGTTAATATGCATGCATGATTCAAGCCGTGAGGATTCAGAAGCAGAAACGCGGAGCGCGACTGAGTCCGCACTGTGACTCATATCGTGCTGCCCCCACGAGTGTCATGCTTGCCACTTTTTGGATTGCTGCCACCTGCCCTGCGGACATGCCGCGCTCTTTGTATGTGCAGACAGGCTTCATTGCACTCTACTCATCAGCGCCTGCACGTGCTCCCTTCCCCCCTCCTCCCAGTCATCCCAGCACAAGCCCAACAACACCGTGTGCCTCCCTTCGCCCTCGCGTCCCTCCTCCCATCCCGGCGGCTCCAGCCCCTCCTTCCCCTTGGGGAGGACCATAGCCCACCTCAGCAGCGCTTCCCTTCTGAACCCCAACCGCTCTGCAGCGCGCACGCTCCGCTCATTCATCGCGTTCGCCTTCCACTGCGCCCTCCTCAGCCCCAGCCCGCCCAGCGCGGGAGGGTCAAGCACGTATCGCAGGAGGAGCGCGCACGCGTGTGTCGTCACGTGCGTACGCTGGAAGGGGGGGGGGATGAGGAGGTAGCCGAGCTCGGCCTGCGACTGCGCGCGGGACGCAGCGAGCAGACCGATGATGCCGGCGAAGGCGCCGCCCAGCCCTGCCGAGCCGGGAGAGGGAGGACGTGTCTTGTCGACTACGCAATACCAGGTCGAGCTGGGGTCGTTCTGGACGCGCTTGAGGTAGAGGGAGGCTGCGGAGGAGACGGTGGGGAAGGGGCCAAAGGGTAGGTAGGCGAACATCTCCGGGTATGGGGCTGTGTGCTCCTGGAATAGCGGGAGGTGCAGCGCGGGCTGCTCGGCGTCCGGATCAGCGGGTGGCCAGGATGGGGAGAGGAAGGCGCACGATGAATGGCACCAGGGAGAGCTTGTCGCTCTCCAGCGGCTTGACGGGGAAGACGAAGTTGACGTCGTACGTCTCGCCCGCGTGGAGCAGGTCCTCTTCCTCCACCCCCGCGCTCGGGGCGGTCGGTACCGGCGGGACGTAGTTGTTCACAATCTTGATGTGCATTTGGAAGTAGTATGAGGAGCGTACAGGGAGAGAGGCGGCGGTTACATGAGGACGGCGGGACGTGGTTGACTCGACGCGTCGGGCCGATGGAGACCTGCGCTGGGCTCGGCCGAACAGTCATCTCTGGGCCTCCTTTTGCCCTTCCTGCTCCATTAGTATTGTTCTTGATAATGCGGCTGACACTCGAGTGTTGTATTCGCAATGGAGGCCCGGATCTGTGATGTTGAATTGTTTGAGTACAGTGTTTCTGGTCGAAGACGTTGGAATGTGAGCGTGTGTGTAATGTAAGGGTCGCCATGTGAGCGACCTTGGAGTTGTTCTGTTTCTCCGAAACTCCGATCAACGCGCGCACCTGACGACCACGTCCGCAAACGCCTCTGACCGTCTGCGCTATATATGCTTTCAATCCAATCCCATTCTAGCACGCGATCGTGTCTGCTAATAACCGATTCCTGAAGGGCGCCTACGAGCTGAATGGCCCGAGACAGGAGTCGCACCCCTTGCCTTTGACACGGTCTTCCGGAACCCCTGGCTCGCACCGCACTGTCACACCGTCCAGCATGTCACGCCGTCGCGTTCCTCCTAGCTGGCTGTCCCGATCGCGATCGGGTTGGATGACGCAGGCGCCCGCTGGCTCTCCCTGACTACGCTCCCTGAGCAGCTCAGACTAGGAGGCCCCTGCGCACGGTTCCCTGTTTGTCTCGCTGTCTCGCTCAGCATTCCCTCGCCAGCCCTCTCTCTTTCGCTCGCATATCACACCCTCGCCGTACGCTATATACCGCTCTGACCTGCGGTGGACTGGGAGCGCGCATACACACACCCCGCACACGACCGTTTCTCCCTCCCTCCCCCTCCCTCCCTCTCTTCTCCCCCTCCTCGTCGCGTATCACCCACCTTCCCTGCCGCCCGTCCTAGTGACGAAAGATGCAGTTCGACCACATCCCCTACGAGGCGCGTCCCCCTTCCCCCTCCTTGCCCATCCTTGACTGACCATCCGCAGGACCTCAAAGGCGACTGGCACAAGCTAGGCAGCGGTAGCTTCGGCAACGTGTACAAAGGTGCGGCCCTCCCATCCCATCCACCCCGCGTATATGCGCATGCTAAGGGATACGCACGCAGGCAGCTACCTCGGCACCGATGTCGCGATCAAGGAGGTGCTCCCGAGCAATGATTACGATGTGAGGAAGTACTTTGAGCGCGAGTGGAAGTTGATGCGGTGCGTCCCCTCTTCCCGCTGTCCAAGGATAGTGCTGACTGTCGCGCACAGGGAGGCAAGACACCCGAACGTCGTCCTGTTCCTCGGCCTCTCCTCCGCCCCAGACGGACGCGTCTTTATCGTCTCCGAGTTCATCGAGAACGGTGCGTGCGCGCGCCCTTCCCAGAGGGTGCCATACTGACGGACCAGTAGGCAACCTCCGCCAGTACATCTTCGCCAAGAGCAAGCCCTTCCCCTGGCGCCTCAGACTCAGCTTCTGCATTGACATCGCACGCGCGCTGGCCTACCTGCACGCGCGGAACGTGCGTCCCCCTCCTCTACCTCGTTTGTGTTTGGCGCTAACGCGTTGGCACAGTGCGTGCACCGCGACATCAAGGGCGAGAACCTGCTGCTCACCTCCAACGGCCGGCTCAAGATCACCGACTTTGGTTTTGCACGCATCACCCCCCGCTCGCCGGAGGAGGCGAAGCGCCTGACTTACTGCGGGACGGACGCGTACATGAGTCCTGAGATCCTCGTGGGGGATCCGTTTGGCCTGCCTACGGACGTGTTCAGCTTGGGGGTCATCTACTGTGAGATTATATGCAGGAGGGTCGCTGATGATCATACGTTCAAGGTACGGTGCATATACATGCTCGCGAGGTCGTTTTCTGATGGCTGGGCAGCGTGCCGCGCCGATGTACTCCCTTGACGCAAGCGAGCTGCGACAGCTCGCGTCCCCGGGCTGCCCGCCCGACCTGGTCCAGCTCGCCCTCGACTGCTGCTCCGTCTTCCCCGCGAACAGGCCGCCAATGATCCAAGTCCTCGCCCGCCTCTCGGCTATCGAAGCCCAAGTCCTGCAGCGGGAGGACTCGGACCAGGACCCGGTCGGCACGGTCCGGTTCTTCACTTCCGGCGCTGGGGTGGCCAGCAGGCGCCCGAGGGTCACACCGAGGATCCCGAGCTTTGGCATGGGCGTCGGCGCGGCGATACGGGCGTCGAGCTTCCACGTGGAGATCCCTGCGAGTGTCAGTCCCGTAGACGTCCCTGCTTCCCCGCCGTCGGACTATGGCGACGAGCCCGAGCCCGAGCAGGAAGAAGGGGACAGCGAGGACCAGGTTGCCGTTGTTATCGCTGGGGAGGCGACCGTCAAGCGCACGCCGAGCTGGGCCGAGTATGGGAGTGCGATGGTTGGGCGGAGCTCGACGTTGGGAGATCGGTCCAGTTGGTCCCAGGCTGGTTTGTGCCCTTCCGCTACATGCTAAGTATCTGCGCTAATGCGGAGCAGAGATGATACCTTCTGAGCCGAACTCGGTCACTGACCTCCTCGATCATGCAAAGGACGTGACCGTTGCGTCTGAGGATACCCACGCTGAGCACGGGCATGATGATAACCACCCTGACACCACGTCCGTCCTCACCGTTCGCGCTTCGCACGACACAGTGCGCATCTCTCCTATTGCAGCCGCCGGCCCGTCCGCCGCGAACCGCGCTCCCGACACGGAGAAGACGTATGTCTCCGAGGGCGTCCAGTCGCCCACCCCTCCACAACGAGGCTCTGCCCTCTCCGCCGGCTCGTTCCACACCGCCGAAGGCCAAAGCACCGCTAGCGTGCTTAGCCAGGCCTCTTCTCGCGTGCTCGTGCACCGGTTCACGCTCATCAAGCCCGCCAAGCCTCCCACCTCTCCGCCCGCAGCCAGCGGAAGCAGTTGGAGCCCACTCGGCTTCTTCTTCAACATCGGCCTCGGTAAGGGGTCGTCCGCGAAATGCGACCTCTGCGGGCGGCGTGTGGGGTGGAAGGCCGCGCTCGAATGCGACGATTGCGGGATGAGGTGCCATGTCAAGTGCGGCGAGGGGGCTCCGAACGACTGTGGCGTGAGGTTCCCGAGGGTTGCACCGGCGCTGCCAATGCCTACGCCTGTGGCTGCTACAGATGCAATATCTTCCGGGACGACCACGGGCCCGATAGCGGCCACAGCTCCAGCTACCTCTTCGCGGCCATTGTCTGGCTTGATGTCCGGCGTCACCAAGAGCCCACCCGGCTCGCCAGGGAGGTGGAGAAAGAGCCCCAAGCTAGCTGCGCTGGGACTGTGACTCCCGTTCTCCTCTCTCTCCCTGCTCTCTCCTTCTGCGGGGAACGTAATGGCCGTTGGGGCGGGGAGTAATGGACAACATGAACACGAACAGTAATGAGGCACTGACAAGGACTTTGAGCGCGCATTGTAATACCTGGCGAGCATCTACAGAGATTAATGATTATGTTGTATTTACAAGACATTGGATGCCTTCCCGTAGACTTAATCCTAGAATTTGGGCTTCTTTCCGGAGGCAAAGTCCTAGATCATAGACACCTTCCTAAACCGTAGGTCGTCCGCACACATGCCCAGATCTGTGTGGGCATCACGTGACGGACACAGATTGTGCCATCTGCCTCCGTTGCCCGGCAGGGGGCCTGGCATGTGTCAGGCCAGGTTGCACCCGCTCCCCCCTCATCGTCGGCTCACCATTCCACCCGATCTCGCCCCTGCAAAGTCTCTCGTCATCCCCGATACGGCAACAATGGCGCACACTGCACTGACAGTGGGCACCCTGATGCCTAAGACATGCACCCTGCTTGTCAACGGCGACCTCCGTGCACAGGACTTTCCCAAGGTGCAGATCGTCCATATCGAAGAGAAGACCCAGCCCAGCGGTCGTTCCTGCTACCCCCGCCTTTTTGTGTAAGTCTCCTCGCCATCCACAGGCTGTGCACAACCTGACATATGCACAGGGTGTACATCAGCAATGGAGAACTGGTTGTGCAAGTTGTTGCAGGCCGAGACATGGCATACACGATCGAGCAGCGGAAGTTGGCCTTGTGGAACACAATACACCTGGTCGGGTATAACGTCTACAAGATACATGACAACAAGAAGGAGAGGTGTGCACCCTGCAGGCTGTGCTCTTACACCACCGGATGCGCTAACTAGTCCCTCAGACGCTCGATCTTGATCCACAACACCGCCTGCATCTTTGCGCATCCTGGCCTCATCGCACACCCTGTCTCGATGCCCAACATCACGTTTGAGACATCCAAGGCATATATGAGGCTGCGCAACCCACCTCTGACCTATGACTGGGTCCCCGCCGCTGGTCGCCAGGTGCTCGTCTACGCACCCCCCCTCGTTCAAGGCGAGGATGGAAACATCCCGCTTCGGGCTGCGCAACCCATGGGTGGTTGGATCTTTGATGTCGGTGAACCCCTGCCTGACTATGCGCTGCACATGATACCGGACGGGTACAGCCCTCTCGACCCCGACGGGTTCGTCCAGGTGGGCAACAACTGTTGTGCCCATGTTCCCGGACATGGTTGGCGGTGGGGACCATCTTTCGAAGCAATCCACGCCGCACAGGGTGCACATCCTTACAACCCGACCTACAATGTGTTCCTCCCTCTGCCTCCCCCTCAACAGGCTGTGCTGAACGTTGTGGCCGTGCCTCTGCTTCCACAGGTTGCGCAACCTGTGGTGCCCGTGCAACTCCTCCCCTTTGCACATCCTGTCGGCACCGCACCCCCTCCGTTGGGCCCGGACCACAATGGCTTCAACATCGTCCGTTCTATTGCCAGCGGTCAGAGAGTCGACATGTGGGTGCACATTATGCGCATTGATATTGGAAGTGCGGTCGATCTCATCGTGCAGGACGACGAAACACAAATCGACATGGTGATCTGGCCCAGCCTCAAGCGGGACCTCAGCAGGTTGCGCGTGAACAAATGCTATCAATTCTATAACTTGAAGACCGTGGATTCCAAGAAGTGGTGCCGCACGTGGCATCCCTCTCAGCTTACCTTCGAGTCGGACAGTCGCACATACGAGGTAGGATGCGCACCCTGCAGGATGCACACCCTGCTGACCCGCTTCATGTGCAGGTCGAGAACGATGACATTCCCGAGTGGATCATACGCCCTTGCCGCCTGAACTGCTTGGAGAGAGGGGTTTCCAATAGACCCATCGGTGAGTTGTTCTGCTACAGGGTGTGCATCCTGTACTAATCACTCCTCGAAGATGTATTCTGTGTCATCATGAATACGAGCGAGGTCATCCCTGGCAAACCAAAGGGTGAGGGCACTAAGGTGAGAATGGCGCAACCAGGCTGCGCGCATCCTGCCTGACCCATCCTTCCAGGGCTGGCCGGATCCTCCCCTGATGACACGCTGCGAAGTGTTCGTGACCGACAAGACCCTCTGCGCCGTATGATTGGTCGCTTGGGACGAGTTCCCTGAGCAGCTCTATCACCGAGACGGCAAGATCGTGTTCTTTCGCAATGTCCTCATGGATGACACGCACAGGAATGACATTTCCCTGAAGACTATTCACGGCATCACAGAGATTGTGCGCCCTCAGGATGTGCCAGAGCTTCAGGATGCGCATGATGACATGGTGCAATGGTAAGCACCGCGCATCCTGCTTCACAAGGGTGCACCCTGACGGTTTCATTAGGTGGCAGACAGTCTCCGATGACGACACTGTGTGGAACACGCTCGCATACAGTTGCAGCGCCAACGGAGCCGTGGCAATGGCTTGCAGTGGCCTGCAAACAACCTCGCCCACGGTAAGGATCGCCGATGTCGACGCGAACAACTGGGGCACGCATCAGGTCCCCGACTTCTTCAAGATCAAGGGCACGTTCACCGTGATCAAACCCGATTCGATCACGTACATAGGCTGCGCCCGCCCCAACTGCAATAAGAAGGTCGAACCACAAGACTTGCACGCAAACAGGCATTATCTCTGCCAGCGTTGTGATCACCAGTTCGATCTTGGTGTTGGGAGATGTGTCGGACTTCAGGCTGCACATCCTCATGTTGCACAACCTGTGGCTAACCTCGTTCACAGGTACCGCATGCGCATCCTGATGAAAGACGCCAATGGGCACACTCACTATGCTGTCGCCTTCAACACGGCGACACAGGGTGCGCTGGGCATGCCCGCACAGGTGATGCGTGCCCAGCTCGGACAACAAGACGTGAGTAGTCTTCCCTTCCAGGATGCGCGCACATCCTATCTGACTGCATTCAAGTTCGAGGTGTACAACCTCGTGCAATGGGTCATTGACACCGTGGCCACGAAGACTTGGCTCATGACCATCGAGGCGCACACCGAACAGCACGGGCCGGTAAGTTACAGCTTGCAGCACGCACCCTGCTCTCGCTGATCACGAACTGTACAGTGGAGGGGTCGTGAGCAGTGGATCGTCACTCACTTCCGCGAGCAGTAGTTCTGTATTCGTCTTTTTCCCTCTCTGTAGCAGCTCCCTAGGAATGAATGACACGTGTTTGCACCCTGAGAAAAAAGGTATGTTAACCCCCACCCACATGCACTCGTATCGACTAGACAGGCTGCACGCATCCTGGCAGGTTGCACCCCTCTCCGACGATGATTCGGATGATGAAGAGGAAACCCTCTTGTTGAGGAGTGCAGCCTTTCTCGTTCTCGTGGAACAACAGGCTGTGCAACATGCCGCAAATGATCGTCGGCATCACCGGTGCTATCTCACTCGTGCAGACCTCCTGCCCAACCCAAGGTGCGACACGCCTTGGGTGAAGGTCCTGGATGGAAGGATCGACCGAGCTTACATCACAACAATGGGCCTGGATGTTCAGACATTCAGGTGCATCCTGGAAGCAGGGTTTGAAGAGCTCTGGAACAGTTCAACAATACCCCGCCACAATGTCTCGGAATCGAGCGAACCACGACCATGGAAAAGATCTCTGGATGCGGCAGGAGGACTGGGCCTGGTACTCTACTGGCTCAACTCAACAATGGTCGATAAGACACTAGGGCAGATATTTGCCCTGGTGCCGGCCACTATCACCTGCTATCGTTGCTTTGGACTGGACCTCTTACTGCGCACCCTGCGAGCCATTCCTGCTGGCCGTATCATCTGGCCAAAGGGAGACGAGTTTGAGCAGCTCTCCGACCTGGTGGTGTCAGGGGACGTCCCTCTGCGGCGTGCCGCAACCCCCTGAGTCTCCCTGCGACCGGCCCTAAACTAGCAGGTACAGCCATTGGCCTGCGGCAGGCACGACAGTGCGGCATGACCAAGATGACTCTGGCCAACATCGGCAACAAGTCCGACACTTACGGCAACTAGGGTCCAGGGACTTGTCGGACCTGCAGCAACAGTGCCACTCCCTGCGGCACGGCCCCCAGGCTCTCGGCCACTACGACACCATGGCCAACATATAGTGCGACAGATCGGCAGACCAGCGGCACATGTGCTTGTCAGACGACATGCTCCGGCAGGGCCCTGCCGACCGCTGCGACAGGACCCCATGGCACGACAGGGTGACGGCAACCCTCGACAACAACTGTCATAGGTCCGACAGACCGACAGCAAGATGCGGCAACATACACCAGGACTTGGTGCATGCAGCCATGGTCGGCAGACAAGCGGCACCAGCGCTTGTCGTGCAACATGATCGACGAGGGGCATAGGGAGTTGTCGGGTATGAGAGGAGGCTGCGGCAACAGTGACAGTAGGGTATAGGTATGAGGTGAGACGTGAGGGCATACGATAGGGGTCCTGTCGGGACCCCAAGTATGCGGCAACTACGACATGATGCGGCACAGAGAGCGGCCCTTGGACCTGGGGTACTGTACAGGTCCAAGCCACAGGTCTGCTTCCATTTGCCTCCATTTGCTTCCACTTCTCCCATAGTATATATACCTCCGCGGCAGCCTCTTTGTACCTTAGATTCGATCTCACAGGAATCCCCCTATGGTCCTGGGAATCTCACTCATTTTCGCTTTTGGCTGTCGCAGCAGCTTCCGAGGCCCGACACACCTCGACAGCTGCGGCAGGGACTCCACACCCGGCAAGGCCCTCACAGTTACCCACGAGGGTCCGACGGCCTCGACAGCCTAGTGACATCTTAGTGCGACACACGTCGACATGGCAAGGCTAGGTGCGGCACCACCGGCAGAGACTCGCCGATTGAGGCACTGCGCGGCCTGGTGGCCGTTTCCGCCCTGCTACATCGCGACGCGACCTGGCGTGACCGCCGCAGCCATAGAAGGCAGATGCGACGACGACCAGGCAATTGGGTCAGCACGCACGGCACTCCGTATACGTCCGCGTCGTCACTGCGATACTCCGACTCCGGTAACCCCTTGCGGCACGAAGCCGTCGAGGCGACCAAGAGGCCGCGGCATCGCGTCCGTCTGCTGTCGCCCCTCCGCTAGTGTGCTTGCGGCACATCCGGCCTACACCTGCCTTACTACCGCCTTGGCTTCGACAAGACCTCGACGGGCATTGAGACCTACGTTCGGCAGTGTACTCCTTCGACAACGTCCCCCGTCGCAACAACCAACCTGTGCGACTTAGCACCCCTGACCTTGCCCCTTGCGGCTGGTCCTTGCCGGCTACACGGCATGTACGACATCGTGGCCGCCGACCTGCGGCCAGTATCATACTACCCCTCCGGCAGTTGCGTCGACATCCGACACTGGGTTCTTTGGACTGCTCGGCCCCCTGGTTGTGATCGCACTTGCGGCGGGATCATAGGGTTGCCCTCACAGGTGGTTGCCCGACATCTGCTGCTCCAGGGTGCGTTTGGGTCAGTCAATGGGCTCAACCTGCCCACTGCTACTTCCAGTGATGAGTGCTGGCAGAATGCGCAGTATAATGGTTGGCTACATGGACATTTCACGAGCAATGTCCTTGTATTTGCAGCACAGGGTGAGCCACAGGATGCGCACCCTAACCTACCGTGCTCATCCTGTTTTGCACAGGTGAGCTCATCCATGCTGCTATCAACACACCTGGTAGCTGGCATGATTCCCGCGTCGCCAGTGGCATCTATGTCCAGCTGGAGAACCACACCCCGGAGGGCTTCTATCTTGCAGCGGATACCGCCTTCCCACGAAACTGAGCTTCGATCAAAAGCAAGATTCAAATGCCATTAAAGAGTGGGGCCCGCACAAATCGCAGCCAACTGCCGTTCCTCGACCAACTTGTATCTTTCCGGCAATCTGCGGAGTGGGGTATGCAGGCCATTCAAGGCTCCTTTGGCAGGCTGTGCCTGCCTTTCGACGCCAACGATGCCCATGGTAGGCACAACCTGCTTGAGACTGTCTTTCGACTACATCAGATCAGGGTGCGCCTTGTGGGCATTAACCAACTAAAGAACGTCTATGAGCCCATCTGGTCCGAAACAAAGGAACTGAAGCAGGTATGGGGATCCCTTCATGACATGTTCTTCCCCGATATTCGAAAGGCAGACCGAGTTGCCAAATTTCATTACATAGAAGTTGACGAAGAGTGAGCACCCTCTTTGGGTGTCAGACTCATTGATTGTGCTATCAACTGACCCATATTGCCCATCCCCATCATCATGGTGTGCATCTGCTCCTGCATGTCTAGCTTTGCTTTCGTCACAGCCAGCTCATGCTGCACCACAAGGTGAGCGTGCACATCCTCGAGGAGCTGGTTGCACAGCCTGTCGATGATCTTCTCCTTCTCGACGCTGACAGTGACGAGTTCGAACTGCTTATCATGAAGTTGTGCCTGAAGGGAAGATATCTCGCTCTGAAACAGGTTGCGCTCAGCTTTTATGGAATTGCACTTCAGGGTGCGCTCTGCTTGGGATTCCGGGTCAAATGCACGGTTGACATTGGCGAGCAAAGTATTATGGTGCCGATTGGCGGACTTGCCAGCTGAGGGGGCGTGGCGGCGCTGCCTGATCACTATCGGTTCGTCCATGGTGCTGGGGGTGTTGGGAGTCGTAGTCGACGATAGGTCAGGCTGCGCCCTCTGTGCACCCTGAGGTGCACCCTCATCCTCGGAGGGGGGCCAATCGATGGGGACTTTGTCAGGGCCATCGTCGTCATCCTGCAGGTTGCCCATTCCCACGTCGTTCTGGATCTCAACATTGATCGCCTTGGCGCGCAGAATGAGCTCTGGCATTTCGCCATCCCCCGTGGGCTTGGTAAGACGAGCCATCTGGGAAGGAATGAGTACAGGCAAGGGCGCATCCTAGGCAGGGTGCACACCCTGTGGAACTTGTGTTTGAGGCTGTCCTCAGGACGGGGATCGAGGCCTTCCAAAGCCCAAAACGTGTCCATTCCGGCCGTAACCATCTTCCAGCCGTCTGAGCCAATAGGCCGGTGCTTCTCGATGAGCTCAATCAACTCCTCCACCTCCTCTGTGCTGTACCCCTTGGAGCCGGTTGACCGGCCCTTGCCCACCCTCTTCTGTTGTCAGGGATCGACACTATCGAAGTCATATCGACAATCTCGAAGCATCTCGA
>KV417276.1:0-26039 GCA_001630345.1 Calocera viscosa TUFC12733 | reverse complement strand
TCTCTCTCGACTCTACTACCGATCTGTCGACAATCTCGTCTCGTCTCGGACCACTATCGCGGACAGTCTTGTGTCTAGTATTGTGTGCCCTGATATCTGTGCTTGTGCATCCTCGCTCGGGGGATTCTTTGCCTTGCGCTTCCAGGCAGGAACGGTAGGATGCACACCCTGCGTCCTGGGCGAGGGAGTGGTAACCCGCTGTGAGGCCATGGTAGCAGGATCGGGCAGGGTGGGAAAGAACGCATCTTGCTGGTGTGTAGGGAGGCCGTATTGGTTGTCAGCCCAGCCTGACACGAAGCTGGTGGCCGTCGGCCAAGGCATAGGCGAGGCAGAATAGGCAGGAGAAGACACAGGTATGGATGGAGACCCATAGAGCGGTGGTGCTCCTGGGTAGGGCGCGCCGGACATGGTAGTGCGGAAGGATGCACATCCTAGGCGGGGTGTGTACATAGCAATGTCCAGTGCATGCATGTGATTGGTGCAGCCTGTCCCCTAGAGATGCCGAGGGAGCGTGCAAAGCACAACCAGATGTGTGTCCGCCTGGGTTTAGGAGAGCAAAAACATCTGGGTGGGGGGGGGGGACCCCCCACCCAGATTAGAAATCTAGGAGTGCCTCGGAGCACGAATTTTGACTCCGGACCCTCGGCTAACCGTGTGTGGCGCATCTAGGAGTCCTAAATCGTCTCCTAGATGTCTACGGGAAGGCATCCATTCACTGTGGAGGTTCGGACCTGATCATAAAGGGTCGCCGGCGGTCGGACGAACGCGTCGAGTCAAGCCGGCGCGTCCGCCGTCGAGTCACTCGAGCGCCTAAATGACACTCCACCTCCCTATCCCGCAGAACTCGTCGGCCCCGCCGACCAAGCAGCAATAGGATGTCGATCACCCTGGTGAACAACTACGCGCCTCCGCCCAAGGTCGTCAAGAGCACCGAGGAGCTCTTGAGCCCACCGGGAGGGGTGCACGACATCAACTTCTGCTTCCCTGTCAAGGAGCTCGAGAGTGACAAGGTCAAGCTGGTGCCTTTTGTCGTGCGTCATTCTGCGTTCCATGCGAGTACCGGATGTAGGTTGCTGATGCGCGTGCGTTGTGTTAGCCAGCGCTGCACATGCAGCTCTACCAGGAACGCACGGCCGCCCATCCAGAGCTGTACAAGTACGTCGGCTTCGGCCCGCTGCTCACGCTCCCCGCTGCACTCCAGACGTACGAGACGATCGTCCGCGCTGACCCGACCACCACCTGGTTCGCGGTGCTCGACAAGACCCGGCCGGACGACTCTGGGCTCGGGCTTGAGGGCGCGTTCGCCGGCGATATTGGGCTGCTCTCGGCCAGCCCGGCGGGGAGTCAGGCAGAAATTGGATACATCATGATCCTCCCTACGTTCCAACGCACACACGTGAACACGCACGCCGTTGGATTGCTATTGCACTACCTGCTCGACACGCCCGCGCAGGGCGGGCTGGGGCTGAGGAGGGCGCAGTGGAAGGCGAACGAGCGGAATGCGCCCAGCGTGCGGGCTGCCCAGCGGCTGGGGTTTAGGCAGGAGGGCGTGTTGAGGTGGCATATGGTGCTGCCGGAGGGGAAGGAGGGGCCGCTCCCGAGGGAGGAGGGGGATGGCGTCAAGGGCCCCGGGAGGCATACGGCTATGCTCAGTATTTGCTGGGATGATTGGATGGGAGGCGCGAGGGAGCATGTGGATGGGCTCATGGGCCGGGCTTGAAGCATGTAGGGCCAGATAATAGTGTTTAGAAATGACAATGCGTGACATTGAACTCACAATACGTGCCCGCGGCGGCGTTTGTCTCTGGGCCGCCAAGCCAGTCTGAGTGAGGTGCCTTCGGCCCTTTCAGTCATACATTTTCTCATTGTTCTCTCCTGTCCGCGCCTCGTGTCCACCCCTGGCAGCCCATTCAGGAGCGCGCCTTCCCCGCAACTCCGTTCCGCTCCACCGCCAGCACACACATCCAGAATCTAGCTTCTCTCATCGCTCTTGCTCATCAACTTTCTTCCCAGATATGACGTACCATCTGCGTCTTCAGCTTGGATAGGAGACTCTGGCGCCTGGGTGGGAAAGACAGGAGACACCATGCGCGGATTTGAGGATATCTGCGTGCTCTTCTCTGCTCCAAGTCGCTTGCTGCTCTCGACCCACTTTCCCGGGTAGACGCCGAACCACAAGATGTCATACAGTGCGTCCCCAACTTTGCGCGTACAAAACCCCAACTGACATCAGACAGTGCGCTCAAACCCCTCCGACCGCTATCCCTCCAGCACCGGCAGTGCCCTTCCGTCTGCTGCATCGACCTTGCGGAAGAGCACGATGCGCCCCGCCCACAGGGCCGAAGCGACTGGTGCTACCGTCTCCTCCGGCCACGGGCAGAACGGGTCACCAGCGATGTCGCATGGCGGGCAGTCGGCAACACCCCAGGAGACGGAAGCGATGCGCCAGGCCGTTCTGGCGCTTGTCAATGTCTGGCTGAGCAGGCTGAGTTTGCTGAGCGGTATCGTGCGTATCTTCCCCTTACCCGATGTGGGACTTGCCTGAAGGGGGTCGGCAGACGACCTTCTTTGCAGGCATCGACGGACAGCTGCTGTCCTACGCGTACCCGTCGAACGTTACCGACTCCCGAACCGACACGGGTTATCGGATTGCCGTCACAAGCCTTGCAGGCGCTATGATCCTGCACTGGATGGCAGGTACGCGCATCCGAGTCCCTCCGCCCTTGATTCCGCGCTGACCCACTACGCACAGCGATCATCTCGTACATCGCCTGCTTCGCCCTTTATCGCTACGAGCTGATCGACGCGCGACACGAAGAGCAGAGTACGGGCCTGCTGGCCTTCCGCCTGCCAGGAAAGTCCAGCCCCTCCCTGCTCGGCTCGTCCGCTTTCGCCCCCATCGTCCCCGGCCCGCTCGCGCTCGACGCGGCCTACATAGGCGTCTCCCGCCTGCACCCGTACTGCCTTCGCACCGCGCGCGCCCATATGCCCTCAAACAGCAGCGCGAGCGTCGAGGCGCCGATGACGCATGGGATCCCGCGGTTGCCAATGGACCTGACGCGCGTGAACGACGCGTGCGTGGGGATCACCTTTGTGGGGTTCGTCCTCGCCCTGCTGGGGATCATGGCGTACATGTGGACCTTCCTGCCGAGCTATGTTAGCATCTTCTCTACGGTTTGCTTGGGCGTGTCCGTCCTTGTTGGCATGTGGGTACTACGATGATGCTTGGTTGGTAAAGTCTGAGGGCGCTGACGGTGGGACACGCTGCACTTCTCTGTCCGCATAACATGATATGCGTGAAATAGTTGCACGTTATTTCACGTGCCTTACAGCATAGTCAAAGCGAAGAGGATAAATAAAACCAAAACATGCAAATCAGCACCTAGACCGAGCGGCCGCCTCAACAGCTCACATCCTTGGACCCGTCCTTGGGCGTGAAGTACGCGTCCAGCACGTCGCAGATCCCGTTCTTCCCTTTCGGAGATGACAACCCTGGACGCTGGATCTATCAGCGGCCGGTTCGGGTCGAGGTAATTGTGGAGTGAAGAGATCTCTTAGAATTCGACATTTTGCGCGCAGGGCGCAAGTTGTCGGAGCGCTCTTGAACATGCCGATGAGGTAGGGCTTTTGCCTCTGCGTATGTGCGCAGCAACAGACCAAGCGCACAGCTAGGGATACAGAAGTGAAAGAGCGCTGCATACTGTAAGGACAACGTGAATATCAATGGTGGTAGCATTCGGATTCTTAGTCACGAGCAAGATGTACAACTTGCAGGCGCGCCTGACGGAAGCGCGCGTTTCGGCTTTACACGACACGTGTTTATCGGGAATTAATTCTTAAGTCCGACGATGCACTGCATTGGGTAATTTACACGCCAAACGGACGCGTCTTCAGCCTTCTTCTGACTTCTGTTGCCGAACGCCCGTCGTCTTCAGCGTCTCAAAGCTGTACAACCCAGAAATGGCAGGGCTGTACCACAACCCCATTGAATTGATCGACGGTATTTTGAAGCAGACATCTATTATCGCTCTAATAGACTCCCAAATCCAGTTGCCCTCTTTTAGCAGTACGCATTGCGCGCTTGGAACCATCACTTGCCAACACCAGTTCCGTTTCTCGCGCGTTGGGATGACAAGGCTTACTGCGGGTGACCAGACTTTCTCGTCTCCAAACGTGCCCACATTATCAGAATCGTGCGTTCTAATCCACCGCATTCCGTGTTTCTTGTTTGCTCATATGATGCGTTTCCAGGCCAGCCGAATCGGGTCGTACGCAACTGGTCACTCGTCACCAACGCTGCGGAAAGAACTTGAATATGTGCCTAGCCTCTCCGACTCTACGCGGGTGGGAACATACTTCTCATCTGGAAGGCACGGCCTCTGCCATTGGGGCGACGGCGCATGTCACCGTTGCCATTCGGGATCATCCAAGGAGAGTGCAAGCGGTAAGAATTTCAACTTGTCTGCCAGCCTTCCCTGTGCTCATGTGAATGCCTGACAGGGGAAGGCCTTCTATCACGCTCACCAGAATGCTCTCGGTGAAGCCCCGAACATAGAACCTATCTGGACCACGCTCTCCGAGGCGGCTGCCGTGTGGCAGCTGAATGAAGGTTGCTGACTACTACCTTTCTGGTTGAGGCAGTGAGTGCGTTTTGATGTGCCCATCCTCGTGGTTCTGGCATGTTGTGCATTCGGTACGGATCGCCTATTCCGCCATCCGACTCCGCCGGCCCTCCGGCCCTCGGAAAGGTCTGATCCACCTTGTTCGAACACAATCTGGGTCTTGGGTGAATTTACCTCACCCTTACCAAGTTTTACTCTGGGCGATGCCCTCGATATTCCAGCCCATCCCTAGCCGAGTATGCTGAGGATCAATTTCCGGTCAATCCGGATCCAGCAACAGCGGGAATATGGCGCCCAAAGAAGAAAGCGCCGCAGTTTGTTCTCCGCCGGCGTCCTTGGCGAGTGCATTAAACGGAACGGTTTCATTCTTTGGCGGTGTCCATGTTTGGGACGTCTAATTGCCGTAGGGAAAATGGCATCGGATCGGTATCGACATAATGAGGCAGTATCGTACATAGTGTGGAGCGTAATGGAAATGCGACTTCGGGTATGTGTCTCGGGGGAATGTGAGGAGTCTCGTTAGTTTCGTTCTGGGTATCTTTCTTGCCGCACGGTTCTAGGCAGTCTGCCGCACTTTCTCCGGAAGATCAGTGGCTATCCCCAATGGTATGACAAAAAGGCTTTCGTCAGCCTTGTTCGTATGCACGAACCCGGGCGCACGGAGTTGAACAATAAGGCAGTACTAAAGTCAGGGTCAGTGGGGCGTAGGGTACAAAGTCAGACGGGGGAACGTACGATCATCGAGAGAAGAGGAAAGGTAAAATGGGGCCTCAGCTCCTTGCGAAGTGACACCTCACCGCGTAATACGCGCTTGGGGAACTGGTCTCCCGGTTCGAGCCAGTGTCTTCCCGCTGCGATCACATCGGTAATCCGTTCTGGCTTCCCTGTAGAGGTGCCTAATCCGGAAAAGCCACCAGGCATATCGACAATCACTTGCCGCACAACCGAGATGGACAGGGCTTGAGGTATCCCAATGCGCTCCAGGGCTGGCGCATCCCAGCTCTCGAGAGAAAGCATATAGGAGACAAACACTCCTCTTGTGTACACCGGAGCGTTGGCGAGAGCAAACTAGGAGGAGGTAAACATGTCATCTGATTTGAGAGTCATGTGTGACGCACCGACGCATCAAAGATAACTGTTCTCTGGTTGTCGATGGAGGCGCTGAATTGCTTGCTGCTCTCTGCCCAGGTGAGAAGCTCGGACGCTCGCTGGAGTTGGAAACGACAAAAGCCAAAGTCGAGGACGGTGAAGGGTACGCTGTCTACTGGTCTTGTTCGAGGCATGTATAAGAGCTGGAGGTTCACTCTACGAATGCAAACAAGCTATGTTAGATACGCTCGGGGGTTAAAGCTTGTCATACGCACTGCTCGTCGGTCCAAAGACCAGGCTTCTTGATCCTTGCCGTCAAGTCATAGCGGATAGACATGGGCTGCCCTCTCGAGCTAAATGTGGGCGGCAAGGGCGAGTCGTTATAAGCCACGTTGCAGTTCGCAGGCAGGAGTATCTTGAAGGGTAATATGTGCCGTCCAGCTTTGTACACCGAGACCAATCCGGACCACTGCGGCTCCAGCGAGTGCTCCAGGTCAAGGAAGAAGGACTTGTTCGTCTGGGGATTGAGGACCGCGCCGCGGAGACGGATAGTGATGTCCTTGAACTTTTGATCCTTCTGGAGTACCATTGTCACGTCGCCCGAAATGGTGGCTCCCGCAGCGCGAACGATCGGCAGTCCATCTGTAGTGCTCGCTAACGCAACTCGCATCGTCAGAACGGGCATGCTGCCCTCAGTCGAGGCGCTGGGGTAGCTGTCGGAAATCCCTTCTAGACTCTGCGGCAGTAGTGCCGAACAACGCGATAAGACTGCAAAATGCATCTGAGACAAAACATCAGCTCACTGGTGTCCAGCGGCCCGGCGATCAACACTGTTACCGAAGTGCCGAGTTGCAGTTTCGTATCAACACCTAGAGTAACAAGAAACTATCAATTCAGCGTTTCCTCTTTATGTAAAGGCTACGTGCTTCCGGACGAGACTACCGTGGAGGTCTGCAAAAACGAGTGGCATCAGGCTGAGGTGGCAAAGAAGTGGAACACCCCTCACGTCCTTAGGTATATAGTGGTCTCTGTTGTAGCCAGCCATGTTGCAACAGGTTCGTTATGAGGATACAACATAAGGTACAAGAACAGAGCAGAGCTGTTTAAAGGGCACCGCCAGGACGAAGTGGAACGTCCCAACCCCTCATAGGATCAGGCGTCTTTGAACATGTGTCGATGTGACCAAAAGATGGAGAGCGCCGCTGGAAAATGATCAGGAAGCCTTCTTGTCACCGCCTTGAGGGCCTCAGCCTGCCATTCCGGCACTTCAGGGGGGGCACATCCAAAGCGCACTAGGCATGCTATGGGCTCCGCGGCAAAGCCGACGGGTGCGTCGTAGCCGTGCACAGCATGCGCTTGTATCCGGCCGATTTGAGACATGGCTTATGAATCAGCGGCAAAACCCCAGAATACACTTTTCTTGATACAGCTCAGCAACAATGCGTTCTGATGCTCTTAATCGCGAACGCGGAAATGAGGCGTGAAGGTGTGCAATTGATACATCGTCAGAAGTAAAAGCAAGTGTGGCGGTGCGAACGAGAACTTGTGATGCCGTACAGCGTGGCGGTGATCCGGTACCGGTTGAATGCGCGAGATGCCTTGTTCCCCTGCGGCTCCACACTATGCGGTGCTTTGCGAAGGGCAACACCATGCAGCGACCCTGGTAAGAAAGGCACAGTGACAGCCGCCATGAGCTCATTGTTGTCAAGGGGCCGCGGCGCGTGGCTCCGCCACCAATTTGTGAAAACACGGTCGTGACTGCTCCAATGGCAAGGCTGCTAAGCGATGAGATGCTGAAGTACGTTATTCCGCACCCTCACAAAGTCATGGGGCGTCTAGCGTACTCATTAACTTTCCGGCCCGCCGAACCGCCGAACGCTCTGCGTCACGCACTGTACCAGAAGACCAAATCAGGTTTGGTGGATGACGAAAATGCAGACATCTGAAGACCCCATCTGTTGCTCTGCTGCGCAAGCGCTTGAGCCTGATAGACTTGGGACCGGATCTAAGGCGGTATTCGGCACCGGAATATCCTGGGACTTGATGAACCAGCTAGTCACTCACGGGGACCCCATGACATGTCGTTGGAGGATATTCATACGGTGCTGGGTAGACGGTGGCATGTCTTCACTTGGAAGATTTGCATCAGTTTCATGTGCAGCTCAAAACGTTACCTTGCGCGGCGCTCTTGGGGTGGAGTTGGATATGTATCTCGGCAGACCAGAGGGGCTGCTACTCCGATTCCACCGCGCAAGGTTGAGCAGAACCAACCGCGCGGCTGCTCAAGGAACCACACGAGTAGAGACAACCTGTGCACCGACCGTGCGCTGGGGTCAACCTTGTGACTATTGGAAATACTCACGCAAACAGGAATGGCTAAGCGGATGCAATGCCGACGTGGAAGCTCCTATCGCCATGCAAAGTTTATTGGTGTCCTCAGACATTAGCGAACCTATCAACACGGTCTAAAATCGGACATCCTTCGCTCGCCCTGGGCGGATGCAGACATAAGCGCCCGCCGCTTCGCTTGTAAGAAATTGTCCCTCGTTCTGTCATTCGGCACGCTATCCGGGGAAAGTCGGCGCAAAGCGACTGCATGTGCTTGAACTGCTGCGGCCCAAGCCTCGTTCCGTTGTTTGCGGCGAAGATCTCAAACAAGCCTCATCCAGATCTGCGACGCTCGGTGAGGCTCCCGCCGACCAAGGGACATCTGCAGAACGATGTTCGGAGGCGAGTCAGGCGACGGCAGACGCCGCTCATGCAACATGCTGCTGAAACTGATTGCCCTTTATGATCTCTTCGCGAAGATTGGGCTGCAGAGAATCCACACGGCACGCGACCCTGCTCGTCACCAAGCTACTGGGTTGATGCTGGTCAGACGACGGTCATCCCGACGCCCGTTTCATGATAGATATTCGGGTCAGAGGTATCACTCCTTGCGGATTGCCTAGCAATTGAACTGTGCAGAGATAGACGGCGGAATGTTCTAGTTACGTGACCAGAAATCACGAGAGCTGACGCAAGTTAGAGTGACCTTTGCGGAAAGGCGGAAAGGCGGAAGGATCAGATGTCAAGTAATTCCCGTGTTGCGGCCCATTTTCCCTCCATAATTTCATAATAAGAAGGCGATGCGTGCTGCAACAGGTCCCAGGCTTTATTACAGATTGCTCAACGGTGAGAAGATCGAAAGGAAGATAACGATCGTTTGGGGATTTTGCACGGAGACGGAAGGTGATGCTGTGCTTGGGGACCCGTGTGGTTCCGCGAGCGGGGAGATTATGGAAGCCGCACGCGACTGATTAGGCGTTCGCCGCGCAGGCCGTGAGATCGATTGTACAGCAGTACCCTGAAGATGTGAAGGGGCTTGGGAAGAAGATATCATCGTGAAGGAGGTGAAACGGTGTGAGAAGCGCTCAATCCACCCGTTTCTATGGCCAGGGTCACGGTGTTTCAAGACATTGATTTCTTGAGGCGTTCCTGCAAATGGTCGATTCATGTGGGCGAATGCTGACTCATTATTCATCCCTCTGCCGAGACTCGGATCGCTATCTTTGAATGTGGGTAGCAGCGACGGAGCCGAGCTCGGTACCGGTGGGTCCCCCGACGTGAAGTCATACAGGGCAACCAGTTCTAATTCCTGCCAATTCATTACTTCCTGCCCAACCATTACTACCGCCTGCGGAACAGTTTCTTGTTCCTGGACCAGAACGTCCACCCAGGATCATCAGCGGGCATCCAGGAGGTCCCATATTCCGCACCAGGGACTAACGAATGAGATGCAAACAACTTTCTTATTTCCAATGCCATGGTGTACATCTACGTCCCAGCATGCGCCCCGCTCAATCCGTGTACGCGCCGACGTTCGCAGGCTGCCCCAGATCAAATCAGCGTCCATCCCACGCCAAAAGCAGAAAAAGGACTCACGGCAACGTCCCTAGCATAGCGGTATAGCACGCCTCGCTTGACCTTAAACTCCCTCGGCCCGGCCTTCTTCCACTCCTCGAGCCTAGCCGCCTCCTCCTCCTTGCTCACGCCCCAATCGATGACCTTCTTATCCGCATCAATGACGATCGAATCGCCGTCCTTGACGAGTGCGATCGGGCCTCCGACGTGCGCCTCAGGGCACACATGGCCGATGATGAACCCGTGGCTGGCGCCGGAGAATCGCCCGTCAGTGATCAAAGCCGTCTTCCCGCCCAGGCCGGCGCCCATGAGCGCCCCGGTCGGGCCGAGCATCTCGGGCATGCCAGGTGCGCCCTTGGGGCCCTGGTAACGGAAGATACACACGCTCCCAGCGGTGATGTCGCCGCGCGCTAGCGCGGGGTAAAAGTCGTCCAGGCTGTATGCACCTCCACGTCAGCCACCGCAAGCAGAGCAGGATGAGGGAAGACGAGACGCAACTGGTCAAATACGCGCGCGTGGCCCTCGAAGCGCATTCCCTCCTTGCCCGTGATCTTTGCGACGGCCGTGCCGGGACACAGGTTGCCTTTGAGGATAGTGATGTGACCTGTTGGCTTGAGGGGTTTGTCGAGCGGGCGGACCACGTCCTGCTTGTCAAAATCGAGGTCTGGCGCATGGGCGACGTTCTCCGCCAGCGTCTTGCCCGTCACGGTTATGCAGTCGCCGTGGAGGAGGTTCGTGTGCTTCAGGAGGTACTTTACGAGCGCGGGGATGCCACCGACCTTGTGCAGGTCCTCCATGTAGTATTTTCCCGACGGCTTGAGGTCGGTGAGGTACGGCGTGCGGTCCCCGATCGTCTGGAAATCGTCGATCGTGAACGGGACTTCGGCCGAGCGGGCGATAGCGAGGAGGTGGAGGACGGCGTTGGTCGACCCGCCAATGACGTGCACGAGCGTGACAGCGTTCTCGAGCGCCCGGCGCGTGATTATGTCCCGCGGCTTGATGTCGTACGCGAGGAGATGCTTCATGTACTTGGCAGCCATGATGCACTCGCGTTTCTTCTCTGCGCGCGGGGTCAGCGTCAGCCCTCGCTCGCGTCTGGAGCATGTGAGCATGCATGGACGCACCGGGGTAGACGGCAGGCGTCGACGCAGAGTAGGGGAGGGAGATTCCCATCACCTCGAGGGCGGTGGACATGGTATTGGCAGTGTACATCCCTCCGCAGCCGCCAGGGCCGGGACAAGCATGGCGGACAATGTCAAAGTACTCGTCGTCGTCGATCTTCTTGGTTTCGTACGCGCCTGCGGGGTATCAGTATCTCCGACAACTTAGAAGAGGGAGAAGTGGTGGGAGATGAAAGACGCACCCCACGCCTCGAGCGTATCGCTAATATTGACCGACTCCCCCTTCTTCTTCCCCTGCCAAGGACAGTCCAAGTGCCGCACGCCGGTCTGGATCGTCCCCCCGTAGATGATGATCGTGGGCCGGTTGTGACGCACGGCGGCCATCGTGCACCCCGGCATGTTCTTGTCGCACCCGGGGAGGGAGATGTTGCCGTCGTAGAATTGGCCCATGGTTATCTACCACACGCCCGGCGACCCAACAATAACAACAACAGGAGAAGCAACAATAACAAGGAAAGCAGTCGGCTCAGGCACGGCGGAGAGAAGGAGGACCAGCGCACCGACTCGATCGTATCTGCGATCTGGTCTCTCGACGGGAGGGAATAGTGCATCCCCTCAGTGCCCATCGTGATCGCGTCGCTGATCCCCACAGTGCTCGCCATGAGTCCAACGAGGCCCTCTGCTTGGCACCCCTCCTTGACAGCATAGGCGAGGTCGAGCTGCGCGGCATGTCAGTGCGGGATGCAGAGAGGTTACATGGAGGGAAAGGCGCACGAGATGCGAATTGCACGGATTCCCCTCCCACCAGATCGGGGAGATGCCAATCTGAGGCTTCTCCATATCCTTCTCGTCAAGCCCTACGGCATACACTGTGTGCGCGTTAGCCCATCCTCATTCCAGGAGGCAGTTGGGGGAGAGGGCGTACACATGGCCTGCGCACTACCGCGCTGCTTCTCGAGAGTGACCTGGCGGGAGATCTTGTTGAGCACCGCATCCTTTGGCGGGGAGGCGGGACGGAGCGTCTGGTGTCTGCAGTGGGCACAGGGTCAGCGGCGGGTGCTCGAGGACAGGCAGGGGGAGATGCTCACATCTGTACGCCGTCGGACATGGCTGCTCACTGCTTGCTGCTCGGTGTATGCTGATGAGGAGAAAGTGCAAGCGGACCAGCGGGGCTGCCGCACTCCCCGTCTCAGGTGTGCCATTCCACCATCGACACGCGCCTTTCGGTATTCGGCCTAGCCCATCCAGCACAGAGAGAGCAGGGCCGATTGTCTGCTCCTCTCCGGGCCGACCCTCCAGCCTCAGCCCCGTCCCCGTGCTGCAAAGGGCAAAGGGTCGGCCCTTACTGCCGGAGTCTCGCCCATACACGGTGTTCCACCCGACTGCAAGTGTGTGAGCGGGACGGAGGCGGCTCGTCACGTGCGACAGTGCGCCAGGCGCGAAATTTTGCGGGGGTCCTCGGAGGAGAGCAGGGAGAGAGAAGTGATTGGCTGGGTGTTGGAGGTCAGGGCTCGGCGAGATGTTCCCCCGCCCAATGAGGTTGCCTTCTTTTGGAACGCGCGTAATTCCAGTTTTTTGGGCGTCATCCTTGGGGATATTATTGACGAGCTGCCCTGGTGCTGCCAAAGTGCAAGCAGGCAGCCCACGCACAAAGTACTACTGCACCGCCATCCGCCCCTGGAGCCTTCCATACCCAGCACACCACCTCGGGCCGATGAACAACCCTCTCGACCTCCTTCCATTACTGATTCTAATAGGCAATACACCACCCGCGCCCGCTCTCTATCGGCAACTCCAATGCGCTGGCACTATCCTGCCTTCCTTTCTCTTTCCTCCTGGCTTCCTCGTGCCCGGCAGCAGGCAAAACAGCAGGCGGGGCAGCACCGGGCCGACATCATGATGATGATGAGTGGAGGCGCACTCCTTTCCTCCCGAGCGTGGCTCAAGCCCAGCGCGATATAGGCTGAGCCGAGTTGCCAGAGGTTGTCCTTGCAGGCGACAAGATACTGTACGCGAATACGACTGCTTGAGACTTGATGTATTGTGATTGGGTAACAGGGTGGTCTATAATACAAGATGCCGTTTACAGGTTGGCAGTGCGCCGCCGCCGCTCTAGTTTTACATTCGCTCCTCCCCGTCCGCTTCGGAATCCTCGTCCCCCACCTCCGTCTCCTCATCCTCCTTATCCGGTAGGTCTACGACCGCCACACTCCAGCTGAGCTCCCACACGACAGCCGTCGCGAGCACGCAAACAATAAGCGCGACGGGCATCCACCCCAGTCCCCCCGCAGAGTTCACGAACCCCACCACGACGGGCGCCGCGCCCGACCCCAGCACGCCCGCCGTAAGCAGGACCGAGTTGGCCGACTCGACGAGGGAGGCCGGCAGGCTGTCGCATACCGTCGTTAGCACCGTCGGGATCGTAGGTCCTAGGAAGAAGCCGAAGAGCGCGACGAGGATCCCGTCGGCTGTGATGTTCGGAAGCAGCTGGAGGAGGACGAGCATCCCCGTGCTTAGGCAGAGGTAGAGCGTGAGCAGGAGGCGGGGAGAATAGCGCGTGATGTCGGCGAGGAACAGTCGGCTGACCGCTTGCCCTGCCCAGTAGCCCGTCAGGATGTATTGCATATTCGCGGCGTGCCCGCCTCGGATATCGCACATGAATACGCCGATCCAGGTGGTGATTATATCCTCCGCCGAGTACGCCTATCGACGTCAGCGCCCAGCTCAGGATGGAGAACTCTGCACGCACCAAGGCTTCCAATACCCCTCCAAAGATGACCACGGGCTTGACGGCGACCTTGAGCCACCGTTTCACGCTGCTCGTCTCTGCGCCCAGCTCGTGTTCCGGTGGTTCATACGACCCAAACAGCGCCCACACGAGCGGCACGTTCACCAGGGCCATCGATAACGGCACCCAGAAGTAACCGTTCCACGCCCAGTGGTTCGTCAGCATCCTGCTCACTAGGAACGGCTGGATCAGCGCTCCGAGCCCTTCGCCGGCGAAGACGAATGACATGAGACGCGCTTCGTGGAAGTGGGCGATGTACGTTGCCAGGGAGGGCTCGAGAGCGCCGCTTGCGAGCCCGGTCAGGCCGAGCGCGAGCAGCACGACGGCCCACGGAGGGGCGAAGAGGTTGATCGTAAATGATATTGCTAATAGAATTGTTGACATCTAATAGTCCGTCAGGTTAGGAAACTAATGCCGGATAACACGGAGACGCACATAAAGCACCCATTGTAGACCAAACCTATGCACACTGAACGGCGCGCAGACCGTGCCTACACCCCGTCCCACAGCATCTACCAGGGTCACGAACCCCACCGCGCGATAGCTGAGCCCATAGCCCAGCTGCATCGACTCGAGCAGAGAGCCGAGCGCGGCCTCGGCCATGCCGATCTGGACCTCGAGGAAGAAGGCGAGCACGCAGCGGAGGTCGTCTATGTGCGTGCGTTTGCGCGGGACGGTCCCGCTCACCCGTCGCAGCAAGGGCGCACGCTCGTTGTTTCGTATCGGGAGCGGGGTGGTGCCAGTCATTGTCTTTACAGTGCATGTAATAGCGTTGAAAGGAAAGTGTGTATGGCATTGAATGTCATCTTCCCACGAATACTTCAATGGTCGCGGTACCCGAGGCACGACTGTCGCGGTGACGTGAAGGGAATAGTATGCGGGTGGCAGTGCAATGATAAGCATCTTTGATTAATCAAGTTCACGCCCTCCCGTAAGCAACCGATCGGGTGACAACGGCGTCATTTCGGTCTAGAGATACCCGTTCGTCGCCAGCCACTGTTTGACCTCCTCCCGGCTCCTCTCCAGCCACGCCGCCTTGCTCCGGACCTCATCCAGACCCTGTGCGAGCACTTGGGCGTACTCGCTCGTGTCCTTCTCCTTGAAAAACTCCTCCACGGCTCTCACATCCTCAAAACTGGAGAAGGTCTCAAAGCTGATCTGGGCGAGATGCCCGACCGCATTGTTGCTCTCAGCCTTTTTTGCGAGCGTGTCGAGGTTCTCTTGCGTGAATGCCCAGAGACGACGGCGACTGCTGGAATTGGCGGCAAAGCCCATGAAAAAGATAGGCATGTCTGCGAGGATGTTGAGCATCATGCGGTGTTGAAATCAACCTCGTTACCTTGCAGCTTGACTTCTACGCTTAATATCATATCAAATGCCTGATTCATCAATACAGGATCCTGAGTTCTGCACAAAGCCGTGATCGCGGCCGTCTTCTGTGCGGGCGTCCGGGGATGGCGGAATACGTCAAGAGCCTTCTCCCACTCTCGCTTACCGCCAGTCCGAACGGCATGGACGAAGATGGCCCTCTGTAGATCTCCGGAAATGCGAGAAGCGTCGTTCGACTCAACAAGGAGCGAGAAGCGCTGCTTGATCTCTGCGATCGCCCTGAGTACGCGTGAGCAACTTTCCAGCTCTGCCGACACAAGCGGCAACGCACTTTGGATCATCAGCCGCTGTGAGATGGTTCACCACAATCGTCCGCCAACGGACCACGTCGATAGGCTCCCCAGGCACATTATCAAAGCCCAGTTTCTCCAACAGTGGCCGGAAGAGCGACCGCCTGAGAGCTTTCAATCCCTCGAGGACGTCTTTGGGTTCATCCCACCAGGCATCAACCACGTCGCTAATAGCAGATCCGATTCGAAACCATACGAGGTAGTCGGTGTCGTTCCGGAGCTTGTTGATTAGGTCAAGAGCGGAACTGGTGCTGCCATACCCCGCACGACCGAGAACAGAGGCATCGGAGATGAGGCCCATACGATCTTGGCGGGAAAGCGAGCTGTCCGTTCGCGCTGCTTCGTCCCCAAGCTTGGACAAATGTTCTGGCGAGTATTGCACCCGGTCTGAACAATGTGAGTGTGCGATACGAGAAAGTTTGATATGTAGACTTACAGACTCCGGTCGTGTCTGCGTTGAGTTTGTATAGAGACCTCCCCACAGCTTGAATCTCAACCGTTGCCTCCTTTTCCTTCAGCAGGGCACCTCTATCCACCGAGACCAGTCGTCCCGAGTCAACAGTTTGGATGTTCAGAGGCACATGCCATATCGTTTCGTCTTCTTCTGGTTTCACATCATTAGTTGCCAAGAATCGGCTCTGCCCGATGCGCAAGCCTGTTTCCGTCTCGGTCACTGTGATGAGCGGATAACCAGTTTTCAAGATCCAGCTTGACATGATCTCGCCCACGTCCACGCCGCTGGCTTCCGATATCCCGCTCCAGAGATCGGCAGTAATTGTACTTCCATATAGATTCTTCTTCAGATAGATAGATACGCCTTTGAGGAAGATATCTTCCCCGATCATAGCAGAGAGCATGCGGAGGACAGAGGCACCCTCTGGATTGAACCATATCAGAGCACGCACGAGACAACCAAAAATATGCGTACTTGAGTAAGAGATTGCATCAAAGATCTGTTTGATCGCATTTTCATCTGGACAGGCGACTTCGATGGGATGGGACGATCGCAGGCCATCGAGGGAAAGAGCACGCTCGACGACTAGATTGACAAAGCGAGAATCCGGGTGCCAATCTGGGTGGATCTGTACGATTGTCACGGCAATGCACATGTCATGCAGTAACATCAACGAACCTGTTTCATGATTACGAGGTCGCCCATGAGAGTCGCGAACGCTTCATTCAGCCACAAGTTGTCCCACCACTTCATCGTGACGATATTGCCGAACCATTGATGAGCAACCTCGTGCGTTTGAGTCTTCGTCAAGGACTGCCTGTTAATGAGACCGCCCTTCTGTGCGTCGAATAGATACGTGGTTGTGCGCCCAGTAATGAGGCCCCAGTTCTCCATCGCGCCGGCACCGAAATCGTCTGCGACAAGCGTATCCAGCTTAGGAAGCGGATATGGTATGTCGAAGATCTTCTCGTAAATCGGCAGGACCCGAGCCATCACGTCCAGCGCCAGCCCAGCTTGCGAGATATGCTCGGCAGTCGTATAGACGCGCAACGTGATATTCTTGCCGGTAATAGGGGATTCATAGGAGGACTCGATGTGTTCGAACGGTCCATTGGCCCACGCTACGAGGTACGTTGACATGATCGGAGTCGTCGCGAATTCAGTCACAGTCCACTCTCCTGGCAGAGATGCGAGCGTGAAGCTCGGAAAGAAGGAACTCGACAGTGCGACATCACTCGGACGGCTCGTCACAACGTCCATGTTGCTCAAACTGACGGATCCGGAGCGGGAGAGGAGAGTGAATGAGTGATATCAAAGGTAGCCTTGATGGCAGGTTCATCCCAGCAAGGGAACGCCTTCCTGGCGAAAGTAGGCTCGAACTGCGTCAGGGCGTAGGTGCCCTTGGCCCCGTCATGCTCATATCTCGACTTGTAGTATCCCATCAGAGAATCGCTAAGATTCGTTTGCATTCAGCACAACGAAGGGAGGAAGAAAAGGCGCACGTAAGGGCGCCCGTGAACGCGATGCCAAGCTTTGCCTTGGTGCCCGCCTGTAACGCCTTGTCGAAAGTGACCGTGGCGTGCTCTAACTCCTTGTCTATGTTTACGCCTTTCCCAATGAGTACACTCTTGGTGCCTGTCGCGACCTCATCCACTAATGCGACCTGACTGATTGTCGTAGGCTCGGCGACATGAAATGTAATGGACGACGTGGAGACGTCGACGTCCAGGCTGTCGGTGCATCCCTGTAAACATCTCGCAGCGACACATCATCGAAATCGGACAGACTCGATCTCAACCCATCCATCGTATTGCTCCTTCTCTAAGTCCGTCCGAATCATCAACGCGTAGTGCGTCGGCGTGACATCCGTAGGGAGGTGGACGTGATCTCCCGGGTTGGCTTGGCCAGTCATCGTGCTCGAGCTATGGTGGCTTGTGTCTGCTGGTGAGGTCGGCTTATATAGGAACGTTGGATCAGGGTCGAAATAACGGCTGGTCCAGATGCCGATGACTCCGGAGCTTTGTTCATGTGCAACAGTCGCAGTTGCACATGGACAGCATCAGATGTCATGCACGGCGTCGGCGACAAAAGACGCGATGATCGGTTCAGCGAATACATCCATGCAATGGCGCAATGTCGACGACGCGCGCGGTCCCATGTGTCGCGCGAGTAAGGGCGTCGCTGGACCATAAACGGCGTCTCGTCGCTTCTCGTCTAGTTTACATGTACTCATTTGTCGTCAGCCACTCTCTGACTTCGTCCCTGCTTCTCTCCAGCCATGCCGCTTTACTCCGGACCGTGTCCAGACTCTGTGCAAGCAGCTGGCCGTAGTTGCTCGTATCCTTGTCTCGGAAGAACTCCTCCACGGCTCCCACGTCCTCCACGCTTGACAGATAATCAAAGCTGATCTGGACAAGGTTTCCGAGCATGAAGCCGCCCTCGAGCTTCTTACTGATAGTGTCGAGGTGCGCTTGCAAGTACATCCATAAGTCGCGACGGCTGTAGGGATTCAGTGCACAGCCCATGAAGAAGTATATGTAGTCTGCAAGCGGCGTTGAGCGTTCAGTAGACACTTTACGAGAACAATCTGACCCTGTAACTTGACTTCCTCACTCAATATCAGATCGAATGTCTTCTTAATCAACACAGAATTCTGAGCTCGACATAAGGCTGTGATAGCGGCGGTCTTCTGCGACGGCGTCTTTGGGTTCCGGTAGACGTCAAGAGCATGTTCCCACTCGCGCTCTCCGCCGGTGCGAACAGCGTTGAGGAATATGGTATCCTGTAGATCCCCAGGAATCCGAGACGCGTCGTTCGACTCGACTAAGAGAGAAAAGCGCTGCTGGATTTCAACGATCGTCCTGAAGCCACGTCAGAACAGTGCTGCTCGAGAAGCGGATCATAGCTTACTTGGGGTCATCCGCCATCGCACTGTGAGTGATAGCAATTGACCGCCAGCGAACAACGTCCGGCGCATCATCAGGCGCGCCATCAAAGCCCAACTTCTCCACCAGAGGTGCGAAGAGCGACCTCCGAAATGCCTTCAGTCCGTTTCGAACAGTTTCCGGCTCATCCCACCATACATCAAACAGGTCACTGACGGCACTCCCAATGCCGCTCCATACAAGGTAGTCCTCATCGTTGCAAAGCTTGTTGATGAGATTGAGAGCAGCACTGGTGCTGCCGTAGCCAGCACGTGCAAGAACAAATGCGTCCGATACAAGACCAATGCGATCTTCTCTGGAAAGGGAGCTATTTGCTCGAGCGGCTTCGTCACCAAGCTTGGACAAGTGCTCCGGAGAGTATAGGACACGGTCTAAAGGAGCGTCAGGATCAAATGAAAGGGAGGTCAGATGTGGACGTACAAACTCCGGTTGTACCGGCGTTCAACTTGTACAATGAGTCTGCAACATTCGAAATGGCGAAGGTCGCAGCCTTCTCCTTCAGCACCGCCCCATTATCCACCAGTGCCTTGCCGCTGGCGCCCACGGTCTGGATGTTGAGTGGAATGTGCCATACAGTCTCATCTTCTTCCGGCTTGACGTCGTTCGTCGCGAGGAATCGGCTCTGCTTGATATGCAAACCAGTCTCCATCTCGACGGCTTGAAGGACCGGGTAACCCGGCTTTAAGATCCAGCTTGACATTATCTCGCCCACGTCCACACCGCCGGCCTCCGATATTCCTCTCCATAGATCCCCCGTAGACGTGTTTCCGTACAGATGCTTCTTGAGATAGATGGATACTCCTTTGAGGAAGACATCTTCCCCAATCATCGCAGAGAGCATACGCAGAACGGCCGCACCCTCTGAATTGAACCAGGTCAGCTGCCACATGCAAAGGAGACGAAAACAGCATACTGGAATAGGATATGGCATCGAAGATCTGATTGATTGCTTTCTCGTCGGGACATGCGACTTCGATGGGATGTGAAGATCGCAGACTGTCAAGATCAAGGGCATCACTGAGTGGTCCGGTGACAAACAGCGCATCCGGATCCCATTCTGGGTGGATCTGTGCAAGGTCACAAAAGGCTCATATGGTCAGAGGAGACAACTCACTAGTCGAATAATAATGAGGTCTCCCATAAGCGTGGCGAACGCTTCATTTAGCCACAAATTGTCCCACCAGTGCATGGTGACAATATTGCCGAACCACTGATGGGCAACCTCATGAACGTGGGTTTTCGTCAAGGACTGCTTCACCCTGAGACCACTCTTGTGGGCGTCATACAGATAGACGCTTGTACGCCCAGTAATGAGTCCCCAATTCTCCATCGCTGCGAGGTCGAAATCGTCTGCGACAAGGGTATCCAGTTTCGGAAGAGGATAGGGGATGTCAAACATCTGCTCGTAGATCGGCATGACCCGAGCCGTGACGTCGAGTGTCAGACCCGCTTGAGCGATGTGTTCTGCGGTCGCATAGACACGCAATGCGACCTTATTCCCCGTGATGGTCGACGTGTATGAGGACTCGATGTGTTCAAACGGGCCATTCGCCCATGCGACGAGGTACGTCGACATCTTCGGCGTCGTCGAGAACTTCGTCAAAGTCCAATCTCCAGGCTTTTCCTCTAGAGTGAAGTTCAAGAAGACCTTGCTGGAAGCGCCATCACTGGGACCGCTAGAGGCAATGTCCATGTTGCTCAAACTGACTGTTTCGGAGCGAGACAGAAGGCTGATCGCGAAGGTTGCCTTGATGGCGGGCTCGTCCCAGCAGGGGAAGGCTCTCCTAGCTTCGGCAGCTTCGAACTGCGTCAACGCGTAGATGCCCTTGCGTCCTTCATGCTTATAGGTGGACTTGTAATAGCCCAGTAGAGAATCGCTGTACTCTCATCGTCGTCAAACTCAATGTGAACTTGGACAGAGCAGACGCACGTTAAGAGGGACTTGAACGTGAGACCCAGCTTCGCCTTCGTCCCCACGTGCAGAGACTCGTCGAAGGTGACCGTGGCACGCCCTAGCTCCTTGTCCACACTGATGTCTAATGCCATTGAAACGATCTCAACATCCGTCGGGAACTCCTCCAAGAGCACGGCATGCGTGATCGTCGTTGGCTCAGCGATGTGGAAGGTGATGGACTTGGTCGGAACATTGACATCCAGACTGCCGGCGCATCGCGTAAGAATCCGTCCAATCACCGAATAGTTGATTTGACGTACTCGATCTCTATCCATCCATCATACTCCTCCTTCTCCAAGTCCGTCCGAATCGTCAATGCGTAGTGCGTTGGAGTAACGTCCTCCGGGAGCTTAACGTGAGCTTCGGCTCGCCCAGTCATGATAGCCAAATGGGTGCCTGGGATGTATCGCACAGCCGGCGGAGCATGGAGCACTTCGGTCGCCTTATGTACGGGGACGGGCACAGGTCGTTGATCAAGACGTCGATGACTACCGGAGAAGCTGATGACTCGCTATTGCCTCTACCTGACGCGCCTTATCAGGTGACCAATACAATGTGAGCCGAAGCAACGAGCATGAGGAACAAGGATTGGTACACATGGACGTCGGGAGAACGACGACGCGCCAAGCACTCATCGGGATTGATGCGTCAAGAGCGGATACGGATACGAGGCGCTGCATACATTGGCGCGTGTATGAAGGTCATGACTTTCATGATATTCGTGAAGGTAAATATATACAAGATCATGCCAGTCCACCTATACATACTATCTACAGCTACGATGCAATCGCAGATATTTTACCAAAGACCTGCTACTTAGAAACATTGAAATACGGGTTGAACCCGACAGTTGTTACGCCATCGAACTTGCCAGCCTTGCCAGTAGGCGGCGGGGTGACGACGTATCTGAGCGCTTTCTCCTTGGGCGGTTCGGGGACGAACATCCTGTGCTTGTGCATCCGACCATCATGCATCATAAAATTCTGCATGTCTTCCTCAGTGGGCATGACTGGAGCGGAGACGATCCGAGCGTGGGAGCGTGGGACGCGGAGGTGTGCGAGGAGAGGAGAGCCACGGAGGCGGGGAGGGATGGGGGGCGAGGTTGGAACGTGCGGGGGTGCGAGAGGAGAGACGTTGCGTGTGCGGTGACGAGGGAGGAGCGTGGGCGCGCCGGAAGGACGGCGAGGACCGTTCGAGAGGGCGGCTTTCTTCAACTTCCGCTCGGGCGGCGAAGTTGGCGCAAGATCGGTGGACGTCGTAGACAGACCCGCGATCCCGAGTCCGATAGCGGCATTCACAGGCTGTGTAGCAGACACTCGACCGTTTGCCGGCATAGTAACATGCCGAATACCCAGACCTTCCAGAGCGGCCGCCAGTTGCTGCTCGCCGTTCGCCTCCGGGACCTGAAGGTATCGGTTGCTGGGGAGGGCATTCTTGGGCGTGGGCGCTTCGTGGGGAGTGCCGAGCGGGGAGGGGATGCGGACGTGCTCTCTGCGGTTGAGGGAGGGCGAGCGAGCTATTTGAGCGCCGGGCGACGTGCGGTTCTGGCGTGGGCTGAAAGCCGGCCGGCTCGCGTTTGACGTATCATCCGAGTCGGAATCCGAGCCGTAGACGACGACCCGCGGCTGGTGATGGTGCCTGTTCCTCTGACGGGAGGCCGAGCGAGAGCGGCCTTCCTCGTATCCCGAGTCATACCCGTCGTTGCCCAGGTCGGGACTCTTGGTGTGGCAGCTGGTGCCCGAGCAGGTGGGCGATGCCGAGTGGCTGGAGGCGATGGATGGTCTGTAGGTCGGGAAGGGGACGCTGCTGAGCCCCCCCAGTGGGCTGACACGGGTCTTGCCGAGCGTCAGGCTGAGCGCAGCACAGGGCAGGTCGGGGATCTCGAACGTCGGCGAGGTGGGCGAGACGTCGGTGCTAAGCTCGTCCTCGAGCGCGGAGGATGAGTGATGCGAGGCGCCCGAGGTCAACCCGGGTGCACGCAGGTCATCGCTGTCGGATGCGCAGGACAGCGATGAGTTAGAGATGGACATTTCGACAGAGTAGCCGCGTGAAAGCGCTTGGGCGTTGTTGGAGAGTTGCGATGGCACAGCCATGGTTGCAGGTGTCGAGGAGTGATGAAGGTGGTGATGGTGATGATAGGCAGAGAGGCGACAGCGCAAGACGCAGTGACGAACGAATGAGGCAAAGAGGCCACCTTTTATAGGATAGGGACGGGACATGAGCGAGACAGCCTGAGTATCCAAGACATCGCGGTCAGAGGCGGGAGAGTCATTGTCGGTGTCGAGCCACGTCGCGGTGGGGGTCGTGGCAAGTCTCGGACATTATTGTCATGTCTCGGTAGAGACTGTCTCGGGGCGCGACGCGCACCCGTGCTGTCTCGCCCGCTCGCAGCATCCGCGCCGGATTGGGAAAACGGCTGGAAGCGCCTGTATGCGTCACGAGGAGCCTCGCGTGTTCGGCAGTGTGCGAGAGCATAAGCCCGCAGAAGGCGGTTCATGTCTGAGTTGGGCAGCTCGGTTGGGACCGCTTGGATGGTCGTTTCTCCAAGCGCCGCATCAGAGACAGCTGGCGTGCCGCGTATACTAGATTATCCCGCTGTTACGTGTCGGAGTTTTTAGTTTGTGGTGATGATGTACCTGGGATGCAGACCCGCTCGGCGGTTATACGCATCCGCACCGACGGACGTGGCTGTTTTGGATGTTCAACAATCATTCGTCTGCTAAGTCGTGGTAATACTTTCCTATCGGAGTTCTTATCATCAAGGCGCACCATAGTGGATGGATCGGATATCTATCAGAAGCAAAGTCGGAAAATCGGAGAACGGAGAATGAGCCATCCAGCCAAAGGGCGCTTGAAACGGACTTACCCCGAAAGCGATTGAATATCAATCGGCCCTTTTGCGCGTATCACCGTAGTGGAGGACAGCTTATCGATACGTTCGGTATTGGGGGCTGACGTTGACTTTTTGGAATATCCGTATCTGACGGCAGATCGAGCTGGACCGGAGGGCGTCTCCCATGCAGGTGAAAATCATCTTGCGGCGACGCTGACTGAGGCGCGGCTCAGTTCAGCAGAAATCTGAATATTGTAGTCTCACCGTCCGGAGCCGCCGCGGTCCAGAAACGTGTTCCCGCCCTTTTAAGTGAGGTGGTCGGCCGCGGCAATGAGGCAGCAGCGGCCGCGCTGACAATGAGCATAAGCAAACTGACAATGCCCTTCGGGGAGAGCACGGGCGCCCGAGGGTCATGACCAAGTTCAGTTTGAAAATGAAGGCGATCAAAAAGGCTACCCTGAGTGGAACAAGGCACGACCATGTGTTCTGACCACAACAAAGACTGATTGTGCCAGCGCTCTGCGGGTGAATTGTTTGCACAGATCGAGCTGGAGGCTCCGATGCAACCGCCGAGCGGTCACGTAACGCTGTTGATTTACTGAATGGCCTAGACCTGAACGCGTGCGACCGAAGTACCCACGCGGCCCGAAGTGGGGATTCTCCTGCAAGTTCAGACCCTACCGAAGGGTACACGCAAGCTCCGATGGGAGCAAAGCCGAGCACACACGCACGACACCTGGCCAAGTGAGGAGCCGATAGGCCAAGTCCCAACAGGCTCATGCTGCATGCCACCATCCGTGCTCGAGCTCTGAGCACAACCCCTGTTGCACGACTACCTCGTCTCCCCTACACATTCCGGAAGTCGTTCCAACTCATCGCTACTGCTCGTGCTGCTGCGAGAACCGCTGGAACCGCGCATATATCTGCGAGAAGAAACTACTGTTGGAGACACGCAAATACCACAGAGTTTGGAAACACAATGGTCTCTTCCACCGCCAATCCCCAAGACCACGTCAAGATCTCGGAGGACGTCAAGCCCACCCACTATGTCGTGACGATCAAGACGGACCTGGAGAAGCTCGAGTACGAGGGCCGTGCTGAGATTGAGTAGGCTCGCATTGTCACGGCTTGCTTCCAGATTCTGATAGCATCCAACCAGCGTCGATGTACACGTTGACACCTCCTCCATCACCTTTCATGTCGCAGAGCCCACTATTGTCACCTACGCCGCGCTCTCGAGCGAGAACCTAAAGACGGACAGCCTGCAGGTCGCGAAGGACATCAGCGTGGACGCGGAGGGGGAGAAGGCGACCGTCACGTTTACCGAGACGCTCCGGGCGGGGACCAAGGCGAAGCTGGGTCTGGCGTTCAAGGGTGAACTGACGTACGCTCATTCATATGTTAACGGTAGACAACCACTGATGATGATGTTCTAGCGGGTCTCTGATGGGCTACTACAAGACGACCTGGGCACACGAGGGCCGTAAGGGCAACTATACACTGACGCAGTTCGAGCCCACCGCGGCACGCAAGGCGATGCCCTGTTGGGACGAGCCGGCGATAAAGGCGACCTTCGACATCTCCCTCCTCTCGCGTTCCGACACTGTCTCGCTGTCCAACATGGATGTCGTCTCAGCTACACCGTCTAATGGCAGCTTTGGCCAGAGCGCACTGTTTGCTGCTGTTGCGGTGAGCGAGAAGGCGCCGGCGGAGAAGGGTCCTAACGAGAAAGGACCGTCTGAGAAAGGGCCATCTGAGAAGGGGCCATCTGAGAAGGGACCGTCCGGAGACTGGACGCTCACCAAGTTCGCGACCACTCCCAAGATGTCGACGTACCTCGTTGCATGGGCGAACGGCGAATTCAAGCACATTGAGTCCTCCTTCACATCCCCCCTCACGGGCAGGAAGGTGAACCTGCGCGTGTACACCACTCCCGAGTACATCAGCCAGGCCGGCCTCGCCCTCGACGTCAAGGTCCGCATCCTCCCACACTATGAGCGCATCTTCGACATCGCCTACCCGCTCCCGAAGCTCGACACGCTCGTCGCATCCGACTTTGACGCAGGCGCGATGGAGAACTGGGGCCTGATCACTGGCCGCACCGCCGCCTACCTGTACGATCCCAAGACGAGCGGTATCAACTCTCTCAAGCAGATCACGGAGACGCAGTCGCACGAGGTCGCCCATCAGTGGTTCGGGAATATCGTCACCATGAAGTGGTGGGACAACCTGTGGCTTAATGAGGCGTTTGCCACGCTCATGGGAGAGGTCATCATCATCCAACAGGTGCGCATACATGCTGCTTCCTCCTGATAGACAAAACTAATTGTTAGGCAGATTCACCCCGAGTGGCGGCCGCATGCAGAGTTCATCAGTAACCATCTGGATCGCGCGCTTGCCCTGGACAGTCTGAGATCCTCTCATCCCATCGAGGTACCTTGTCCCGACGAGAAGGCGATCAACCAGATCTTCGATGCCATCTCCTACTCTAGTGCGTCCTGCCTGCCCCGCATCATAATCTTAAGCTAACTGAGTACGGCAGAGGGTGCTTCCGTGCTGCGCATGCTGTCGTCCATGATCGGCGAGGAGGTTTTCCTCAAGGGCGTGTCCAACTATCTCAAGAGCCATCTGTACGGCAACTCCGTCACTGC
>KV417275.1:541717-625761 GCA_001630345.1 Calocera viscosa TUFC12733 | reverse complement strand
AACCCTAACCCTAACCCTAACCCTAACCCTAACCCTAACCCTAACCCTAACCCTAACCCTAACCCTAACCCTAACCCTAACCCTAACCCTAACCTTATGAAGGAGACAAATGTGCTGCTCACGGATCTAAAGGACAAGGTGCACTGTATCTTGGCCTCACACCCATACAAAAGCATGGATGCTTACTATTGTGCAGCCAAGAAACAGATCCCATTGCCACTTTTCTGCAATATGGGCCTGATCTGAGTCACTGGCATGCACAAGAACCTGCTTTCAGGTGGCGCACCAGAGGCTCGAAACTATGTATTTGCCTCTGAAGAGGATATTATGGAGAATTAGACAAGTATACAGGCCCGCTGGCATGCCAAGGACTATGCAGGGGTCCTCCTTGACATGTTTGGAGAACAGAATGTGGCTACATTCAAAGAGAAGCGGTTGCTTCTACCACCAATACCTTCCCACACTGTGCCTCGGGGACCCGAGCCACAGGATCCAGCAGCCGACAACCGCCCTCCAACCCAAGTTCCGCAGCAAGCAGGGGTCATCAGGCCTCGATCAGCAGATGTAACAGCTCAGGTGAATGCTGCCAAGCGCAGATGTCGTATCGACATGTGATAGCCACATAAATGTACATAGTTTTATACAAATATATGGTCTGAGGCATGAGAAAGGAACATGTCGGAGCAACATGTTCCCTTTGCAGGTCCTGGTACCACTACATATTAGGGCCCACCCATATGAGGAAGTGGGAACAAGTTGCGCCAACATGTTCCCACCACCTATCCTGGCCCGCTAATGTATGTTTATCCAGTCCAGGACATGTGACTCTGACCCTAACCTCGTAAAAAAGGCCTTTAGATGTGCCATACTTAGGTGGTGGTGGTAACTGGCAGGTTGTGAAGAGTTAGGCTGGGGTTGGGGTTAGGATCAGGGCTGAGGTTGGGGTTAGGGTCAGGCCTGGGTTTAGGGTTAGCATTGGAGTGGCATTGGGTGTGCCATGTTTCCAGCTGTGGAAGCATGGATATTCATTGAGACTGCAATGTACTTCGGTGTGGCTGTTGTTAATGCCAAGAGTATGACAAAGGGCGTAAGAGAGAACGATCAGAAAGAGGCGTCCGTGGTTCCCTCTGCGCGGTTTTCTGCTGAGGGTCTGTCTCATTGTGACCGTGTTGTTGGCGGTATTGGGCGTCGGACCTGAGAGGCCACAAGGAGAAATCCTGATATGCGCATATGCAGAAGGACATAAGAGCAGTTGAGGACAGGCCGATGGGCGGTTAAACTGACGGAGAAGTCGCACAGTACATTGTAATATCCATACTTCTCCAGGAATCATTATGCCCACAGTTTTAGGTCAGGGGTGTTAGCTGGTCTGGCGGCACGAAGGACCTGGACTGAGGCCACGTTACCCTGCTATGCTGCGGTATTGACACTCGCTGATTCGCGGGGATGTGGTGACGCATTTCGGCATGAAAGAACGTTCTCAATGAGCACTGCGGGGTATCACATTGAGGTTACGTGACGCAATACAAGAACGGCTGGTCCGCCTGGGTGATGAATCATGCCTAGTGTACAGTGATGCGAGGATGCAAGGCTGAGGAAACGATGTAGTACGAGTGGGTCTGTAAGACGATTTGAAGGCGCAGAAAGGCGGACATAGGCCGGTCCGCCTCTTCGTCATATTATGGCTCTGAAGGCCAGTCCACGTCGAATGCGTCCATGTCAAAATCATCATCTGACAACGAGATTGGCGGAGAAGATGGGAGTTTGGGCGGCGAGGATGGTGGTAGAGAGTCCATCATTTCCTTTTCCGATATGTCAGCCAGGTACGCCTCGTAGAGCTCGCCTGGGTCGATGTCGTCGTCGAGGGCCGAGAGAGGCGGGGATGGTTCAGCTGAGGATGATTAGCGGGTCTGCTGTTTGAGAAGCTGACTTGCGTACTGTCTGCTTCCTCCCCGTCTTCAAACAACTCTCGCTCGAGGGCGCCGACATCCTCCATATCCGGGTCGATGGATGACCCGACGTCTCTGGCGTAGGCGATCTCTTGGTTTCGCTGTATACGGCGAGCGTCGGCCACGATGGCACGGCGTATGAGCTTGGAAGACATCAACACAAGTTCCAATGAACAAAGATGTAGGCGTACCTCATCATCCATATCATCGGCCTGCTCGTCGTCCATCTCTTCATCAGCCGCCCCCTCCAATCCCCTCTTCCGGTCTTGCGATTTGCGCCGCTTCTCGACTACGCGATCTCTACATCTTTGTTCCAAACGCTCTCGCCACAGCATCTTGACCGGTTCGTCTTCTCTGGGCTTGCGAAATGGGTCAAAGGTTTGGTTGTTCCCCATGTCGATGTTGTCGGAGAGACGCCTGAGAGGTTGTCGAGGTCTGGAACGACCATGGAGAGAGGTCTTGAATACGGAAAGGCGATCGAGAGGTGAGGAGCGTGGTGGTGCGAGGGGAGAAGATGTTAGAGGGGAAGATGCGAGTGTGCGTTCTATTGTGGATGTGCTGCTTGATGTGCCATGTAATGGGGGCGTTTGGGGAGCGAACATTGTCATGGACGTCGAGGGTGAGCGCGGTGAGTAAGGGGTGGGATGACGCGCGACCATTTTGGGCAGACTGCTTCTGTTTGCGAGACGCGTCTCCGCACGCGCTCTAAAGCGTGATGCGTCCGAAGGCGACTCATAAACAGATGACTGTTCCGAACCCATCCCCTATGATACTTTCCGTCTGGAAGAAATGATGGCATACAGTTACACGATTGTCGCTGATTTGGCTTTAAGTGGGCTTTAGTGGTAATGTGGGAAATCCTTTACTGCACGAGCACACGCGCGTGGGGGATCCAGCGGGTTAAAGGCATATCGCGCCGTATCAAGATATCAAGCAAGGTCTTACAATGGACAAGCAGCTGCGATGGCATTGCGATCCGTAGCGCGAGAGTGGGCACGCTCATCGCCTGACGCATGCGGCTTGATGATGGGTTACAATACACATTATGACAGCTGGATGGCTACAAGCGGCGATGGATCGCAGCACGCCAGTGCAGATAGCTACCTCCTTCTTGATGGCCAAAGACAATGGCCAAGGCGGTGAGCGATCCGCGAATGTCTTCTTGCTATATGCTTTCCATAGCAGATATGTAGAGGACTGGTTCGGTCGTCAACGGCTGCTCGGCCTTAATGGAATAGTATGACGCACCATTGTTACCACGAATGAAGGCATCTCCGTATCGATTCACCACCGCACCATCCACGTACTCCTCGGTCTGCTCCAGCGCAATGTTCATATACCCGTCCAGACATGACAGAAGACCTGCAAGGGTGGCGTGAGCTCAAAGCGTGGCTGCCGCAATTGTCCGTCGACATACCCTGGTAATCCACGCCAGACGTTAGACGGACAACCACGCGCTTCCCAATGACTCCTTTGAGAAAGTCGGCCGGTGTACCAACGGTTCCTGCGGACGCCCCCGCCTGATCTTGGGGTGGTGAAGCAGACATGTTGCTGGAGTGCGACAAGCGACCGTCTGATTCCGTTGAAGAGCGCTTGCGGTGCTGGCCCTTGTCGCGCGACCGTACTGCAGCGAGCACGACCAATCGTCCGAGTCTACGCGACGAACTGTGGTATCCAGTTTGGCAGCCTTGGTCATGTTAAACATGTGATCCCGTTGCAAAGGGTGTCGCAATAAAGGCGACATGTCAAAGGGGTTCGAAGCTGACCAGGATGGGCAAGTCTGGGGAAGTGTTGGCTGATTCAGCGCGATTGTAATGTCCGTCCGGACTTGCGCGAGGGTCGCGTCATCCTGGCCATCGCAGGTGCTGAACAGAGATATAAGCAAGGTGATTGATGCTGGCAGCCCTGCATCTCACAGGACGATATCTCTTTACGCGGACCTGATAATCAAATGGCATCTCGCAAGCCCATCCTTGTCGTCGCTGGTGTGGGCACTGGCGCCGGTATGGATCGTTTTACTGACTACGTGCAACTGACGCTGACCCGTTTGACGCGCAGGTACCGGCGGATCCACAGCGTACGTCGCAGCCTGCCAACTCGTAGCTGATTCATCTGAGGCATGACCGCAGGCGTCTGTTCGCCAAGCAGGGATACAACGTTGCCCTAATCGCCAGGAACGCGAAGGAGCTGGAGGCTACCGCTGCGGACATCAAGGCTTCCGGAGGATCTGTGCGTGTCATTGACCATGTTTGATTGCCGCCTGCCCTAAAGCCGTCCTAGGCCGCCGCGTTCCCTATCGTGAAGTACGACTACTCTGATATCCACGATGCGTTTGATGCAATCAAGAAGCACTGGCCTGGAGAGGAACTTCGCGTGGCCGTGTTCAATGCTGGCTATGGGGTCTGGAAGCCGTTCCTGGAGGTGACCGAGGAAGAGTGGAAAGAGAGCGTCCGTACGTAAACCGACGTGTGCTGCATGCGGTACGCCCACTGATGTTCCTCCAGAGACCAATATCGTCGCGGCTGCTGCCTTCGCTCGTGAGGCCATCCTCGCCTTCAAGCAACTGGAGTATGTTCAATCATGATCGCCGAGCAAGACGAACTTGACTAACTGATCGTAGGCCAAACGAGATCGGTGCGCGCGGTAACCTGATAATCACGTCCGCGACTGCTGCATGGCGTGGAAATCTCACGACCTCCGCCTTTGCTGCTGGAAAGCACGGCCTGAAAGGGTTGGCCCAGTCCCTCAACAAAGAGTTCGGCAAGCAAAACATCCATGTGTCGCATGCGATCATCGATGTGAGCTACCTGTCTCTTTACACCTGTCCCCAGAGTGCTCATGCGGTCATCCCAGGGGAGCATTCTCACCAACCGATCCAGGGGTAGGGGTGACGATTACGTGAACAACCCCGACGTGAGGCTCGATCCCGACAGCATCGCCAAGGCGTACCTCTAGTAAGCGTCCCTCTTTCTTTGCAAATCATCACAATTCAAATCGTGTCTGCAGCTTGGCCGAGCAAGACAGGACCGCTTGGACGTTCGAGCTTGATTGTATGTAATCGCTCTCGTGAGGCGAAGTTCGGTCGGCTGACATATGTGACAGTGCGCCCGGCCCATGAAAAGTGGTGAATGCTGCGTGACCTATACCTCTCACGTGCACGCGCACGATGAGAGGTGCACCACTGGTCCTTGTATGCCAGTAAGAAGTGATATTGCGCGTTGTGTGAATGAGAATGCAGTCGGCGTCATGAGTAGCAAAGCATGTGATTGACCACAGTGGAATGTCGTAATGAAAGAGCGGGGTGCTCAGGGTCAAGGCAGAACCCCCACCTTACAGATGCATGTCTAAGCCAGGCTGAATCGGGGGCGGTATGGGCAACTCTGGTCGGCTGATTCAGCACTAGTGGACATCCGACCATGTCTTGCGCGAGGGTTGCGCCATCTTGGAAATCACAAGGTCGGATTACAGATATAACCAGCTGATTCACACTGGCGAGTCCCCGCAACGGCCAGCATCCCATTCTCTGCAATCGTTGAACAAATGGCATCTCACAAGCCCATCCTCGTTGTGGCTGGTGTCGGTACTGGTGCTGGTACGCGTCCTCGTGTTCACTACGGCGGGCATGAGGCTGACACATAATATTCAGGTACTGGTGGATCTACGGCGTACGTCCCAAAATAGTACATCCGTCGTTGCTTCATCTAAGCATGGGCGTAGTCGCTTGTTTGCAAAACAAGGCTACAACGTGGCGCTTATCGCGAGGAATGCCAAAGAACTTGAGACTACAGCTGCCGCAATCCGTTCAACTGGGGGCTCAGTGAGTGCAATCGAGGTTCTTGCATTGCAGTGTCCTAAAAATTCTTTAGGCAGCTGCATTCCCGATCGCACAGTATGAGTACAAGGACATACATGATGCGTTTGATGCGATCAAGAAGCACTGGCCTGGTGAGGAACTACGAGTTGCCGTCTTCAACGCGAGTGCTGGTGTCAGGAAACCGTTCCTGGAGGTGACTGAGCAGGACTGGAAGGACAGCGTCCGTAAGAGAGCCTCCTTTGCGCTGCATGCGGTGGATCAACTGATATTTCTCCAGAGCTCAATATCGTCGCGGCGGCCGCCTTCGCTCGCGAGGCTATTCTTGCTTTCCAGCAGCTGGAGTATGTTCTCTCATGTGTTAGAGTACGAATCACATTACTGACGTCTGGTAGGCCAAATGAGATCGGTGCACGCGGTAACCTCATCATCACGTCCGCGACTGCTGCATGGCGGGGCAATCTCACCACCTCGGCCTTTGCGGCTGGAAAGCATGGCCTGAAAGGGTTGGCCCAATCCCTGAACAAGGAGTTTGGAAAGCAGAATATCCATGTGTCCCACGCGATCATCGATGTGAGTTCACATCAGGTTTCGGCCTGTCCCTTGAAAGCCAATGATTTTTCCAGGGGGGCATCCTGACCGACAGATCAAAAGGCAGAGGGGATGAGTGGGTAAACAACCCCGACGTCAGGCTTGATCCCGACAGCATTGCAAAGACATACTTGTAGTAAGTGCAGTTGATTGTTTGCAGGACAGGGCATTCAACGGCATCTACAGTTTGGCCCAGCAGGATCGGAGCGCTTGGACCTTTGAGTTGGATTGTGCGTGTCTCATACTTTCTGCGACGTGCCTTTCCTGATTCGAGCCGTTCTAATAGTGCGTCCCGCCCATGAGAAATGGTAGATGTCATTTGCCTTCTCGGATAACACCTGCACAAAATGCCTGCTGGTTTGCTTGTTGTACGGTAAGAGAAGGAAAGCGTACGTCGTGTGGATGGAGCTTCGCAGTCAGCTTGGTGAAATACTCCTGTAAGGAGACGCGGTGTCAGAGCATGTCATTTCCAGAATCGAACCCCACAAAGTCAGGCAGTGTGTAACCACAGTTGAAAACGTACCTGTCCAACGTAGAGCCGGGCCCGAACGGATTGCGTGCTCTCCCATCACGTTGATACTCGATCGCCAAGGCGAAGCAGTCACTTGACCAAACCTGCATTCTCTGCTTGAGCGGCCGGCTCTTGCCGCGCGGTGCTCATTCCCCGCTCTTATCACTGTCAAGTTGCGACGGCATGACAAACATTGTCGCAATACCGGCGACATACTATCAATCACCCATTCGAAGTTGAGTGAGAAGGGGGAATTCAGCACTGCTCCGCACACGGGTACTTGCGTGGTCATGATCCTTTGGATCACATGTCGTGGATTCAGGTATAAGGACATTGTCGAGTAGCTTGCCCAGATTCTGTTGACGAGTGTATATTTCAGCACCGTATCAAATGACGTCTAGCTCACCAATTCTCGTCGTGGCCGGGGTAGGAACTGGAGCTGGTATGCGGCATCTTCTGTGCTTGTATGCTACCCTCTTACATGGTTTTACTCAGGCACGGGTGGATCCACAGCGTACGACATACCGTCTTCGATTTATGCATCCCATGTCTAATTACGTATGAAGTCGGCTTTTCGCAAAGCAGGGATACAAAGTAGCGCTCATCGCCCGCAAAGCAAACGAACTAGAGACCACAGCTGCAGACATCAGGGCCAGTGGGGGATCCGTAGGCACCACTGTTTGCACGGATACTCTGCACAACATGACAGAACTCTAGGCAGCGGCATTCCCTGTCCAACACTACGATTACAAGGATATTCGTGATGCATTCGACGCAATAAGAAAGCACTGGCCGGACGCGGAACTTCGCACAGCTGTGTTCAACGCCGGCTTTGCAGTTTGGAAGCCTTTCCTCCAGGTGACCGAGGAGGAGTTCAAGGAGAGCGTCCGTGAGAAACTCGATTGTTCTCATAAAAGAAAACAGCTGATGGTCAAGGCAGAGACCAATATCGTGGCTGCTGCTGCGTTCGCACGCGAGGCAATTCTTGTGTTCCAGCAGCTGGAGTGCGTGTAGAAAGTCATCGAACGCAGGTCGCCTAATTGACAGTTCGCAGGCCAAACGCAGCCGGTGTACGAGGCAACCTGATCATTACGTCCGCAACCGCCGCATGGCGTGGGAATATCACCACTTCTGCAATCGCTGCTGGGAAGCACGGCTTGAAAGGGCTGGCGCAATCGCTCAACAAGGAGTTTGGCAAGAAGAACATCCACGTCTCACATGTTATTGTGGACGTAAGCCTGAAACCCTCTCGCAGTTGCATCTTTGAAAAACTGTCTGACGTAGAGCCTGCAGGGTATTATCCTCACGGACCGAACACGGAGCAAGGGTGAGGAGTTTGTGAACAACCCCGATATCAGGCTTGATCCCGACAGCATTGCAAAGACATACCTGTAGTAAGTGCATTTGATTGCTTGCAGGACAGCGCATTAAACGGCATCTACAGCTTGGCCGAGCAGGACAGGAGTGCCTGGACCTTTGAGCTTGACTGTGCGCGCTCGCTTTGATAACGCAAACCTGGATCTAACGAGACACCATTTGACAGTGCGTCCCGCCCATGAAAAGTGGTAGATCACTCCGCTGTGCCCGTGACGTGGTGCCATTCGCTAGGGATTTCGCCGGGTCATGATATGGTAGCGATAAGTGCAAGTTCGTGTTGTGTCAATACTGTAGTTTTGCAGGAGAACGGAAGATACGGATGCTTGTGATTATGCGAAATCCGATGCCGTAATGACCGGGGTCAGGGTTCAACAGAACCTCTTGCGGGTTGACCTTCCAACATCGCCATTGAACCGTCGCCTGGCGCGGGCGCCCTTGCTAGGACTCATATCCCCTTTCCTATATACCCCAATGCTTGTATTCGATAATTGTCCAACGTGCTTCGAGGTATGATATGTCAAATGCCACACGCACTCATGGAACTGACGCCCCAACGTTCCAGGACTTTACCCCTGAACCCGAGCGTGCCCCCTATTCGATTTCTTGCGGTGAGCGGAGGCCTATGCCCATCCTAGTCACTCCTTCTTATGGGTGAGCAACAGGACATGTCTTCTGTCTATCTTGCTTGGCAAGCCAGGATCCCAAGCTCTGTGCGCTGTGCCGCGACCCATTCGTAACACGAGAAGCTCGGCGGATCTACCCTTCGCTCAACTTGGACGATGCTCATGATGCAGCGAGGGTGGAGGAGGCCGTCATCAAAGCCATTGATGACTGCCACCCCGAGAGGTTTGATAATGCGACAAAGTTGATGCAGAAGTGGTTGGACAAAGGCAGCGCGGCCCATGCGTCTTTCCAGGTATGTCCGTCAACACGCCGTCCCAAATTGCTTAGCGAATGACTGTCCAGAGCACTGTCGTCCGATTGAACACATACATGAAAACCATGAATCGATTGTCCAAAGCGTATGGAGATATGGTTCAATATGAGGCTGTTGTCAGGAGCTTGGACGACCAGAAGCAGCTCTTTGATGCCGAGCGCACAACTCTGCAAGAGGATGTGTTGAAGGAACGCAGCAAGTTGGAGGTCGTGGAGAAGGAATGCCAGGAGTTGCACCGAGAATTAAAGAGACGTAACTCGGAGGTGGCTAGATGGAAGATTGCGGTACGCACGACCGTTTCATGCTTGATAGGCATGTGTTGACGGCACTTAGTGTCGCGATCTGGAGCGAGAAATGACCGAGATGAAGGATGAGCTGAGTGATATAGACAGAATGGCGAGGCTGTCGAAAGAATCGGCACACAACCACGAGACCGATGCTCTCAGGTGGCGAAAACGAGTGCGTGTTATGTTTGTTGCATGGTGTTATTATCTGAATGACATTGCTAGTATGAGCAAGCGATTGGAGAGATAGCTCAAATACGACCCCCAACGACCCGAATTCCGTCCGATGCTAGTACCAGTGCCTTGAGCTTTACTACCGGTTATGCCTACTAGCGGTTCTAAATGGACTCGGATGCTTGTCTCTTTGTATTACGATCTGTATCTATGCGATCCGGAACATTGTAGTAGTCTATTCACAACGCTAAGGTGTACATAGGAGAGAGTACAGAGTATTGCAGAAATGCCATCTATTTGTACAGTCCGTGAGTGTCGAAGGTCTACGCCTCTATGGGATACACGCCGTTGGCATGCCCCTTCACTACCTCAGCAGCATGTGCTTTCTTGATCGCTAGCTCATCTATAATCAATGCCGATTCGCCGACGACGTTCTCGAGAGCCTGCTCGATGTCATCTATGAGGTCCTCAGCCTCTTCGCAGCCGATACTGAGGCGGATGAGGTCTTCGTTAATGCCGATTTTCTCTCGTTCTTCCTTTGGGATACTCTGATAAACAGTGAGCAAGACGTTTAAAACTCGGAACCGACGAGCTCACCCCATGAGTCATAAGAGCTGGCAGTTCCGCAAGGCTCTCCACGCCGCCGAGACTCTCAGCGAGGGTGAACAACCTCGTCTTTGTCAAGAACTTCTCCGCAGCTCCCTCTCCACCCTTGATTCTGAAGCTGACCATGCCACCATAGGGCACTCCATGCGTCAAGGTCTCGGCTGGCAGCGAGTCGATGAACTTCGCAGCGTGGGGCGACAGTGATGCGAGAGCAACGGCATGACGCGGGTGATTGACCAGTCCAGGATAGATAACCTCCTGCACATAGGGAGATTCTGCAAGTCGGCTGGCGATACGAAGAGCGTTTAATCCATGCTGCTTCATTCGCAGAGGCAAGGTCTTGACTCCACGCAGGGCAAGCCAGCAGTCAAATGGCGAGGGGATCGCTCCAGACGCATTCTGCAGGTATCGTAGTCGCTCGGCAAGTTGCAGGTGGCGTTCAGGCAGCACAAGAACGCCCATGACCACGTCCGAGTGGCCATTTATATATTTGGTAACACTGTGCATGACGATGTCGGCGCCGAGGAGGAGGGGAGAGGAGTAGAAAGGCGAGAGGAAGGTGTTGTCAACCAGGACAAGTGGGCGGGATGGGTGAGAGTGTACGACCCGAATGATGTGAGGGACGTCGATCACCCTTAGTGTCGGGTTCGTGGGGCTCTCTATCCAAACCAGCTGCGATACCTGTCAGCTCGCTGTTCAACATGCATAATGAAGGTGCGCACCTTTGTGTTCGGTCGTATCTTGGACAGGATCTCCTTATCGCTCGCAGTCTGCAGATCCACGAATGTCACTTCAAGGCCCTGCGTCTCCTCAGCGACTCGAGTGAGATAACGGAAGGTGCCTCCGTAGACATCGTTGACGGCCAGAACGTGAGCTCCAGGCCCCAGAGATTGTATTACGGTCGCGGTTGTAGCAGATCCACTTGCAAAGGCAATCCCGTATTTGCCGAATTCCAGCGATGAAATTGCTTTCTCAAACGCATCCCGGTTGGGGTTTCCAGAACGAGAATATTCATAGCCCTGTACTATTGGTTAGCATGAACTGGAAAGTACATTCCAGAAGAGGCGCCCCTTGTGCACGCCGACGGCATCCTGCTTGAAGGTCGTGCTCAACGAGATAGCGGGCATGACGGCGCCCGTCTCCTGACTCGGCTCTGAGCCGACATGAATCGCATTGGTGGCAAAGCCGTCTGGTCTGCGTTCCTCCGGGCGATTGTATCCGTTCTGGTGAAGCAGCAAAGCCGGAGACATAGCAAGTAACGATGAGATTGGTGGGATGGTGGTTGAGTGACAGTATGCGTTTATCTAGGTTATATACCGCCATGACTCGCGAGGCAGCGTCCCCACGCAAGGGGAGCACGCCATTTTGGCGAGCAGGACGCGACGATGAGCAAGCCGCTTTGTCAGCGTGCGATGCGGGGTCGACAGGCGGTGCCTTCGCTTATTACGAGTATCAACGAGATCCTCGGCCTTCCATTTGCGCTCGCACGGCGCTTCTATATGATCCGACCATCGGTCAACCTCATGTACCCAGTAAACACCGACCCTATTGAAGAAGGAACAACAGATAACCGACATCACCGCTCATCGGGGAGTCACGGGAGGAGTCAGATTCCAAAGTCAGCAATTGGGTGATAAGCAGCCTGCACCTCCTTGTGCACAACATTGCTTCATTCAGCCATCTGCGGACGACGTCATGTGCGACGACCTGATTGTAGCACATTTCTTCAAGGCATCCGCCAATGGATCGACCAAAGTGTTAACGGAGACTGCCGATGCCCACGTCTTCGTCCAAAATGATCCCCTGAACCAGCTTTGGATGTTCTTCCCGGGCACCTTCCAGCCAACTGAATTGGACGACTGGCTCAGCCGTCACCTCTCAGACCATCCCGCTGGCAAGGGGTTCACGTACTGGAGCTTCACGGCGTACAACAAGGAGACTGCATTGAAGATATACAAAGATTGGAGCGCGGCAACGTTCGATGTTTTGTATGAAATGAGCCTTCCTGCCGCGGCCTCCGGTTCGTCACACGGCTCCTGCCCGCATGCGTTCAACATCAGGCTGGATCCCACGTTCCTGAAATCCCACGATCCCGATCATATCTCTGAGGCATTCATCAAGGCGGAAACAACTTTCACGATCGTGGACGAACACAATGGCCACATTGCCGGCTTTGTGACCTTCTTGGTGGACGATGACACGAAGCGCATATACATCTCCTCCATCGAGGTGTTCCCGAGCTATCGGAGGCGAGGGCTAGCCAAGGCTCTCATGAAGCGCGCCCTGGAGAGTCAGAAGGAAGGATATACGATATGGCTAACCGTGTTCGCGGAGAACATGGGCGCAGTCGCGATGTACTTTGGGTTGGGGTTCAGCATCCACAGGTGCCTCTGGGTCGTTGGTGGTGCGAATCCATGAGGTGCAAGGCCGTCGGGGGTGAAAGAATGTCATCCAGGTGAATATGATGCATGTAATGGTACAATGTGATGTCAAAGTGTCGTAATGCTCATGTAATCGTAACAAGGCGGCCTCGTATCCGCCAGAATGACACCAACCCCGTGTGGATCCCCAACAGGACAGTTGACGCTGTCAGACTGTCGCTCAAGATGTCGGCAGCAGCTAAACCAACCACCAAAAGGCCATGCCATGAGTCGAAGCGAATCCATGGACACAAAGCAGGTAACGTGACGATCTGGTGTACTGATGTGAGTGATTGGCATTTTGTTGGCAAGGAACCGAGCCTACCTTGGCTACCAGGATACAGACTTTCATGGCCTGTGTCGCTTTGCGCACCTGTGTTCGAGTTACTCTAGGAGGCCGTATGCGTACGCGTCGGCGCTTGTTGATGACCGGAGGTGACTCGGGCGTAATATCTTCGAAGACGGGAGTTTCGAGCACCTCGTTTAGTGGAGCCTCGTCACTTGAGTTGTTTTCTAGCGGTTTGGGCGCTTCAAGCCTTCGGTGGTTACGCAGAGCAGGCGGCGAACGACGTGCGATCTTGGCATCGTCGCTGCTCATGCGACGTGGACGTTTCGGCCTTGCCAGCTGGGTCGCTTGGATGGCAGACAAGATCTTCTCCGTACTGGGCCTCTTTAACGGCTCTCGAGTCAACAACCCCTCAAGTAACCGGAGTAGATACGATGGGATGCCCCGCACGGCACAAGCTTCCTCCATCTCCTCGGTGGATACAAACCTGGCATCCTGTTAGCATAACCCTTGACCACTTCAGTGGAGGTCATATACCCAGGATATGCCAGTACCTCGGCTTCCAGCGCATCAACATCCCTTATCTGGGAATAAGGTGATCTGAAGAAGATCATCGAATGAAGGATCATTCCAAGTGACCACAAGTCAGCCGCTTTTGCGGCAGGGATGAACGGAGGCTTGATCAACTCAGGTGCCATGAACTCAAGCCTTCTCGCGGTTAGAACAAGTAATGACAGAGGGTGGCGCTACACGTACGTTCCGGTCTCCCCCGATCTTTCCCTTTTGGAGTCCAGAACGTCTTGAGAGTTGCCGAAATCGGAAAGCAAAGCTCGAGGTCTGGTGATGAAATCAACGATAAGTCAATCTCATTCAAGGTACAGATCGTACGTGGAGGACTCTGGGTCCTCTGTGAGAAGGACGTTTGCTGGCTTGAGGTCGAGATGCAAAATAGAGCGTTCGTGCTATCTTTCCGATGAGCGATTTCCGTATTCCAAGGGGCACTGAGCAGCTCACCAAGAAATTGAGACCTTCCACCACATCTTGAAAGAGCTTCTCGATCTCATCCGGACTCAAGAGATGCACCGGCATCTTTCCCAGTTGGATTTCGCGTTGCCTGCGAGCTTTCAGAGATCTGATCTTGCCCGAATGAGATTCCGGGAGTGAGGAATTCGAGTTTGCTGGTGAATCATTCGTTATGCCCTGTCGCAATGCCAGGAGGGTGTCGAGGCTGCCAGCATCCGCAAATTGCATCAGAACAAACAAGGTAGGCACGCGTTCGCCGAACGAAGAGAATTGGTAGGACTCGAGCCATGCGTGGTGGTATGTGACAATGTTCGGATGTCGTAGGGTCTCTAGTAATCGGACCTAAATCGCGGTCAGCATAAACTCGTGGAGCCATGGATTACAAATGCTTGCCTCGCGCAGTGTCCGAAGTAGATATGAATGAGAACGCCCAACAGCTATCTTCTTCACGGCGAAATACCCTGCAGAGGGGTAAGCGCAAGCTCCTGCATTGGACACCTCGACTGACCTAGCGGATTGCCATCTAACACGTGCTACACAACCATGAGTACGAATCGGCAACAGCCGATGAATGGGCTACGCACCTGGCAGAGGAAGACAGTGCCATTCGCGCCCATGCCGAGTCGACGTTCCTCTCTGAAGAAGCTTTGGTAATATCCTTCGGCCAAGGTCTCCTCTCCGAATTGCCTTCCTGAAGGAGATGGGCTGCCTGGCCTCGAGTGGGTCTCGTTGGTCATTGCGAGGAGGTGAAAGTAGTTGGATGCTCTCCGCGGAGTCTCCTCCGCGGCCGTGGTCGGCTTGTCAGGCATTGGCTGACGACAGACTGGACACAGCTGCGGCAGTTCGACTTCGTCATAGTTGATATCCGGCAGCTCCGATATTGTCACGGCGTGAGACAATGGGTTGTAGAGGACGACCTGACCATCGGACTGAAGAATTGGTCGCCAGACGGCGTTTGGTATGGGAATCAAGGCATTTTGAGGCGTCGAGGGCCGGTCTGTGCCCGAGGAGGCCATAGGAGCCTGAGCCTGAGTGTGTGGTGAGCGTCAGGGTCGCACCCATCGGGGCATGTCTGTCGGCGTCGGTGGCGTTACGGCGCGTGTTTGAAATCGAGCGCGTGTGTACAGCCTTCGTCCGACAGCAAGGCACCCATTTTGCTGTCCTGTCTGTCCTTTCTCTTCATCACCCCCTCTCCCTGTTTACTCTCCTCGGTCACTGTCGAGCACCCCTATCACTACTTGCACCTACACAGCGAGGCGTACCATCGCCTTTCTTTCTAATTTACTCGGCTTCTCCGATTAACGGGCCATGTCGTCAACCACTTCGACCGCGACGAGAACGAGCAGCAGCACCACCTCGACCGGCATCCCTCAAACCGCAGCAGCAGGCGGTCTCTCCTTCACTCAACCGCCCAACACCGCTGCTCCTTCGTTCTACAAAATTGCACCTGAGAATGTCATCACCATCGGCTGGAACTTAACATCTCTTTATGTAACCCCGACCCACCTGACCCTTTCCGCCTATTGTTCGGCCAACGGCAACACCTATCCTGTCGGCCCAACGAACGGAATCATCGATGGAAACGCAAAGAGTGTGACGTGGAATCCGTACGAGTACAATCAGATACCGGGAGTGACGCCTCTGGCCGAAGCCAGCTACACGCTGCGCATCACGGACGAAAGAGGAGCGAATGCTGGCGCGCAGCCTGGCATGTTCAGCCCAAATTCCCAAATGACGTTCGCGCTGTACAAGCCACAATCGTACACTGCAATATCTGGTGAGCATTGCTGTTTCTCGCATCACGAGAGGATGAACTAACGTCATAACAGATGGCTGGTCCTGCACGGCCTGCAGCGGCACCCTCGGTCTAGCCTCCTACCCATTGTCTTTCGGCCTCATCGCAACCACCGTGGTCATGGTTGTCAGCGGCTGGCATCTCTTGCGCAATGGCATCGGTGGTCAACGTGGACACTAGTTAGAATTTGGCGGGACCATCTGGACTTCGCTCTGCACGACTTTTCCTTTCGCACGTACTCTCACGGACTTCCTTTTACACGGCATGTAACCTAGTAACGCATACATTGCATATATCCCACTCGAGTGACGCGCATCGTGGACTTGATTCATTCTTCCATTGTTTGCTATCCGCACAAGTACACTAGATCCGCAGCTAGAAGAACAAGAGCGTCCAAGAAGCGGCCTCAGCCGAGGGTCATGAGAGAAGCGACAAATGTCGTAATCTGGGAAACGGTCAGTAACGCATGCTTGTCAGGAAATCTTTCTGACGTACCAGGCGACCTCGGACGTCGACGATATCCTCAGGGACCAGGAAGATGAGGCAGTTCATCTTCCGCGCAATGGAGATGGCGAGTTTAGCTACGTTCATGTCAAAACTTGTCAACTCGACAATTTGCTGAACGGTACCCACCATTGAGTCGGGACTCTTCGTATTCCTTCGGAGGTGAGTGCACCAGGTTGTAGTCAACATAGCCTGGCTTGATGGCATCGAGAAGATCAAGAAGGAAAAGGGCGCTGCTCAGACTATGGTCCTTGAAGCTCCTCATCCTCGACGTTTTCCCAGCTGCGGCGACCTTGTCGTTCGCCCACTTGAGGATTTGCGAGTCGGTCACACCCTTGCCATCCTTGCTGAGCGAAGCAAGCGTTCGGTCGATGTTGAGTCGCATAAGTTGCCAGACCAAACCAAGCACGAGCGTCCGCTTGCCATCGACAATATCAGAGCCTTGGATACCGACAATATGCATCTTATTCGCCACAGCAAGGTCAACGGCGTAGTTGGTGTTCTCAACCGCCTTGAACCGAGAGAGGGGTTGTTTCCGGGAGACGCGCCTCCATGCCACGGAGCCAGGGATGATCTTGTCGAATGCCTGGAGAATGGCCAACCCGTCCTGTACAAGGGTCAGAGACTTTCTCTTTGTATTCCAAGATATTGGAGCGTACCTTCAAGTCCTCGAAAAGGTTGTTCACGCCAGGGTCGACATCCAAGCTGTTCAGCCACAAGGTGAACACACGCGCCTCACGCTCGCCTTCAGCATCGAAGTCCTCGATCGGCGGCGGAGCCTCTGCCTCCTCAAGAGGTGCGAGACCCGGCCAGTTGTTGAACAGGTTGGCGACGAAGGCGAGATTGAGACGAGGGTTGCCAGAGATCATGGATCCGGGAGTGAGGTACTTGCGGCATCCGATACGATCAGCATTCTGCAGAATCATCTCTGCCCTCTGGGGCAGAGATTGCTCTTGAAGCGGTGCCCGCGAGCACTCGTCCGGCTTGAGCTGGTTGAGCAGCACGGTGTAATTCTCGCCGTCGCTCACGTCCTTGCTGAAGTTGGCCACCCTGTCGTATCGCGTGAGACAAGACCCGCGACAAGTGAAGCGACTACCACATACCGCCTCTGCCAACCCGCGTTCTTGAGATGGTAGTTGAACCAGCGGAGCAAGATCTGATCGGGTGGCAAGCGCAGGAACTCCTCGAGGGTCTCTCCGTCCTCCAAGAGCCGGTAGAGCTCTGGGTGGATCTTGATGTCGACTCGGCTGAGCAGTCCCTTTCGAATGATCTGCCAGATCAAGCCGAGGATAAGATGCTCTCGGCCCTCAACAATGTCGGTCGGACCGATATTGACGACACTGCAGCCGATGCCCTTGGCAGAGGTGATGACGATAGTGTTGTTCTCCCTGGTCTGGAAAGCATTCAGCGGACGAGGCTTTCCGCCAGTCTTCGATGCTAATGGCTTGTTGAGCACACGCTCGTCGATGGTGTCAGGAACAGAGTCGTTAATGAGCTTGCAAAGAATGAGACCATCTGCAGAATTGCTTTAGAGATGTATAGAGAATCCTGCACGCGTGTGACTGACCGGTACACTCGTCAAACAGCTGCATGGTATTCGTAGGTATCGGGAGGCGATCACCGACGTCCTTATCCCCAGCGAGAATGCCATTGATATGATTTGTGAACTCGCCAAGTTCATCCTGATTGATGGTGTGGCTGACATTGGCGCTCGAACCCCGGACAGTCACCTTGCCCTTGTTCGTATCGAGAAGATGGCCACCCTTGGGACCGCGCAGTTTGGTCATAAGCTGTGGAGCGCATAAGCTTGGGTAATTTGTGAAATAAGCGCCAATGAAACATGCCTCGACCCAGTCCTCCAATTCGACCTTTCCGCTAGCATCCACCGAGACACTCTTCAGCGTTTCTCTCGCCTCGTCATAGGATGCATCTCCACTCGTCTGAACGGCCGCAAGGACATGGGCCTGGTTGACGCGGCCGGGTGTGTCCGTTTCAATTTGACTGCGCAGACGTGTCCGTGAGTCCGCGGGCCGTCTAACAATCGAAGCAGCTCACTTGAAGCGGTTGATGAGATCGAACATCTCCTCCTGCGTCACCTGGGGATACTTCTTTTGTAGCCTGATCGCCTGCATATTGACAAGTCGTTAAGTGTACGTAGAGTAAAGGACGGTCGGAGAGTATTATATAGCTGAGCACAGTGCGCAGGCAAGCCGGAATTGCAGCTGAGCGTGAGTCGCTGTGCCCGCCGCCCTCGATACGGGATGGCTGTGCGGTCGGACATGTGCGGCGACGTCAGCGATCACGTGCTCAGCCGTCATCTCATCAGCCCTTCTAATGAAACCCCGTGCTCATCATTCAGGGAACCATTGACGAATTCCTAGGTGGCACTCCGCTCAAATGCTGACTGGGGGGATTCCATTTTGCGGCTCGCTTGATTTCAAAATAAATCCTTTCGTCCCTACTCTATGACAAATAGAACAACCGTTGTTCTCCCGCTGTGCATGGGGACAGCCCGGTACATGAACCATTATAATATGAAAATGCGAGATAATGAGAACCATAGGCTACTACAAAACCGCTCACGCAGCTGGGATGGACTTTTCGGTCGTCTCACCCGAACCATTGTCAGCGACGGTAGCAGTGTAGGGTGCGGGAGGGACACCCTCAGTGATGGACTCGGCCTCGGGCTTGTAGCCAAGCTCGGCCTCAACTCCGACGTAGTCGTAAGCGAACTCGCCCATCTCGGCATCATCGATACCGATGATCTCGGCCTCCTCGGTGGTGCGCAGGCGCAGGCCAGGGATGAAGTGCATGATCCAGAGGATGATCGTGGTCATGACGAAGGAGTAGGACATGCCGCTCGCGGAGTCAGCAAGCTGGATGCCGAGCTGACGGTAGTTGTGATCGAGCCAGCCACCGGGGATGACAGTGATGCCATCGAAGGCTGCGACGGAAGCCTGGGCGAAGAGGCCGGTGAGCAGGTTGCCGATCACACCACCAATGGCGTGGGACGCGTAGATATCGAGGGCATCGTCGTACTTGAAGATGAACTTGAGCTTGGTGGCAAAATTGCATCCTACACCGGCAAGGACACCGTACAGGACCGCGGCCGGAGAACCAACGAAACCGGAAGCCGGGGTGATGGCAACGAGGCCGGCAACAGCACCGGAGCAGAAGCCGACAGCCGACCACTTGCGCTCGAGACGCCAATCAAGGCACATCCAAGTAATACCGGCAACGGAGGCAGCCAGGTTGGTGACAATGCAAGCCTGGACAGCGCGGAGGTTGGCAGCGAGCGCGGAACCGCCGTTGAAGCCGAACCAGCCGAACCAGAGGAAAATCGTACCAAGGACGACGTAGGTAGTGTTGTGGGGCTTGTAAGCAAGGCGCTCGGTGCCGTAGCCGCGACGCTTGCCGAGGTAGAGCGAAATGGCGAGACCAGCCGTACCGGAGCTGATGTGCACGGGCGTGCCTCCGGCAAAATCGAGACCGCCGAGGATAAAGACCCAGCCGTTCGGGTTCCAAGTCCAGCATGCAATGGGGTCATACACAATGGTGGACCAGACGAAGACGAAGACGATGAGGGGGCCAAGGCGGGAGCGCTCGGCAACGGCACCAATAGCGAGGATGGGCGTGATGGCCGCGAACATAAGCTGGTAGACGCAGAAGAGAATGGCGGGGATCTTGGCAGAGCCAACGGAAGGCTGATCCAGAACCTTCATGAGACCGAAATGGCGGAGGTTACCAATATAGGGGCCGGCGGTCTCGCTGAAAGCCAGCGAGTAACCCCAGAAGAACCACTGCAATGTGGTCAGGACGAATGTTTATGCTTGTCTGGCAAAATGAACTGACCTGGAAAGAGACGACAGCAAGTGTCATCATAGAGAGGTAGATCATGGAGAGGGCATTCTTTCTCCGGAGGAGACCAGAGTAGAAGAAGCCGACACCCGGAATCATGATCCAGACAAGGGCGGTAGCGGCGATGATCCACGCCATGTCACCAGGGTTGTAGACGACTGGGGCGTCATTGTACCACGCAATGATGGAGCCAGCTGGAAAAATCGACTGAGTAGAGACCAAGCGGCGCAAGATGAACACTTACAGTCATCGTAGGTGATGTTGGGAGCAGACAGGCCCGATGCGGGGTCGGACATGGCGGACGGTCAACGAAAGAAGCAAAAGGGGGGGAAGAGGGGTGGGGAACGGTGAGAAGAGACGCGATGAGGCTTGTGTGTCGACTTGATAAAGGATCGAGGGCTGCTGGGCTGGCTTGGCACTAGTTTCTCCCCTGTGGTTTGTACGGCCCATGGCCGCCGAGCAGAAATTCATCTCCAGTTGGAGTGTGTGCTGGTGGACCCCCCTTGAGAGTCGTAAAATTTTCTGGACCGAAGAGGAACAGGTCGGGAATGGCCTGTTTTGGGCGAGGTCGCGTCCGCACCGCAAAGGCACGAGCTGATGAATCGGGCAAAGGGCGCGCGCGTCTCAGACACGCGACTGAGAAGATAAGAAGATAAGCACCACGCGTTCTAATTGGCTCTGAGCGCTTACTTCCAAGCCCAATCGACGGTGCGTCTCCAAACCCTTATTCAGTCAGCGGCGCACAAAAGTCTTGGCCTTGCCCTCGATTGCTCCCGGTTCCCCTCCTTGTCCGGAACCGAATCTTCGTCCCGCCGCCCACCGCAAAGGGAGCCGCCCTGCCGTCCCTTGCCGTGATGGCAAGCCTGCTTCTGCCACAGCCCACACCTTCCAGGCTTTTGAACCTCCCTGAGCGGCCCGAACTCCCAACCGTGGAGTACCGACGAGGCACACTCCAGCCTGTAGGTGGAGCGCTCGTTATCGAGCTGTCTCATAGTCGGCCATAGACACCGGTTTCTCAAAATCATCTTGACCAATAACCGGGGGCAGGAGAGAGGGGTTACAGACAAAGGGCTGAGAGTGAAGTATTTACTCGCGTGCCTGATTTTCATTACTTAGTGGCGATGATAAGCGCAAGCCCGCCTATTTGTCCGAATAATCCGAGCCGACAAATCGTCTGCCCACTATCCCGAGGACCCTTTGAACTTGCTGCTTCAGCATCGCTGACCCGTTACTGGTGCGGCGGAAAATTTTCCTGATAGGATGCCGGCCACAACAATGAATCTCTAAGTGATGACGTGCTCTACTACTGTTAGCGGTCATTAACGAGGCGGTACCCGGCCCAACCATATTCATAATGATTCATAATCTATTCTATTCCTAATCGTGAGCTGGCGGAACGTCTATCTCCCGCCCCATGTCTTGGAAGGGTCATTGGAAATCTCCCTGCTGGCACCTCGCTGCAGCACATCGCCAAGCCAGCCCATTCCTGGAGCCCGGTCTTCTTCGGAGTGGGTCTCGTGAACATTGTTACCATTGTTGTCCGACAATGCCGCTCGTCTTGGCTTTCCATGTATATTATCCAATGGCCCACCTCTCATCCGCCTGCGATGCCAAGCCGTGCTGCCCCACATTCCCATGTCCACCGCCGTTCTTGGTCCCGATTTCCCTGGTTGAATTGGAAATAGACTGGCTTTGTCTGCACGCTCCACATGGTCGCAAGATAAGGGCGCTGAGGCTTGACAGCGCAGCCCCTGCGTAACCACAAGGGGCGGGCGAGTAAACACCTTCCCTGGAACAAAACAGGAATATGGAAAATTTTCCTCGATGGTCGACGGTTGATTGATATCCGAGCAAGGCCGCAAGCACGACATCGACATAGAGACATCCGCACAGGATGCGTTGTCAACAGCGGAGCGCTCGTTATGAGCGCCCCTCCGCAGCATGCGTGTAACCTTTATCGGCGCTAGTTGCGCCCTGTCATAATCTGTGCCTGGAAGGCGGCCCACGACGAGACGGCCGAAAATACATCACGCTAATCCTCTATCAGCGCAATATGTTGGGCACAATGCAGAGTCATGCAATCTTGCCTGAAATTTTTCATGCACAGCGATAGTCGACGAGCTCGTAGATGGACCAGGTCGAACTGCAATCTTCCCCCCACCTCGGCCAGCGCCCGCCCGCCAGTCGTGTAATGCTGTTCCGGACCGCGTGTCCCGGAAGCAGGTCTTGAATTGGCCCTGAACACTTGTATAGCAGTGCAATAGCCCTGAGAACGCGGGGCAACAAGAGCACGTGATGGACACCGTCGTACGCTTCGTACCGCCGACGAGTACGACGGAACCACCTGAAGAGTACCATGGTATTGGAATCCTTGATATGCTGGTATGATACAATGCAAAATATGTTCCTAGGAATAGTCCGTTGATGATGAGCTCTTTGCAGATGCATCATCGGTGCACACTGAGGCGTACATCAGTGATTGTTCTGGCCATCCAAAGGCAAACATACATGTTGAGCGTGGGGCAGCTACATCGATTACAGCTCGCTGTGTTTCCGGGTTGCAGTTGGCAATGCTCCGTGAATCACTAGCGTTTTTCCCCCATTAAGAGTTTCGGTAATACTGCACGCGAATTGTTAGGACTATTGCAGAGCATGTCGTGACCCACAGGGCACGTACACGGGAGATGCTGCTGGACGATACTTGAACTCAGCCGAGTATCTGATAGAACAGTTAATACAACCCAAGCCTCTTGCACACCCGTATGCACCTCACCGATCAGCATGGATGACCTTTGGTCCAAAAGACTTGCCGACGTCCTTGAGCAGCCAAACCAGACCCGCGAGCAGGAGGATGAACACGATGAGCAGGACGCGTTTCCACCAGGGTACCGAAGGTTCGGTGAATCGCTCATCGATAACTTGAATCTCTGGTGTCTCCTCTTCTGGGTCAGCAGGGACTGGCTCATAGTTATTGGCTGGCATGATGAAGTCGAGATGTGAACCAGTTTTGACGCGTTGTCAGGACACAATGTGTGACGCGCTGGCGGGAGCAAGGTGGGAGCAAAGGCGAGGCGGGGAGAAGGCCCTACCCGTTGACGTGTGGCAATGCTGTCGTGACAGGCAAAGGGACGCGGTGAATGGCGGCGAACGGTGATTGAGAATATCAGAAGCCATCTCATCAGCATACACGCACGGTATCCGCTCCCCAATTGGCTGACATCCATCAACCTCTTCTAGCGGCTGCTAGTCATGGCGGACACAGACACGTCGGGCGACGAACACGCTCACAACCCGCGGACTTCGGTCAAGCAGCAACCACCATCGTCACCGCCTCTCCTCACCGTCCAGCCAGCTTCGTCAACCTCGCCTTCTCCCTCTCAGGATTCAGAGGAGCCATCTATGCCCCTCACTCGAAGCAGCAACAGGACGGCGAGAGGGACGACGTCGCCCCGCGGTGCTGTCAGAGCAACGCGGAGCTCCGGACGACTCGGACAACCGCCTACAAAGCTCAGGAGAGTCATTACTCCAGATGAAGACGAGGACATGGAGAGCGAGGATGATGGCACTTCTCGTATGTCGAACGCATGGTATAATAAATTAGCGCTCATGGTACAGCAGGTCCGACGCGCCGCGTATCCCGCAGAGGTGGGTGATAGTCCCTGGGTTTGCAGCATATATGCTCATCGTTCGCTAGGCGTCGAATCAGAGGACAACCAGACAGGTCCAATCAAAGCTGAACAGGACACCTCGGCCATATTCAATGGCGACGACGAGGAAGACGATGCAGATGAGGATGAGGATATGATTGAAGAGGACGAAGAACAAAAGTTACCTGAAGAGTCCGATGACCTTACGCCGCCACCACCATCTCCCACTCCCTCACCGCCCAAGAAACCGAACCTTAGAATCAAGGTCAAGTTCGAAGGCAAGACCCCGATCAACGCCCGTCCAGCCACAGCTCGGAGTGCGAAAGGCAAGGGTAGATTGCCGTTTGCAACGCGCGGAAAGGCTGGTGAGTGACCTGTGGCAGACGTTGAGGGCGACTCTTGACTTGCGGTAGACGAAGTGGACTCGGAAGACTCTCCACCGGCTTTGAAACCTGGGACGCGTGCAACCCGCGCCCGCGCGATCGCCGCGCCAAGCTCTACTCCCGCAGTCTCCGCCACTCCCGCCGAGTCCATCGAGCCGACACCTGCCCCGGACGACGAGGATCTTTCACCTGTGCCCGATACGTTTGAGGGCTTGGACGAGGAAGATATGAGCCTCTCCCCGTCCGCAACGAGGAAGGACGTGAAGATGGATGAAGACGAAGAAGACGAAGAAGATGAGCAGGATGAACTAGAGGATGAGCAGCCGGAAGAAGAGGAGGAAGAGGAGGAGTTGGAGGCTGAGGAAGAGGAGGCCGCAGTCGAAGAACCCGAAGAAGAGGACGATGATGATGATGACGATGAGGAGATGAGCGTGCCCCCTCCGGGACGGATGACCGCCAGGCAAGCAGCGATGAAAGGGTCTGGCGCGACGGTTGAGTTTATAGAACTGCGTACGCACGCAACGCCTCCTCCTTGTTTACACGTCCTGACTGCGTTCGTAGCAACTGGTCCAGGTAAGAAGAAGCACTTTACCCCCCAGGAAATCGAGCTGCGTAAGCAAGAGCAGTCGCGCAAGCGGAGTTTGCAAAGCGCGCAGAAGCTAGAGGACGAGAAGGTGTGTGTCGTCATACCCAATAATTAACTGCCCTGCTGACCCCGTTAAAGCAAGCGACCATTCGCCGTCTTCTGTCCAAGCAAACGCCGAGAACGCGTGGCTCTCGTAGCGGAGTCAGCTCGGTCACAGCACCAGGCTCGTCTGGTGATGGCAGCGCGACTCCTCAACTGCCTCCGGTCCCTATCCTTGCCCGATGGGTATCGACAAAGGATGGCATGCGTTGGGCTGTCCCTCCTGAAGGGAAATGGCTCGCATATGTGGGTCCTGTGAAACGAGTTGTGCCGGGTAGGATGCAGGAGATCAAAGGAGAGGATGACGCGGATACAGAAGCTGTTGAGGCTCCTGAACCGGCTGAGGCGGTCCAGGTCGAACCTGCGCCGCCCCCCCGAGCACGACTGCAGGCTCTTTGTACGGTTGATGGATGCGGGGAGCTGAGGAAATACCGCAGCGTCAAGGACTTTGAGAAGGGCGCTTGTGGCCTTGAGCACTTGAAGGCTGTCAACGCCATGATTGTATAGGCTAGCGCAGATACCTTGCATCTAGCACTTCTAACACTGTAACTGTTTAATTGCAACAAACTCTCGTTGACGGCCCCCCTCTATGTGTACAAACACTATATTCCGACAAGCTAGTTCGAGGAGCACGTTAAATCAGGCTGCACTGCCGCAGGCAAAAGAAAGGTGGTTGGTCATTAAAAAGACATTCAAACACGAGGAAGGGATCGTTCATTACGGGTTGGTTCAGTTCCTTTCCCTCACCAGTCGCTCAGTGCTTGTCGACGCTCCTCTCGCGGCTCTTGCTGGCGCTCTTGACAAAGTCGCCGATCTTGCCCAGGAGGCCGCCGTGGTGGTGGTCGGTGCGGCCGCGCTCCTCGTCGCCGACGATGTTGCCGGCACCGCCACGCCCAGTGGAGTGGGGGTTGTGCTCGAGCTCTTCAACGGCGTGGAGTTGCTCGGCATGCTCGGACTCGGGGACAGTAGGCGTGCCGGGAATGATGTTGCCGTCGCCTCCACGGCCGGTAGAGTGGCTGGGTACGATGAGACCGCGTAGATAGAATGATAACAGATGACTCACATCGCGCCGTGCTCAGCAGCCTTGTGACTCGCAATGATACTGGCGTCCTCCTCAGCGATGGCGTGACCATCAGGCAGCTCGCCAGGGGCATGGACGTTGCCCGCACCACCACGACCGGAGGAGACCATGGGGACGCGGTTAGGCGCCGGGCTCTTGGAGCGGCTGATGTTGCCCCAGCCACCACGACCGGACGAGTGCTGCACGTGGGAAGCGATCAGAACCCCCGCGTTAACCGAAGAAGGAAGAGAAGCTTACAACACCGGTATCATGGGCGGCGTGGTCGTGTACGACGGCGGCGTCGGCGGCGGTCTCCTCGGCCTCGTGCTTGCGAACCTCGGGGTCGCGCGAGGGGGAACGGATGTTACCGGCGCCGCCACGGCCAGAGTGGGTGATGCGCTCGCTGGTGCTGTTCACCTCGCGACCGCGATGCTCGTCGCCGGGCTGAAGGGCCTCGCTGCCCTTGGGGACCATGTTGCCAGCGCCGCCGCGGCCGGTAGAGACGAGCCCCTCGCGGGTGCGAGAGCGAGAGCGAGAGCCAGAGTCCATGACTGTAGTTGTTGGTGGAATCGGAGAAAGTGGTGAGTATGAGTGCACGGGTAAGCGGGACTAATGAACACGGTGAAGAGTGAAAGGGGCTGTAAATTGCCGCACGGGGTCCTTGAAGGGGGAGGAATTAAGGGGGATGGGAGGGCTGGCGTGCTCAAGACTAGCAGGCCAGCCCATAGTGAAATTTGCGAGGAGGGGGAGAGGTCTGAGGGTCCCCATCATCGACCCGCCCTCTCACCGCACCGGCGCTCGATGGCGCCCCCATTGAGCGGCGAGTGCCGAATCGGGCAGGCTGACAGGCGTGTGCTAGCGCCAAGCCTGCCCCTGACCACTTTCGGCTCGGCGGGTGTGTAAAATGAAACGATGGTGTGAAGAAAAGACAGGGCGCAGCGAGATAAGGCCCTGGGTCGCGCAGAGATAAGCAACCAGCGATAAGACCGAAATTCCAACCAAAACAGAAATTGCGGCAAACATCGGCACCGTGCCCTTATTCCATCAACACCAAATCAATCATCTCCGACTCACCCGAACCAGTCCGGCTCTGCCCATACACCAGCGTCGACCCATCCGTCGTGGATTCCACCTCGGCCCGCTCGTGGCTGCGGCCACGCCCAAAGGTCTTCAGCCGGTCTATGAGGCCAGTGCTCCCGCTCGTCGTCTTTGCCAGAGGCGGATGTTGGGTCTCGCTCGACATGTTTATTGGCGGGTCGTTCAAGTGGGTAGAGTACAGTCGTGAGTAGATGCTACAGGCGAAGGACTAACAGTGGGCGGCGGCAACCTTCCCTTATGAGCCAATCCAGATGCGCGACTCAAGGCTGGGCTTGCAATTTTCGCCTCCTCTTACCCCTCCCCCGCAACCGGCTCTTGCCCGCCCTACTCGACTTGCGCAATCCATGGCATACCTGCCCTCATGACCTCTTGTGCACAACACGTGTCCGCTGTGTGCTTGCCGCTGGTTGCTGGATCAGCGGGTCACGCTCACAGTGTGCCAAGACACTCCCTGATGTCGCCTTCCACCAAATGCGTCTTCCCAAACACCGTTCCGCCACGTTCGTCTCTCTCTTAGTGGAATGTTAATCGCCACAATAACATCGTGCTCTAAGAGTTCTTTTCTTTACTGTGCACGAGTGGCTGAGATAGAGCATAATGCCCAGTTTGCAGGCTGCAGTGAAAAACTTCCACTCTACGCCACGCACGTGATCGGATCTCACTCTCTTAGCTTCCCACTGTCAGCCCCATAGCAAACTAGTGCCGCGACGGCTCGGAGCCTGCTCATTGGAGTGCGCTCGAACGGCGCTAAGTCGGCCTCCGACGAGTCCTCGGAACATTCAGCACGTACCTCACAGACCAGCGCTTGTTCCGAGGGGAGCTACAATGCCTCGAAGAAGGCGCTGGAAAATTTGACTCGCTCAGATTATGCGGCCGACCAGGGCGAGATTTCTACGCCTTTCCCTCCGACCTGGCCCCTCGCCTCAGTTGGCAAGCTTTGACATATTGTAGACCAACTCTCCTGTTTATCCATGTACTTAAGAATCGACAATGCCGCGCCGGCGACTTATCATTACATACGGCGCTTATCAAGTAATAAGCGTAAGCGCCAAGCCTACGCTCCGGCGGCTCACTCAGATTGGTTTTAGTCATTCTGACACCCAAATGAATTTCGCGTGCAATCAATCAATCTGTAAGGGACGGAAGCGCGGTCCGTGCCCCCATATGGACCAGTTTGAGGTGGACGAAGCGAGTCTATTGGATTTTGAGATGTCGGAGGTGGAGGCTAAAGGCAGTCCACCAATAAGGAAGCGCCGCGATTGTGGTCTCGCCTGCAGCGTTCTGCGGCCTTTCTTCGGCTGTCGTACTCCACGCTTGTGGTTGTACTCAACGCAAAGGGTTTGACACAGTCGTTTCATTGACAACTATCGCAAGAGTCTCTAGCCGTACAATAACTGCGAGACTAGTGGCCCTTCGGAAATAGCGATATTTTATTCGTTACGCATCCTTCCGCAAATTAGATCGAGAGGATCATCTAGAAAGTTTCTTCCTCGAGATCCTTCTTGACAATACTTTGCGTGTTGAAGAACGGATCATTGGGATCGTACGGGAACTTCCTGACGACGACATCGCCCGTGTAGTTCCAGAGATCAGTGAACGAGTCGCGCAGGTCCACGCTGCAGTCGGGCTGGATTGTCTCCGATCCGAAAGTCACCACCTCGGTAACGTTACCATCGTTGTAGTTGATACGGGCCTGCTGGATGGTCTGCCGGGAGGGATCTCCGGGGAGGTAGTTCAGCGGGGTGAGTATGAAGCCGCCGTAGGCGGTGCTGAATACCGTGTTGGGGAGATCACCGGTGTGCGGCACTGTCAGAAAGTGAGTTACTTGAACGAGAACCAGGTATGAGTACATACCATGATGCATGCCGGCATTGACCCAGAGAACACTATAGCTCATGAGCATGGAATGAATTTGAATGAGGAAGGAGTGCTCACAGATCTTCCTGCTCAACAGACTCCCCATCGACAAACTTGGCAAAGTTGACAACTGGATCCGCAACATCCTGGTTGTTGAACGGATGGGAAGAACGGGGCTCTGTGTCCTTGTGCTTCGTGACCCAGAAGTTGCGTTCCGACCAATGGGCGGCATTCTCAAGATTGGACGAGCCGAGCACCGTGAGATGGACGGGCGCGGTGGCTAAACCAATATCAGCAAGGAAGATACGCAATGCAGAAGTCTGTTCCGTACATGGCAAGACGCGGAATCCAGGATACTCTCCGAACTTGTTCGGCTGGTCCTTGTTCACCACAGCATAGATAACGGCAGAGTTGTAGGGCCAGTCAATGCCCGTCTCCGTGGTTACGAACGACTTCTCCAGTTTCATAGTGTTACGAGTCTTCCCCTTGTTCCAAGGATATCTGCAGGAGAGGTCAGCTCATTCATTTGAGCTCCAACAAGGCTTTCTCACTCGACAGCAGCGGGGACGATTGAAACATTCTGAAGACTGTTTTTCTGGCCGAGGATATCCAAATCGACCTTGAAGTTGAGTACGTGATCGTGCATGCTTCCAGAGAGGTAATCGTGGATGTGGAACCCATACTCTTCGTTCATAGCAAAGTAGGCTGCTTGAATGTAGCCGCTGACAAGATATTAGACCTGCCCTTATAAGACAAACATGAAAACTGGACGCACCTCGCACGAACGGTGACGTGTATCGAACCATCCGTGTAGAAGCTGTAGTCCATCATATAATCGTAGTTGCCGACAGTGGATACGCTGCGGACTGTGAAGAGGATGTTCCTAGTAATGGTCACATATTGGCTGCTGGAGTGACGCTGGATAGGGTGGCCGGCATCCTGCTCGAACAAGCCTGCCGGATAGTAAGCATGGAAAGGCCTGGAACCACAATAAACTGAGCGTACAAATGTTGTTCAAGTGAGTCCTGGTAGTATCGCTATCGTAGAAAGTCGAGTTGAGATAGAAGGCGTAGCTAGGACAGTCATAGCCGTTGACGAGCTCGAAGGCGTAGGGTCCGAAGCCATAGTACGAGTCGAGATATGCCGTGCCGGACTGCACGGGATCGGAGCCACTGCAACGGGTCTCAGCACCAGCTCATGGAGAAGCAGATGAACTTGCTTACCCGTAGTGGGCAAGAGCCTCCTGCAAGCCAATCTCATAGATGATTCGCTCCCCCTTGAAGTTGATGTCGAAGATCTTCAGACCGGTGTCGCGCGTGAAGGAGATGTAGAATTCGAAGTCCACTACAGGGAGTCAGCCTTTGACACCCTACACTATGAAGGGCACCTACTCCACTGCACGTACTGCTCCTGCACGTCGACCTGGAAGCGCTGTCCGGCAGGCTGGATCAGCATAGGCGGGTATTGGTAATCTGTTGGGTTGATAGGGCCTTCCTGGTCCGTCCGACCCCAGAGTTCATCCTCGTTGGGGCCATAGCTCTGGAATCCGGGCGTGTAGAAGGCAGTTTTGAAGTCATCAATAGTATCATAGAATATTCCGTTGTAGTAAACACCCTTGTTCGACCATTGACTGGGGTCACGCCCAGTGATGTCGGACTTCAAGTACAAACCAAGAGGCAGCAGCGTCGAGTCATCATAAACATCATTGTTGTTGTTCCAAAAGCCGTCCCAAGAGATGGTGCGACCATCCTCCTGCCAGAGAGGATCGATGCCCCAGATGCTCATTGTGTCATTATCGAGCCCCATAGCAGTCTACGACACTATTAGCCGAGATCAGGACGAAAACGCGAACCGGACTTACGCCGTTCCACAAAGCCAGGGTGACATCGGCCAGTTCAGCGCCAAAGTTGTTCATGAAGTCGTTCCTGGCGTCGTCATCGGCGTCGTAGTTGTGCGCAATTCCGCGACCCTTGGTGTACGGGTAGGCCAAAGGCTCAACGGTGGTCTTGTCGCTGATGGGCAGAGGGCCGACAATGTAGTCCAGGTACGCCGGCTCATCTGAAGCACGGTGGTCGACTTCGATGTGTGCATAACGAGCAGGCTCGGCTCCACCACCGTCGAAGTAGTTGAGCGCGTCGGTCTTGTTAGGAAGCATCAGCTCCACCAATAGCCTACAAGTGGATGAGTCAGTTGGCCTGGGTCAGAGCTAGCGATGCGCACAGCGAGTTGTCCCAATTTGTCGCATTGGCCGCCGCAGTGAGATTGAGCGAAGTCTGGTTATACGCAAACGACGAGACAGCAGCGACCTCATCCGGTGTCAGGCCGAGCCAGATGTTCTTCTTCGGCGCGATGATGGTGTAGTTGCTGACGCCCGTGCCGCACGAGTCGGTGTCATTCCAAGGCGCGTCGCGCTTCCATTGCGAGATCTCGAGCTGACGCCTCGTCGTAGGGCGCTTGTACCCTGGGCCCTTCACCCATGGTGCCTTCGGCTCTGCGTACACGGGGAGAACCAAAGGGGCCGTAAGAAGCACGCCAAGAGCGTGAGTCCAAAGCACCATGATGTCGTCGACGAGGGAAGAGCTGAGGAAGCGACGCTGGGCTCATTTGACCAACATGGGGAGTCGCGAGCCTTATCTAGTAAACAGAAGCACCCCAAACAGGCTTGAATACCCGGAATCTGCGAAGCATCCCCGGTTGATTGTTGACAGTTCTGAGGACTCATCAGGCACAAATGAATGAACGGCATGAGGAGACGATAAGACGGCTTTCAGGTCTAGCACGTAAGCACTCATTTCTTCTTCAATACAGTGACCATGCGGTGATGGTTTATGGAGAAGAAGACGAGAGATAGTGAGGGAATTTCGGTCTTGCGGCATCTTGCCCGTTGAAGACCCAAGCGCATTTCGAACTAGGCCAAGCACCAGTAAACTGCAGTTGCCTTATCTGGCTTGTGGGATTGGTGTTCCACATCGCATTTCCGGCTAGGACGGCAAGATAGGCTAAAGGAAAGCCAAGGGCACTGAATGAATCGGGAACCACGAGCACCGGCACGTTTCCGTAAGCAGAAGACAAACAACACGCGCACCGTCGGACTCGGCTCGGTCAACTGAGACGCGGTCATTCAAAATGCCTCCGTTAGGATGTTAGTGGCGATGCCTTCAGGGCCTATCAGACGCACACTGCCCGAGTGCCGCTCTCACCATCCAGAAACGCCGCACGCGGACCTGCACAATGTCTGTGTTTGCGCCATATCTGGATCAGCTTGCCCAACATATCTCGACTTACAGACCTGGGAGAGTCGAGAAAGATGACCTGGATGCACAGGTCAAAGAGATGCTTGCGGGTGTTGCCGAAACATCCAGGAGTCCGGACCTCACAAAAGCCGAATGGGAGCTCGCGGTGAAGACGCGTGTGTTGGAGGTTGCTGTGCGTACAGTCAACATAACATTTATGAGGAGTGTCTGACTGTGTAACAGGCACGAGAGCCTGAGCAAGTTGCCGATGAATACTTTGCCGACCTATTCGACTTGCTGGACATCATTCTCACCTTGAGCGAGCAAGGCAAGTTCTCATATCCTAGCCTGTGGCACCCGTGCTGAGCCTGTATATCAGGTGTCTGCGAACCTACATCTCCCCTCTTTGTCTTTGAAGACCTGCTCGATACTCAAACCATCCCCAGCTGCGAGGTTCTTTGTGGCTGGCTGGAGTCGCGCGTTCCGCGCTTGACCGTTGCGATCCATAGCAGTCAAGCCATGTCGCTGGTTCTGCTTCGCACGCTCAACGAGATCCTCCGACGCCTGTCAAAATCAGCGCATACTCCACTTTGTGGTCGAATTATGCAGCTGTTGGCGAGCAAGATCTTTCCGTTCGGAGAACGGAGCGGCGTCAACTTGAGGGGCTCTTTCAATCTTGCCAACGTGACCAATTACGATGAGACTGGCGAGGCGAATGGTATGGAATCTCTTTCGATCCATCAAGCAGTGCTAGGTGCTCAGTGCCCTCCAGAGTTCTACACGACCTTCTGGTCTCTTCAGCAATACTTCCGCGACCCCGCTATTCTCGCTTCCAAAGACGAGGACGGGCCTTCCCTTGCTAAGTTTCGTGGGCTCGTCGACAAGGTCCTTCCTGCTATTGCCGAAGCCACGGCCAAGGAGAAACTTCTCACCGGAACGAAGGATGCGGAAGTTACTACTGGGAAGAAACGCAAGTTTACGGAGATGATGTCGGTTGATGATGAAGAGGAGGATAACTTCTTCCCAAAGTTCTTGACGAGTGCGGAGTTGTTAGACTACGAGGTTAGTATTCTCTGCCATTGTATACAACATGCCACTGACTTCTTCAGATGGGTGATACTGGATTCCGTCGAACGATTCTCTTCCAGATGAACATCTTCCTCCAACACATTCTCTACTACACTGAGAAGGAGAAACCCCGGTGGCAGGAGCCGAAGAACCAGAGCTTGCAGATGGGATTTTCCCTGGACGTCGAAAATGTAAGGATGCCCCGCGTTTTGAAATGAGCTTCGAAGCTGAAGATGTCACAGGAAAAATGGGCGACTTTAACGATGAGCAAGATTATAGAGCAACTACGTCTGACTGTGCCGGCTGGCCGTACCATGAGTTACACGGCTCAACTGGTTACGATGCGTGAGCGAAATTGGGTATGCACCTCCGACAGATTGGTTTTAAAGAGGCTGACGATTCTCCGCCAGATTGAATGGAAGATCGGCCTGTGCAAAGACATTGCGAAAGCTCCCATTCCGGCCATGGATCTTGAAGCGGTCCGGCGCCAGCTTAACGAGACTGCCAGCGAAGACCGTCGATTCCCAAGCAATATAGCGATCGATCTGGTAGAAGCCTATGATTCCTTCAATGGCTATGAGGGACCTGAAGATCTGGAGAGGGACCTCTCGTACGCATTCATATAATTGACCACATGATGCCTGTGCTGACATCTTCCCAGAATTCCGAGACTGCCCGACCTGCTCAAGCGCTACAAGCTCATAGAGGACAGGGTTGCCAAGCGCCGCAAGATCCTGGACACTGCAAAACAGAATCAGGAGGCGGCTAATCAAAAGGCAGCTGAGGTTCGGAAAGCACAAGCAGCTGAAACATTGGCGAAGGAGCGCGAGAAGCTTGCTGAGAGCCAGAAAGCCGCTGTGCCGGCGACGCCAACTAAAGCTGGGGATATCAAGAAGGACGACAATGCTTTGCAGCTTAATCTGAACGTCAGTGCCGCGACACCTCCCGCGACGCCTCCTCGACCAGGCACACCACCGGTTGCGCAGTCTTCAGCAGCGTCCCCTAAGCCCGGTGGTGCCGGCGCGCTGCCACAGCTTCCGGCCGGTGTTGCAGGAAGTCCTGGCCATGCGACTCCTTCAAAACCGGCTCCAGCTGCTGCAGCACCTAAGCCACCGATCCCACCTCTTCCCACCGACTCTAGGATTGTCGAGGATGAGACCGTGAGTCACTTCCAACTCACGGTTACATGCCACTTATGTCATTTCAGACACTGTCCTCTTATAATTGGAGAGCACTGCGCATCGGCAGAGGGAGCTCTCTTCATCTTTTCAGTTCGATTGGCATTGGAGAGCTTCCATTACTGGTCGAGGCTATCGATAAACGGGGCGCGGCGTTGCAGACGTCATCTCAGGCATCCCAAACCATATCTTAGACCAGTGCCACACGATACAACTGTGCCTACGATGTATTATCCCGCATGTCCCTTTGATCGAAATCAGACCTTGAATCCACCCGTCAAGCCCATCACATTATTGGGGTCATATTGCGCCTTCAAAGTCTGTAGCATTGCCAGATTCGAGCCGTACAGCTGTTGCAGGGGAGTATCGGCGGTCGCGTAGTTGTTGTACTTCACAACATCGACTCCAGTTAGCGGTTGACCTTCGGCGATAGCCGTCTGCATGATGACGTTTGCAGACTCCTCCACCGCACTCATCCAGAATGAATCATCGAGTGGGGACTCCCATGAAAAGGTAAAACAAATGGGCATCAATGCATCGCTGTGTGGATAGGAGCCGCCTTGATTGTTGGTCGTGAATGCTGATGGTAAAAAAGGCTCCACGTCGATTGAGAAGTACCAGCTGCCGTGCAGCAGCTCTCCCAACAAGCCGTCCCCGTCGCCATAGTACTTTCTGGTCTTAGCATGAAAGTTTCTTTTCCCAGACAGTAAAGGGCTTACGAGGGTCTGATTGATGACTTGAGCTAAGACGGCGGGCGAGAGGGTGTACACCGGCACAGTGTTGAACGCTAGTCTGTGACAGTATGTCAGCGAAAACAACGTAATCCGGTGACGAAGCTATCACCTGCTGTACATCGTGATGTTCGAAGGCGCGGCTCTAACCAGGTCTCCGTACGCTTGTGTTGAGAGATCCGCTAAGAGGTAAGGGGTATTCAAAAATGCGTCAAATGTTCCAGCCGGTGGGGTTGGGGCATCATAAAAGACGAGAACGATCGCAATAGGCTATAGATTCCTTCAGCATCTCCGTTTCCGTAACAAGAATGAAACTCACAAGATCCAGAGCGGCTCCAAAAGTCGGTAGGACGCTGGCTTTCGGGTCTGTGGTTTCGCTTATCCACTGCACAACAGCGTCTCCAACCGCGGTCATCTCGCCGGGTATGTAAGTGATATAACCCCCCTACGGGAAGTGTTAGCCACAAATGCCATAAACACGCACTGAGAATCTTACCCAGACATCCGTTTGCGGATATGCGTTCATGGTGAATGTCGTAACAATTCCAAAATTCACTTGGCCAGCGCCCTGTGAGGAACATTAGCGAAGCACTTTCAGGTGATTGCAGCGCCCTACTTTCAAGGCCCAAAACAGGTCAGGGTAAGATGTGGCACTTGGATATACAATAGTCCCATTGGGAAGTACCAGCTCATAAGAGACCATATTATCGATGGTCAGACCAAATTGATTGGTCTTCCACGAGTATCCGCCTCCCAGAGTGAAACCACCGATGCCAACGCCAGTGACTCTGCCACCGACAACGTTGACGCCTTGTGGGGTCAAGTTAGCATAGACATCATCCCAGATGAGACCGGCTCCAAGATCCACTGTCGAGGCGGCCGCGTTATAGGTAACCTCCGAAAAGCGCGACATCGCTATCTGGACGCCAGTCGTAGAGCTGAAGCCGATGTTCGGGGAGTGCCCGCCGCCTTTGACCTGGTAGCGAGTTAGCTAGTACTGACCCAAACGGGCACACTGCTCACCGCAAATGGAGTTTGAGTATTGGCCAAGATTGTCATCTGAGAACATATCAGTTGAGGGCTTAAGTTAACTCGAACCAACTGACGATAATGGAGACGTCTTGCACAGTACCTGGCTCGACAGAACAGGTGGAACCTTGCAAGGCATTGGATGCCCAGTGCGCGATGTCCGCTTGGTACTGAGAAGACACTGAAGAGTACCCCTAGTCAGGAGTGCAGCGGTTAAGCCACAGCATGACGAAACGAACATGGGTAATAGACGGCCGAGGCGGATGAAATGGCAGTCTGAATCTGGGAGCATGTCGTTGCGGCATTCGCCCTTGGGTAGACTTCTTCAAATGTGTGTGCTGAAGCAGCCTGAACAGCCCAGAGGAGGACAATCACAGACAGAAATGCGTTGCGCATGATTGAAACGCCGTGCTTAGATGCTTCGACCATCGCATACACTCCTCAGCCCGGGGTGCTCCAGGCTTTATACGATAAGATACGAAGCCACGTCAACATGAGAAGTTTGCACCAAGTGACGAGTACACGGCGCATAAAAATTTTGCTCGGCCGCCGCTGCACATGAAGCAAAATTGCATCGCTGAATATCCCGTGTATTCCAGCATCTCGTGTCGGTATGACAGCTGCGAAGAAGCCATGAGATCTATCAGCGCAACTTCCAGACGATTGATTGGCGACGCCTGCGACCGGTTGGTACTTGTTCTGCGGTCGCGACGTTCATGTATGACATCACCCTCCAGCCAGCCGATATGAAAGATGACCGATATCTTCATAGCGTGGTGGAAGAATCAGAGGTTGCCAGGTCATGAAAGGCCATCGCGGAACCGCACGACGGACCCGTAACAGCGCGGAACGCCACACAGTCAGGCACCCTTGATCCATTGACGAAGCTTGGGAAAGGAAGCGTCTTTCTCCGGGCGCCTTGCCACGTGCCCCGTGAACGATCGTCCTCTTGAGTTTCGGTCAGTTGACCGGATATCCGTACCTCGTGGATGAGGCGAATAGTGTGGAACAATGCGTCACTACCATTATGAACTACATCGCAGGTATTCGCCTATGCCCTGACCTCTTCCGAAGGTGCCTTGGACGCCTCGGGAATCACCAACCAAGAGGCATCGAGGCCCAAGTCCAACGCAAACTGCCGTGCAGCTTCAACGCTCTTCTCCCTCCACTTCTTTTCCTTCTCGCTCAGTTCGAGACCCTTTGGCCTGTTCACGAAGCCAAGCTTGTGGTATAGGACCTTTTCCTTGTCTTCCATTGCCTTCTGCCCTTTCTGCCTGGTCTCGAGGTATATCTGGAGCTCTTCGAGTACCTGGGCGCCCTTCTCCATGCTTGTCTGGGAACGGGAACTCTTGCTCGCTCGGTGACAGATGGAGATCAGGAGCATGGAGCTGAGCGGATCCTGCATGACATGCCGCCAGGGCATCCCGGAGGCGATTTTAGCAAGCTCAAATGCGGCCGAAACCGATGCTTCAGGGTTCAGCGTCGTCGTTTGGAGGATGGCCTGGAACATCTCGTGAACTTGTTTCAGGTTCACAAGGTCCATGCCGTAGGTAGCATGGTTGGAAAGAACCTCCACAGCTATCTGCGGCTCTAGAAGTTTTTGGCACCGCGCTGAGTAGGATGTGTAAGAAAACATCAACCTAGGAGGAAAGAAAGTACGAACTAATGAAGTGCTGGGTCAGTGTCTGATCTGGCTTCCCCATGTAGCGTCTCCATAGCTTGAGCACTTCAACAATCTTCTCCAGGTCCGCTTGACATTTCGCAATCGTTATCATGTGCAACAGATTCTTTTTCGGCGCAAGAAGTAGTTGGCCAGAGGGAATGCGAGTCATAAGCTGGTCATAATAGCTGTGGAAGAGGATCCGTTGGCGACCAGGGAACGACCCGGAGGTCTCTCGTAGTTCCCACTTGAGCTCCTTTTGTGATTCAGAAGACGCAGGTTCGATCTTGGTTGCGGATATGTTCTGGAATATTTGATCGCCCTCTTCAGCCCCTTCAGATGCCTCCCCCTCGACGACTTGCCCTGTAGCACGATCAGGAGGTTGGCAGGTATAGCGGGTAACCACGTACCCGTCGGCTTGTCCATTGGCAGATTGCGCCTCAAGATCCAGTAGTCGATCATCAACAGCTTCTCCATATCAACCTCACTTCTCGCCTTGACCATCCTCCACTTCTCGATGATCTGCTCCGTGCGCACCCAGTCCACATCCACCCGAGCCGCCTGGATGAGCTTACGGAAGTGCCTGGGGCTGATTTCTTCACGCTCTTTGGGGTTCGCGTCGTCAGCGAGGATCTTGGCAATGTATTCGTAGAGCTTCCTGAACACCTTTCTCGTTTTGTCCGCCTCCTTGCCCGGTTTCCGTGCTCGTTTATTCTTGGGAGGCTTCTCGCCAATATCGCCGAGCGCTAGAGACGACTCGGAAGGTTCCTCCGCAGGCTTTCCAACCGATCCAAAGAGGTCGTCCGAGCCGCCATCGTCGGCGAACGGGTCGAACTCCTCATCTTTCTGCTTCGCCCTCGCTGATTATACTCGAATCAGCACTTGGCGCGGTTGTCCTGCGTACACCACTCACCAATCGCGGTGATGCGCAGCGTTCTCCTCCCAGCCACCACCGGGATTACATGGCAGCGCGTGGCAGCTCGCAGGCATACCTGTCGTGTCAGCCGGGGAATGAGAAAGGACATGGTGCACGAGTGTAGTCGACGCGACGAGCGGTGAGGACGACCAAAATGTCGAGCGCACAAAATTGGAAGCGGTGGCAGTGTCGGCGATACAACCGTGACCGTGTACCATATCGCCGATGAGGCAACTGCATTCCAGCGCTACAGTATTCACATTGATCATGACAATGCCATGATATTGTCGACCTAAGAAAGATGGTATACTCGAGTACCGAGCGGTAAGTCCTAGCCTTCCTTATTATCCTCTACCATGCGACTCATTCCCTCGCAGGCCAAACGGCTTCCACCCCCGCCCCTCGCTCTCGTCCCAGATCCTCCCCCTCCTCGCCTCGCGCCTGCCCCTCGAGCTCGCATGGTACATCCTCAACCTCGCCTCGTTGCACTCGCGCACCTGGGTGCGCAGACTCGAGAATGTCTCCTCCAAGCCGGCTACAAACCTCCTCGAGTTCAAGCACGGCGTACGGACGTACCTCGACAGCCCACCCATTGGTCCCAGGAAGCTGAGGAAGGTGCTTGTCAACGTTACGCTTGCACCGTGGAGGGATATCTGGCCAAAGGCGAGCGGGCCGAGTATGTTGAGAGCGAGCTTGGTTCGACCGGTGCCTAAGGAGGAGAGGGAGAAGCTGGGGTGCAACGAGTTGATCGTCCGAGAGGAGCCTATCGATCCGCCATGGACGGATACGAGGACGTCGTTCAGCGTCGTGATGGATGATGGATGGTTGATTGGAAAGGCACAAACTGGGGATCGAATACGAGTCAGTCTGTTGCCTCATTATCGGACGAGATCGGGTGCTGTCCCAGTTGTGAAAGAGGTCACAATGTATCTGTACTGTGATTGGTAATGCGGGTCGCTTGCATTATCCCGATGTTATTGTATTTTGTAATGTACAACCACCACAGATCCTGTATCTTTACATCTCTACCAGCCTCCGTTCTGTTCGGTCCCGTCGGACATCGCAGCAGGGTCGTGATCACCAGCAGCGTAGTCGAGGGTTGAGCCCGCGGTGCTCGCAACCGAGGATGCCTGCGCGGGGGTGACGGTGACCACAGCCTGGCTAGCGGAAGAGGGCGTGAACATGATCGCTTTGCTGGTCGCGTTACAGGTGGACAGCGTCGGAGTGTCGCGCTCGACCATGATGATATTGGCAGTCCCAGTCAATGGTCCGCCGGCAGGCGTCGAGGCGCCTGTCGCATTGGCATTGGTGTAGGCACAGGCGAGCAGATCAGGCACGGAAAAGACGGCGTTTGTAACGGTGTTGTACACGAAGAGCTGAGAGAGCGACTTGTCCTGACAAGGAGACGCTGTGATGTTGTTCGCTCCAGGTCCAGTAGATGTCACGCAGAGATCGACAATGCTCATCGTCGTCTGGTTGACAACAGGGACGTGCAGTGTGGCCAAGATCGCGGTGGGGTCCGACATGTTGGCAGCGGCGAGTATCGCGGGGTTGGTGACATTTGTAGCATCAGCCATGGCTAGCGACGTGTTGCCGGCCTGGATGAGGTACACATGCATGCCCTGAACGCCGCTCGACGGATCGGTGATGAGGAGGTTGCCAACGGTGCCCAGGAGGCCGCCAACAACACTGGTCTGCATATATGCGCGTTAGTTTGGGCATACATCGAGCTCGTGTCTCACTTACTACCGATCCGAGGACACCAGACAGCAGGCCAGGCAGAGCTCCGAGGACACCAGCGAGGGGAGCGAGGATCGGATCCAACGGGCCACCGCGAGCAGCGTGTTCGCGAAGGACCGCCAGGGCGTCGGCGTGACCTGGCAGAAGCTCGGCAACGTCGGCGATGGTCTCGACGAGCAGACGCGGCTCGTTGACTTGACGTGCGTCAACCTAGACAAGCAGAGGACTACGCGTTAGCGTACTCAAGTAGCAGCATATATGCGCATATGATCTCACCGAGCCCTGCGAACGGGGGATGACAGCGCCCTGCGCTCCATCGAGGAGGACGAGGGCGAGCACGAGAGCCTGGGAGACGGAGAGCTGCATGTTATCTGCGTGATATGGAGGGAGGACGTGCGACGGGAGGGGAGGGCTGGGAGATGTTGAGGGAAGGGGAAGATCACCGGGATCTTTGACAAGTGGTGGTTGGGGGAAAGGCGAGTCTGCCTGGGGAGAGGTTTATATACCTCTGCCAGGCGGGAGGGGCGATCGAGCTCTGAGTGCCGGACGCATCATAAAGCGGCCGAGATGTGATATCCCAGCAGAGCGAGGTCCGATCATGAGAGACGGAACGCGCCCGAGAAGGCAAATGCAAGACCGGACAAGGTGAGACACGCGAGCATCGAGTGATCGGCGAAACGGCGCAGGCCCACGCTCGGCCTAGAATGGCAACTTGTTGAACTGCAGCTCTTAAGATAATCATAGCCAGTATCGGTATTTTCTATGACAGGCCACTTCCGGTTGAGCAGACAGCAGGAGGCTTGTAGAGCGAATGAGCGCGTGGGGACGAAAGTGGGACCAGTCGGGGAGCAGCAACCGCGACGATCGAGTGCGCACCGGGTCAACTCCGGCTCCGACAGGCCCTACCAAACAAACCCGAGCGCAATCGCCTTCCCAACCAACCAGAAGCCTACAAAGATGCATTTACGTCATAACCTACAACAACAATCTCATTTTGGGCATAAAAACTGTTCGTGTGATCATATTTTCGTGTGTTCATTAGCAGAATTCCGTGCCTCTTTCAACCGTACTCCCTGTGCTCCCTGCTCCCATTCCGCGTCTCCCTGCCCGCCGCGTGCGCAACACCAAGCAGGGCGAACGCAGCTCTTGCCATAACCTGGGAGAGGGAGTATCCGCGAGCGTTAGTCGCCATAAACCGAGCTCCCACTGGCGACAGTGACGGCATATTCAAACTCGCCCGAGTTCCGGCCCTCCATCATCCCTTCCGCCCAGCTGGGCGCGCGGTTGTGTCTCCTCCGGCCGTTGAAGGCGTATGCAGCTGCTGAGGGGTGCGCGTCTAGCGCGTTTCGTAGGGCGGGGTTACTGCGTCATCGTGTCAGTACACAGTCCAGTGAACAGCAAGCAGGAAGAGCAAGCAGGAGCACCCAGCCCGAAGCATGCAGCTCGGCGAAAGAACAGGAAAGGTCACGCACTTGGCACTCAACGTCGGGCTCATACTAAGCCTACTAAAGCTGCTCGGAAACAGTGGGTTCCCAGGCCCTCGCTCCGCAAGCGGATGGTACGCCCCACTTCCGCCACCGCTGCTCACGCGTCTCCTCACCGGGCTCTCGGGCACGGGCACGGGCGCGGGTACCGGCTCCGCAAACGTCACGCTCGGCGCGGCGCCTTGCCCGGGGAGGGAGGCGATGTTGACCGTTGCGCCTCTCGGCCTCCCATGCTCCCCTGGGACACCAAGGCTCGCTCGCGCGCGCGTATGTCCCTGCTGTGCCTGGTCCACAGCCGCCACAGGCGAAGGCGGGGACATGGGTGTCATCTTCAGCCTCGCGAGGCCCTGCCTTATCGACCCGGTCGAGAATGCCCGCGTGAGGTTAGCGCCCTGTGCCGATCCGGCTGGGGTGAGCGAGGGTGGGGTGGCCGAGAGGGAGCTTCCGCCGGAGACGGAGGCGGTCGTTATCCGCAGACCGTGGATGTGCCGGCTCGTATTGGATGTGCCGGACTTCGTGCTCCCGACGGGTGAAGGGGAGCGGGAACGGGAACGCGAGACCGAGGCGGAAAGATGGTCCTCCTCTTCCTCCAGCTCCTCCTCCTCCCGCAGCTCGGCGAGCTCGGGCATCATCGAACTGGAGATGCTCGAGCTCAGCGCGTTCAGGTTTGGGGAGAGCGCCGCTTCCACCGTTGGGGACAGGAGCGGGGACGTGTCACCATGATACACCGGCTCCAAGCGGGCGCCGAACGCCGGTTCGTAATCCTCGTTACTGACGTCCTCCTCTCCAAACAGATCCGCAGGATCCGCGTCCGCCCCCGGGCCAAAATCGTACAGCTCCCAAGCCTGGCTTGGGTCGTCCCTCGCATCCTCTACCTCGAGCTCCGGGGGGATCCCGAGCGCGCCCTTGACGCGCTCCCAGAGCGCCTCGCTATGCGCGCGAATGCATATACGCAGCATGCGACTCCATTCTGCGTCTGGGCACTGTTCGCGGGGGACGGAAGTGAGGTGGTACTGCAGCTGCGCGTAGGTCCATTTGGTCGGCTCGGGGAGGGGGAGGAGTGGGCGGGCCCTGGTGCTGGGGGAGGGGGCGGGGAAGGTCTGCCGCAGGAGCTTGAACAGGTCGCATGTCGGGCCGGGGGTGCTGATGAGCTGCTGGACCTCTCCGCACCGGTCCAGGAAGGGGAGGTAGTCCTGCTCTCCCAGCTCGGCGATCGTAGGCGTCTCGTACTCCTCGTCGCCCGCCGCGGCGTGCGCGGTGGTGCTCAGCGCGAGGTCGACCGTTTGCTGCGGGGTGAGCGTCTGCTTGGTGCGCGGGGGCCCGCCGGAGGAGGCCGTGCTAGCCGTGCGAGCACGCTGGTGTCCGAAGCTGCCTGCGAAGCCTGTTCCAGAGCCAGGCGAGGTACCGGGCATGGGGGAGGTGGGCGTTGGTCCAGCTGAAAGCGGCCCGCGCTCAGGGACAGAGGAGGCCGGCGGGTGGATAGGCGTAAACGAGGAGAAGGCAAAGCTCATCCTGCCCCTCGCGCTTCCCTCCCCGCTCGCGCTGCCCCATGAGGAGCGCCTACCCCGATCGCTGTCCCTGCCATCGCCGCTGTGGGCCCTCTCGTGCCGGCGCTCGCTCCCCGCGCGCCCCAGCTCCCTGCCGGTATCGCGGTAGCTGCCAGCGGCGCTGCCTGGCCTGCTCCCGAGGGCGCTGTTGGGCCTGCTGGATGTCCCGTCCTCTGACGCGGTGGACTGGGGCACGCGGACGAGAGTGAGGCGGGAGACGGAGTCTGGTTGCTGGGCTGCGGTGAGCGTGAGGCGGCCGAATGGGTCTTGAGCTGCGGAGGAGCGGCGGGCGGAGAGGCGGCGTGCAGGGGGCTGTGAGGGGAGCATTGGGTAGGCGTCGAGGGTCGTCATCGTGCGTTTGTTGTGGAGGGGTTATGTACCGAGCAGTGGGTGTTGGTGCCGTGAGGGCTTTTGAGGGATGGAGGGGGAGAGTAACGTGTGCGAAGTGGACAAGGTTGAAAAGAGAGCAGGATGTGAGTGATGGAGTGATGTGCCAGATGAGGGATTACACCACGCAAACCCAATTGCTTCTGACACGCCCGTGACCTCGCGACTCTCTCCTCCCACTCAGATGCGGGGTATCCGCATCATCCACTGCTCCCGCTCCGCAAGCCGAGCCTCGACCCTCCTTGCCGCCACCACTGCTCCCGCCGACGGAGACGTCAGGCACGCTGTCACTCGCACAAAACTCGGCGCGACGTCCCGGGAAACAACCTACGGTTTCCCTTGCATGATGCTGGATCCGGATTCCACAGATGAAAGACGAAAGATGGAAAGCGATGGATGGAAGATGAAGAATTGCAGTTCGGCGATTGCCGCGTGATCCTGGGCATGCTGCTGGGGAATACAAAACACACTCGCACCTCGCGTCGCGACAGCTGGAAGAGAGTTTCAACGCCTCGGCTCCTTCCTCTCGGCACGTCTTTTCCATCTCACGCCCCAACCTCGTTTCTTAAACTCTGCTCCATTCTAACTCAAGCCAGTCTGGCAATATCCAAAAGGAACGCGACTGCATCTGGATGCTCGGCGCTCGCTGGCGCGTCGTGCCCGCGCGCACGTGGCGCTCGCCACGCCGTTGCCACCCACCGCAGAAGACGTCCGAACACCCACGCGACATCTCACAGTTTTTTGTTTAGGGTGCGCTCGACTATATAAGGCTGCTCTCGGTGGCGAAACAGGGGCTTCGCATCTTGATCCCCTCCCACCACCTGCTCTGGGAGGGGAAGGGAGGGCTGCTGCTTCCGCATGTGGGGAGTCTGGTGTCAGCTAAGTGAGGAGTGCAACATTCGTGCTCCTCTCTCGCTGTACCACCAGTACTTGCGTCCCTAACATGCGTATGCACGGCTCTCCCCTCACGCCTTCTGGTCTGCTCCCCACCTGGGCGATGCCCTCCTGGGACGGTGTCATTCCCCGCACGAAGCTGTTGATACCGCGACCTCCCTCGGTCCATCTATGATGTGGCCGGGGAGCTCTTAGCAGCGTGTCACCTAGTTGGTGCGGGCGAGCACCTCGCCCATCCCTCCTTGCTCGTCAACACCATGCTCTCTCGCACGCGGCCGGGTGTCTGCTCCGCAAGCTGGTCGGTGCCGTCGTCCAGCAAGGCACCTCTGCCTAACGGGTCACGGTCTTGTCTGGTTTGACTCGCTTCACTTGTCTTGCGGACCAGCACTCGGCCGCTCCTCCCTCTCCGCTCTCAGCAGGACGGGATGCTCTGCCATGCACGCCTCGAGCCATCTACACTCAACAGCAGCCACGCGCCCTCAGCGCTGTGCACTTTGTCAAGTGTTTAGAGGAGCACGAGATTGCTGCATGTCTGAGCTCCCGTACCTCGCAGGGCTGTCTCTCCTCGTCGACTCCGACGACTGGCTATGGGACTGGACAGTCGCCGTCCCCCACGTGCTGAGGTCTCCGAGGTCGTCTAGCTCACCTCACAAAGTGGGCTACCGACCTCTGGACCAGGGGCTTTCACTGTGCGGGTCAGCAACTCATCCTCCTCTGATTCCTCTTCTCATTGACTGGATCGGCTCTGCTTGCGGCCGGGTGTTACTCCGCAAGTTGACCTGTCCGGACCTCCTGCAGGCTACGTCTCCCTGTGCGGGGTGTCGTGCTTGCCAGGTGACGGTCGGGCCTCGTAGCTTGCGGAACGGCACCTGGTCGCTACCACTGTTCTCTACTGCTCGGCAGGACAGGAAGCTCTGACATACGCTCGTTTCGTGCCCTCTACACCACACAAAGGCATCCCTATGCTGAATGTGATGGATGTAGTATTGTGTTATCATCCGACCGTATGTCAGAGCCCTCATCCCCGTAGCCTTCGCTTCTGCTTTGCAATTCTCACCGCTGGCTATTGGACAGGGCACTTGCTTTCCCGCACGCGCTCCTGGAGACCATCGATCTCGTCTGGCCACACTTGATAACGTGGCTCTGCGAACTCTGATCGGTCTTGATTGGTCGTGCTGGTCAGCGGAGTGTTCCGCACTCCACTCTTTTCTCCTAACTGGCAACCGTGGCTCTGGAGTCGGTAGTTGTCTTCTCCGCAGGAGCGTGGCACGACACTTCCTGCTCATGTTGCCATCAACTCATGTGGTGACATGGACAGGATAATGCTGTCGGTATGTGCTCTTGCGGAAGGACTCTGCCGTCCCTCTCTATCTCTCAAGCTCTCTCATACGGGATTTATTGTTCCTAACAAGGGACAAGACCGCCTGTCGCTGGCTAAGACTTTCCCAGACCCGTTCATGCTTCCAGAGGAGCTGAGCGTCTCATGGGATGTGAAATTTGGGCAGCCCGACAGTCTCTCTGGTCAACTGCTCCTCTTGGGCCCTTATATTGCGCGTCTTTGAACAAGGTGGGAGGTAGACATGCTCCTCTCTGACGGATCTGGCAGCAGAATGCGGCCCTTTGAATAGAATGCCTAATCTGTCTCCTTTCAGACCCCCTTGGAGAAGGTATCCTTTCCCGTCTTCCGTATCTCACACCTCTTTCACCCTCTCCGACATACATCACTACACTTAGAATACTGCCTAATGCACATTGCACGTACCCCTCGACGGAGCTCATGCGGTCTAGTGAATGCGAGCCTGGAGCGGCTTTCGAGCCTGCTAATCCACGATCTACTTCAGCTCCTTTCGTTTTCTCATTTCTTAGATTTAGAGACTTCCAATTGTGTAATTGCAGACGCAAGTGAGAGAAGATACAGGCAGACGAGATGTGAGCTCTACTGTCCCGTGATGAGACTCCAAGCTGAAGTGTCCCTATTGCTGACGTCCGCTGCGCATGCATGCGTGCATACATTTGCCATCCCGTAGATCCATAAAACGCCAAACTTGCTAAATAACGTGGTCCTGTAGATAGCTTGACTGGCTATGGAGTTCTTCCAATGCTCAAAGATAATGACCTACCCTAAGCAAATGCGCCCATGATGTGCACGGGCCCACGTGCATTTGACACGCGTCGCACGCCTCACACTCATTTCTTGAGGTCTTTGCTCAATTCAAACTCAGACTAGTCCGCCCGTGACCTCGTCTTTGCCCTTGGCCCTCTTTGCGAGGTATCCGCATCATCCACTGACCCCGTTCCGACCGCCGAGCCTCGACCCTGGTTGCCGTGCGCACCATTGCTCCCGCCGCGTCAATCTCACCTCTTCATTCCAGACACCTCAGGGACACTGTCACTCGCACAGGACTCAGCGCGACGTTCCGGGAAACAAACTGCGTTTCCCTCGCATGATGCCGCATCGGGATTCCGTAGACGAAAGATGAAAGATGGAAAGCGATGGATGGAAGATGAAGATGGTGGATGCAACTCGGCGATTGCCGCTGGATCCTGGGCGTGCTGCTGGGGAATACAAAACGCACTCCCACCTCGCGTCGCGACGGCTGGAAGAGAGCTCAACAGCCTCGGCTCCTTCCTCTCGGCACGTCTCTTCCATCTCACGCCTTACACTCGTTTCTCAATCTCTGCGCTCCATTCTAACTCAAAGCCAGTCTGGCAACATCTTAAACTTGCAGCGACTGATTTTCATGGACTGCATTTGGAAGCTCGGACTCGCCCTCGCTGGCGTGCCCTACCCAAAGGCACGTGGCCCAAACCACGCCGTTGCCACCCACCGCAGAAGACGTCCGAACATCCCCGCGACAACTCACAATTTTTTTTTTAGGGCACGCTCGCCTATATAAGGCTGCTCTCGGTGGCGAAACAGGGGCTTCGCATCTTGATCCCCTCCCACCACCTGCTGTGGGAGGGGATGGGGGGGCTGCTGCTTCCGCATGTGGGGAGTCTGGGGCCAGCAAAGTGGGGAGTGCAAACCTGCGTGTGCTCCTCTCTCGCTGTCATACCACTGTTTCCGCCTACATGCGTATGCACGGCCCTCCCCTAGCTCCTGGTGTGTTCCCACCTCGGCGACGCCCTCCTGGGACGGTGTCATCCCCCGCACGAACCTGTCGATGGCTCGCTCCCCGTGCCCATCTATGACATGCCTTGGGTGCTGTCGACTGTCTTCCACAGCTCGTGTGGGAGAGCACCTCGCCCGCTTCTCCCTTCCTGGTCAACACCCATGCTTTCTCGCCTGCGGCCGGGTGTCTGCTCCGCAAGCTGGTCGGCGCCGTCGTCCAGGAAAGCACCTCTCCATAACAGGTGAAGTTCTTGTCTGGTTTCGCCGTCGTCCCTTAGCTTGCGGACCAGCGCTCGGCCGCGCCTCCCTTTCCTCTCTCTCAGCAGGACGGGCCGCTCTGCCATGCACGCCTCGAGCCGTCTACACCCGACAGCAGCCACGTGCCCTCAGCGGTGTGCACTTTGTCAAGTGTTGAGGGGAGCACGACATTGGTGCATGTCTGAGCTCTCGTCCTTTGCAGGGTTCTCTCTCGTCGATTCCGACGACTGGCTATCGGACTGGACAGTCGCCGTCCCGCACATGCTGGTCCCCCCCGAGGTCGTCTGGCTCACCTAACAAAGTGGGCCACTGACCTCTCAGGCGGGGAAACCACTCGTGCGGGTCAGTACCTCGTCTATCGCTGTTCTCTTTTCTCATTGTCTGCACCGGCTCTGCCTGCGGCGGGGTGTTACTCCGCAAGATGACCTGTACGGATGTCCTGCAGGCTGCGTTACCTTGGATGGGGTATCGCGCCTTCAGGTGACGGTATAGGACGTCGTCTTGCGGAAGGGCAGCTGGTTGCTACAACTGCTCTCTACTGCTCGGCAGGACAGGACGCTCTGACATATGCTCGCTTCGTGCCATCTACACCTTGCAACGGCATTGTCATGTCGGCTGTGATGGGTGTAGTAGCAGACAAGCGGCGAAGCATGTGTCAGAGCCCCTCCTCCACACAACTGTCGCTTCTGCTCTGCAACTCTGGTGGCTCTCTATTGGACAGGGCATTTGCTCTCCCGCACGCGCTCCCGGAGACGCTCGAGCTCGTCTGGCTACACTGCATACCGTGTGCCGGCCAAGTCGTAAGAAGGTCCCGTGGCGGCGCAGGCGGGTCAGCATCTCGTCTGCGTTGTTCTCTCTTCTCATTGTCTGGATCTGCTCCGCGTGCGGCGGGGGGTCACTCCGCAAGACGATGTGCTGTCCTGCAGGCTGCGTTACCTTTGATGGGGTGTCGCGCTTCAGGTGTGGCGTACACTCACGTCTTGCGGAATGGCACCTGGTCGCTACTACTGTTTTCTATTGCTCGGTAGGACAGGAAGTTCTGACATACGCTCGTCTCGTGCCCTCTACACCCTGCAACGGCATTGCGATGCCGGGGGGGATGGGATGTAGTAGATTGGCGTGCACGGACGTATGTCAGAGCCCCTCATCCACATCGCCTTCGCTTCTGCTCTGCGGCTCTTGTGGTTGGCAATTGGAAAAGGCACTTGCTCTCGCGCACGCGCTCCTGGTGACCATCGATCTCGTCGGGCTACACTGGATACCGTGTGCCGACGAGTTCTGTGGAAGGTCACAGATGAGCATGCGGGTCAGCATCTCGTCCGTTGACTGCCGGCCGTATCTTCACAGGCATGATCAAGGCCATCTACGTCTGGACCTGCACCGGGGACATATTCGCGCTCTTCTGTTCTTTATCCCGATCTCAGGATTTGGCTCTTGTGGACAGGGGTATCCTGGAATTTGGGAGCGTTCAACAGCGTACAATGCTGCACGCACTTGAAGACTGCTGTGGAACAGGCCGAGGGCGGGATATGCTTTGGACATATTACATTTATAGTCTTGTTGCACGTCTCGTACCGCGTTGAGCGGTCTAGTTAAGCGGTGTATTTGTTCAAATAGTTCGTGTATGTATATAGTTTAAAGGATACGCATCGTCTTTTGAGTCTTGGACGAACAGAGCCCACCCTGAGCAAACGCGTGGACCAGGAACGGTGCACGGGCCCACATGAATTTTCACGCGCGCGTTCGGCGCGTCGCGCCCAGTTGAGCGGGCTTGGGGAAGACCAACTGCTCCGCGAGGAATCTCACTTGACCAATCTGGTCGCTGGTCAGCACCACTCCTGCGTCTGCGTTATCTGCTTGAGGCTACTACACAGCGCGCGTCACAACGGTCAATCCTCGGCTCCTTCCTGTCGGCGCGTCTCTTCAATCGCACGCCTCACTGTCGTTTCTTCAAGTCTACAACGCGGACAATTTCACCCATATATGCGCCGAGTGCGATAAATTCATCTTCTGACCATGGCGTCCAAGAAAGGTATGGACGCCGAGCCCGCGGGAACGCGCGCGGCCCGCGCCGCTCGGTCACCACCCACCGCAGAAGATCGCAGAAGCACCCACGGCCTCTTACAATTTTTGTTGTTTAGGGCGTGCCCGATTATATAAAGCCTGATCTCGGCGGCGGAACCTGGCTTCGCATCTTGATCACCTCCCACCATCTGCTTTGAGGGCAGGGGAGGACTGTCGCTTCCGCACGTCGGGTCTGGGATCTGCCAGGTGAGGAGTGCGAACTCGTGCTCCTCTCTCGCTGTACCTTTCCCACGCGTCCATCATGTGCATGCACGGCCCTCCCCTCTCCCCTTCTGTTCTACCCTCTCTCGGCTGCTCGCTGTCAGGGCTTTATCATCCCCCGGCCAACCTCTCGCTGGCTCGACAACCGGTGTCCATCTACGATGCGATCGGGGAGCTCTACACCCTTTCAGTGGCTCGTGCGGGCGAGCACGTCGCCCGCTTTTCTCCTCGTCGACACGCATGCTCGGCTTTCACGCGGTCGGGTGTCTGCTCCGCAAGCTACCTTGGATGCGCTCCTGCAAGGTACTTCACCTAGACAGTGTGAAGCCTTTGCGGTGTCTCGCGCACTTCCGAGGTCTTGCGGACCAGCACTCGGCCGCTCTTCCCTCTCCTGTCTCAGCAGGACAGGATGCTCTGCCGTGCACTCCTCAAGCCATCTACACCCCACACAGTCACGCGCCCTCGGCGTTGTGCACTGTGTTATGTGTTACGATGTGTTGCAATGATGCATGTCTGGGTTCCTGTTCTTCCCAGGGGATTCTCCTTGGCGACTCCGACGACTGGCTATCGGACCGGACAATTGCCATCCCGCACGTGCTGGTGTCATCTGAGGTCGGTGGCCCACCTCCGACGACTGGCTATCGGACCGAACAATTGCCATCCCGCACGTGCTGGTGTCCTCTGAGATCGTCTAGCTCACCTTACCGGGTGGGCCACCGACCTCTCATTGAAGCGCTTGGTCACTGTGCGGGTCGGCCACCTGTTCGTCGCTGTTATTTCTGCTCATTGGTCACGCTGGCTCCGCTTGCGGCCGGGTATACTCCGCAAGATGATCTGTCCGGAGCTCTTGCAGGCTACCTCTCCCTATGTGGGGTGTCTTCCTCGCCATGTATGCCTACGGCGGACTACACCTTGCGCAAAGCCTGATCACTACTACTGCTCTCTGGTGCTCGGCAGGACAGGGCGCTCTGACATACGCTCGCTTCGTGCCCTCTACACCTGACAAAGGCATTCCTATGTTGGACGTGATGGATGTAGTATTGAGGACGCTTCAGGGCCGTATGTCAGAGCCCCTCATCCGCATAGAGTTCGCTTCTGCTCTGCAACTCTGGAAGTTGGCTATTGGACAGGACAGTTGCTCTCCCGTCCCGCACGACCTGTCGGAGACTATCGGGCTCGCCTGGCTACACTTGATGAAGTGTTTCGGCGAGCTCTGACAGGTTCACGATTGTGACGTGCGGGTCAGCAGATCATCCTCCAATCTTCTCTCATTACTAGCAATCTTGGGTCTGGACACGACAACTGTCTGCTCCACAAATGTCACTCGAGCCTCTCCTGCCACTAGTCGCTATACACCATGCCCGATTTCTCTGCTTGTGGTACCAAAAGAGATCGTAGATGATTTGTGGCACAGCAGGGCGTTGAACGGCAGTCTGTTTTGTTCCATGTGCCTCGGCAACTGCTGCTGGTCTCTGGTGAAGATGGGAAGTAGACACGCCCTCCCTGGAAGGGCGCGAAAGGGAAGCACTTATTCTCCACAGAAAATGGGCGGTGTCTGAGCAATTTACGGGCGGGTACGTCATCTTCTGTAGTCCCGAGTCAAGGCCTTCTTCGACAGCGGGAAACTACCCTGGGAAAGCTATCTGAGGCACATGCGCACCTACCACCTTGACAAGACCTTGCCATCTGCTGGCTGCGAGGCTTGTCTCCAGAGGGTTTGATAAATATCCTGTGTGTCTGGAGCTGCTTGGGAATATTATTAGCTAGCTTGTTTAGTTGACTCACCAGCTTTTAGTTCATACCGTCCGTCAGCAATGTGGTCCTGCTACCCTGTGAATCACGTGACGCAATGGCGATTGTTCAGCACTGCGTAATCCATATGCATAATCGCTGATGCACGGCTCGTAACCTAATCTCCATGTCTCACCCCCGACGCCCCATGAAATGCAAGCAATTGTTCATCTCTTAGATTCTTTGTGTGAACTAATTGGTCCGCGAGAGAACACGCTGGGAAAGCTGACAGAACACAACGCCCTGACGTGATCGTGCTGACGCGTGCAACCTGGCCGAGCGGACGAAAAGTTCCATGACTTCACGCACGGACGAAATCTTGTTGGCATGGGGCGTTTTTCTCTACCTAACCTAGGGAGGCAAGATCAACGAGGAAGTCCAGGTCGATTCTCGCCGGAAACCATCATGGAAAGGTCTTGGAAAGGTCCGGCCAATGGAGTTCAAACATGGGACGTCGAAGCACGGGTCGGAAACGTCCTGGAATCTTCAGACAGTGGATCTCAACCACCGCAATATGAGTTCGAGCGCCCGGAAAAGTACTCCTACCATGGGGAACTTGCCGACTGTGGACGCGTCGGCCGCCTTCGACAAGCTGTTCGCTCGAATTACTTCTTCGAAGCGTATGTTACTCGCCAGACGTATAAAAACGCTATGATTTTGTGTTCAATCTCCCCACAGAGGCTTCGAAGGCTTCATTTTCGACTTCAATAAATCTCTGAGCAAGCTCAATACTATGTCCCACGGCAAGCAGTTCACTCTTTACACGTCGGTTACCTCCCTTCTTCCGCTGCCCCGTTATTGACGCATACCACGCAGCCACGCCGGCGGTCCCAATGGCTGGAAGATAGCCTTCGTGCTCGAAGAGCTCGGTCTGACGTACGAGTCCATATACCTCGACTTTACCAAAGGCGAGCAGAAGGCAGCCGCCTACACCAAGTACAACCCGAACGGGCGCATCCCGGCCATTATCGACCATAAGAATAGCGACTTCGTCATTTGGGAAAGCGGGGCTATCCTGTTGTATTTGGTACGCATTAGTTTTGGGATGCTGGCGACAGTCACTGAGGGATGTTCGTAGGTCGACAAGTACGACCCTGAGCACAAGATCTCCGCCTCGACCGAGCTGGACAAGTACCGCCAAACGCAATGGCTGTTCTTCCAGACCTCGGGCCAGGGGCCGTACTTCGGCCAAGCTGGATACTTCTTGGTGATCCACCCCGAGAAGATTCCAAGCGCCATCGAAAGGTACATGAAAGAGATCAAGCGCGTTTGGGGCGTGCTGGACGGTGTGCTGAAAGAGCGCGAGTGGTGCGTTCCCTGCATGCAGCTGGAACTGGGTTCTGATCTGACGTTGGACAGGTTGGTGGGAGACCATATGACGATCGCCGATACTGCCTTTATTACCTGGAACGAGAGCGGCAAGGGGATGTTCATGATGTCCCAGGAAGGTTACGACTTCGAGAAGGAGTATCCGGCGCTCGCGAAATGGCACAACGCTATGATCAACCGCCCAAAGATCAAGAATCTCTTGGCTGAGAAGGCCGCTATTGCACCTCCTCATCACTGAATACCGGGTAGATGTAGCTAATCGTATTGTTGTGTGTTGAGCTCGAGTGTGTTGTGTGAGGGTCTGCTCGTTGAGCTCGTGGAGCTGTTCCTCGGAGAAACGCGTCTGGAGACGCGACGATGAGACCAGCATTGTTCACCATTACCCTTATCGCCAGAATTCGATTCGGATCGGCGGTAATGAGCAGGGTTACAGATTACAAGGAGTGTGCGTTCAAGCAGACTCAAATCCTGCACCGCGCGGCAAGTTCCGGCTAAAGAAGCTTGGTGGCGATGACGGATTTGCCGGGAATTCACATGTCCGTTCTCCGCTTTAGGACAACGCAGTTCCACGGTAGGCCACACACCACGCACTGACGCACGCTCATCAACGTCCCTTCCTCCTCCTCCTCTTCTCTTCCATCAACAATCTCTAATAATGGCATCTTCTCCGTCAACATCAGCTCCAACAGCACCCTTCCTGCTTTCCCAGACTGGGCGCAGGTCGGCCGCAGTGCTCCTCAGCGCCGCGATCCTGCTTCGATCTCGCGTCGTGCCGGAGCTTTTCCGGCGGAAAGAGCGTGCGTCTGTGAGGGAGGAGGAGCTAGAGCGCGCGAAGCGCGAGCTGTATGAGGTTGATAAGGATGGGAACAAGGTACTGCTGGTGCCTACAAGCCGGAAGGTATCGAGGGTACGTATCCCGTCGTGCACCAGCCAACGCGATCTGACGTTCAGTAGGTGACAATACACCCCACGCCCGAGTCGCTCTATCTTGCCCACCGCGCCCTCTTCCCCCTCCCATCCTCCGCCACTCCCGGTCTCAACCGTGCATTTATAGCCCAACTCCGTGCCATCCTCCGCATCATCCTGCCCCACCCAGTATGCAAGGAATCATTCATGCTCGCACTGCACAGCACGTTCCTCGTTCTGCGGACGATACTGAGTGTCGCGGTGGCGAGGCTTGATGGGCGGCTTGTGAGGGATTTGGTGAGCGCCGATGCGAAGGGCTTCCTGAAGGGGCTTGGGCTGTGGTTCTTACTTGCGGTGCCATCAACGTACACTAATTCGATGGTGAGTCCTCAGCTAATGTGTGGTGCCAAGCTGACCTCTGGTTAGCTGAGATACCTGCAATCCAAACTCTCGCTCGCATTCCGCACGCGACTTACACGCTATACCCACGATCTCTACATGTCCCCAGAGCTAGAGTATTACCGCCTCATAGACAGCGGATACCTGAACGGTGGCGCCGATCAATATATCACCAACGACGTTCAGCGATTCTGCGATGCTCTGTCTGCCCTATAGTGAGCTCTCATTGCACTGGATAAGGTCATCACTCTGATCATGAACCAGCGGGAACCTCCTCAAGCCCACGCTAGATATGATCATCTTCACGACGCAGCTGTCGCAGTCGCTCGGGGGGCTCGGCACCGTCGGGCTCTTCGCCAACTACTTCTTCACAGGCTACATCCTCCGCCGCGTCACCCCGGCGTTCGGCAAACTGGCTGCTGTAGAGGCGCGGTTAGAGGGCGAGTATCGCGCGGGAGTTGGGAGGATAGGGCGGGAGAGCGAGGAGATCGCTTTCTATGGTGGGGGGCTGAGGGAGAAGAGCATCCTCGCGAGGGCTTACAAGAGACTCATCTCGCACGTCAATTCTATCTACAAGGTGTGCATTCCCCTCCCTCCCGTTCTCGAAAGATCCTCATTCGACGATTTCAGATCCGCATTGCATACGAGTGGACGGAGGACTACGTCATCAAGTACCTTTGGAGCGCAGCTGGATACCTGCTGATGTCCATTCCTGTGTTCTTGATCCCTACAAGGACGGTCGGGATCCAGGCACCTGGTTCGCCTGGAGAGAAAGTGTGGGATCAGGTTGCAGGCAGGACAGAGTGTACGTCCATCATCTTGCTGCTTCAGCCATGACTGACCCTGGTCGTAGCCTACATCAGCAACCGCCGCTTGCTTCTCTCTCTCGCCGACGCTGGCGGCAGGCTGATGTACTCGAACAAGGATCTTGCCGAGCTGGCAGGCTACACATCGCGCGTCTACACGCTCCTCTCGACGCTCCACCACCTGCACGCTACACCCCTCTCGTTGACCTCCCACCTCACCGCGAACCCCGACCGGATCGCCTTGACAGAAGTGAACGTCGCTGCGCCCGGCCAGCTGCTCGTCAAGGACCTGAACCTCGTCGTGGAACGGGGCGAGCACACGTGCATAGTCGGCGCGAACGGCGTCGGCAAAACGGCGATCGCGCGCGTTGTCGCCGGGCTGTGGGAGCCAGAGGAGGGCGAGGTTGAGCGCCCGCTCGAGCGGGAGGAGGTCATGGTCGTCCCCCAACGGGCGTACCTGACTGCGGGCTCGCTGCGAGACCAGGTGATCTACCCTTACGCCTACCCGCAGTTCATAGCGCACGGGGGCACGGACGCGGAACTGCAGGCGATCCTGAAGGATGCGCATTTGGAGTATTTGCTCGAGCGAGAGGGCGGGTGGGACACGGTGAAGGAGTGGAAGGACGTGCTGAGCGGGGGGGAGAAGCAGAGGATGGGCATGGCCAGGCTGTTTTATCACCGGCCGACGTTCGCCATCCTCGATGGTGCGCGCTCCTTTCTCTTCTTCACTTGGCTCACCTGATTAGGTGTAGAATGCACCTCGGCCGTGTCGACGGACGTCGAGTCGCACCTCTACAACCACGCAAAGTCGCTCAACATCACCATCCTGACCATCTCCACGCGACCCGCACTGATAAAGTACCACAGCCGGCTGCTGAAGATCCTGGGGGACGGGCGGGGCGGGTGGGAGTTGAGCAAGGTAGGGACTGAGGAGGCGCGGATGGAGGTGGATAGGGAGATTGGGGAGCTGGAGAGGAGGCTGGGGGAGGTCGGGGAGTGGGAGGGGAGGTTGGACGTCATTAAGGGCGAGCTGGGCGTGTAGGGCAGAGGTGTATTTATACAAGATATGAGATTGACGGCACTGGCCGCTGGTGATCTCTGCGCAGCCGGGGATAGAGCTGCGATGCCGTACGGCGTAGTGTACAAGGACCAAGTCGTACACCGGAGCGCGCGGTCATTGTGAGCAGCATGGGATGCTGCACTGTCGTCGCATGGGTGCAATGGCGGAGTGCCAGACCTAGTCAGCGCCCTCGCAAAGACAGGAGAACGAAGTTTTCGGCCCCTCTTACTTCCCGCCTTCCCCATACCCCATCCTCTCCAAGCCCGCAACCAGATCCTCCATCCCCGTCCCCACCCCACCACCCGCTAACCCCACCCCACTCACCGCCAGCGCCGGTGCCCGCGGCCCCTCCGCCCTCGTAGGCACCAACACCCCATCACCCGGCTCGAACCCCGGTGCAACTTTCCTCAGCGCCTCGCGTTTCCGTCTCTGTTTCTCCTGCTCCCAGCGGAGGAGGGTGTGCTCGTGTGTGGATTTGAGCGTGGAGAGGGAGGTGCGGAGCTGGGCGAGGGCGGGGAGGGTGCGCGTCTCGAGGGAGAAGGTGTAGACCATCTGTTTACGGGGATGTTAGCCGGGTGCTGTTAGCGGAGGGGCGGGAGCGGCGTACGTAGGGCTCCAGAGTGTCGGGTAGAGGGTGGATATCGGGGGGCATGACCACCTACCAATTGGGCACAATTAGCAGGCTGGGACGCCGGATGGAGAAGGTGGACGCACGGGCTGGGGAATACGCAGACTGGGGGATTGGATGAGCGGGACATGCGTTGCCGCCCTGTACTGACTCTCTGCTCCGCTGTCAATACCTGGCGAGGGTTGGCGAGGGAGGCACTTACGGCCGTCGGGCATCGTCGTCTAGATAGGCGCCGGTGGGGGGAACTGGGGGCTGGGGAGGAGGAGGTGGTGGTGCGTCGATGACGACCTGGCTGGACCCTTGAGCTATCGTCCCAAAGACCGTGGACTCGTATGTACACTGCCAAACTTCTTCCTGGGCGATCAACTAGCACTATGACTATGCTATATCGACATGTGTAGAAGTTGAGAAACGATTACACCACCCACGACTCCGAAACGCAACAAGTCCCATTCTGAGCGTCGGTCATATATGACCTCTAATGCATCACTTAAAGCCGACTTGGTTATCCCTGGCTGTATGTAGCTCCATGCAGCATTCATAGTCCTAGCACTCATTGCGACCTCCCATTCTACAGTGTTCCAACAGAGCTCGAGAACCATGTGCAGCGCTTCATTTTGATAAGCTTCTGATAAAGCAGATAAAGAAGGTACATGCTAAGCACTTTAAAACCGTAATTAATCACCATTTAAGGCTGGATTAAAGCTTTGCAAATCTCCCATAGCGCCGCTAGCAAGTCATAGGGACCCCTGCTATGTGCCAGTGGACCCTGCGCCTTTTCGTGATGAATGTACTACCCGCATATGCCACCTTCGACTCAGCTGCCTTCCTTCTTCCGTCGGTTGTGAGAGCATCTGCTCGAGTATGGCGCCCGACCGCTTCTCGATATCTGTGAGTTTTACCGTATGAAGGTGCTTCAGCATCGGATCGCCCAAAACGCGCATCAGCTCTGCGCTAATCTCTCCCCCTCCAATGTCCAGCTCTTTAAGGTCGGTCGCACGAAGCAACAGCATCTTGAGGTGTTCAGGGCTCGGAATGATACGATGCAGCAAGATTGAAGTGACTCCTGCGACGATGGGATGTAACGAATCGATGATTTGATCTGCCGTGCCGGAACGTGTCCCTTGTTCGCTTTGCACACGTAATGACTTCAGTTTTGGGAACTGAACCTGTTGGAAAAAGGGCGGTCCTTCGGCGAACACTTGACGCCCGTAACCGCCCGTAAAGACCAGAGACAGCTCTCGGAGCTCGGCCAGGGAGACCACGTCAGAGTGGGGGAATGCAATGGCCTGGTTTCGGATGCGAAGGGATCGAAGATTGGGAAGTTTTTGGAGTACGGCAGCGTCGAGTACGAAGTCACCGCGGTCTTGATACCGCCCACTCGCATATATCCACGCTTCAACGTCTTCCGCAGCGCGTCTTCCTTCGAGAAGAGTTGAGTTATCGAAATGCAAGGCCTCTACGCGAGACAGAGATGAAGGTAGATCCAGTACGATTAGACGCAGATTATTCGCACGCAATCGTTTCAGCGTAGTGGTGCGGAGAGCCAATGGAAATCGCCAGCTTCCCGGAAGTGTTTCTCCAACTAATGCAAGGTCTTCAAGTCTTGAAAACTGCTGCGCCAAGGCAAATGCGACCGTCATGACCATGATGGGAGTCAGGTTCACTTTCAGGGATTGAACCTGGACGTCGGATGGCCGAATAATCTCCAAGATCTTGCGCAGGGCAGTCTGATTATAGTCCACGTTGGAGGGTCTGACAGTGAGTGATATGGGAAGCCCTTTACTTCGAGTCAGAGCTTTAGAGAATCCGTTGTCAAGACGGGCTACATGTAGGCCAATGTTGGAGGACCCATTGGTTGGGAGGGGAAGATCAAACTTGGTCCAAAATGCAGCCGTTCCTAAGCACAATGCCATCCAGTGTTTGCATACGCACTGGAGTTGCCGGAGGCGTATATGCGGATTGTAGGGCGCGCCATGCGACTGCCACACGACGCGCTGCATTATGTCCAACAAGAGCTCGTCCGGCAGGGTATTGATTCCTGTTATCGCATGCAGTCGGGTCCAAGCGTCTTTCAAGCTTGCTTGTATATAGCCGGACTCGCGTTGGTATCGTGCGTCTAGTGGTTTCGAAGCACTTTGATATTTATACTCGAGCCGTCGCTGTGCTACATCGAGCAGCTCGATCTCCTTCTTGATCTGAGAGCGAAGAGCGTGTTTGTCGTCCATGGCTGTTGCACACGTTGCGACGATGAGCTCGGATGTCTTGAAAGTGGGTCGATGAGCGGCAGCTGAAGTGGAGATTACTTGTCGGTCTGAGATGAACGCGGTGCGAGACGGCTGGGCTGAGGACACGGTTACGAGCGTTTACGAATAGGAATCGGGAGCACACGGGCTTTTCGAGGACTGTCGAGAACGAGGGAGCACTTCCGAGTGCTTACGGGTCGGAACAGAGTTGCGAGAGGTGTCTCGAGTGCCACAGGGAACTTTTAGAGGGAAAGAGCAAAGGATGAGTCAGGTGTGGGATAGCTGAAATACGACTTTTAGTGAGGCTATTTTACCTTGGGGTATCGAGGTGCCGGTATCCTGCTGCTGTTCTTCTCTCTGCGCCTGATCCTAATTCGACGATCGCTTCCGAGCGTTCCAAGATCCGATTAGAAACCTTGGCTACGAGGCCTCGAAATCGGCCGAGCTGTAAAGCCCTCCAAGCAGCACAACCAGAAGAAACAGCCTCGCGGGTGTTTGCGCCAAAACCGGGGGAACAAGTCACGTCGGCAAATTCGGCGCGTGACTCGGAACTGGAACGCCTGTTTTTCACTTACGGAGGGGTATGCTCGCAATTAGCTCAGGAGCGGGAGGGGTCGGGTTCGGGAAGGGGGAGGAGGAGCTCGTGAGGGAGTTTGCGGGGAGGACACATGACTGGAGCTTCGCTCGTCTTAAGGAGCTGCGGGTGAGCTTCTTGTTGCGCTTTGCGGCGAAGGCGAAGCAAGCGAACGCGGTGAACGAGACGAGCGGGGTGAATGCGAATGTGAATGTCAATGCCAATGCCAATGCCAATGGGAATTTTGAATGGGAATGCGAATGGGTGCGCGGATGCGGAAGGGATGAGCGACGAGGAAGTGTTGCTTCACCAGTTGAACAAGGGACCAGGATTGGGGATGGGAGCAGGCGGAGGAGGGCAAGGTTACTCCAGCGGACGGTGCCCGAATAAGGGCGCTTCCCGCAGTTGGTGCTGAAGGTTTAATGTTTGTTGTTGAAGCGTGCGGGTAGGAAGCGAGGTTGGGAAATTCCGCGGATCCCGCGACACTCTCCGAGAAGCCTTCTCGCGCGCAGATGAAACCCGCGATTGATCAACCCTAGCAGTTAGCCTTTGAGCCAAAAGCCAAAAGCAGCATTGCTCAAGATCCGCCGACCTTCCTTGATTCCCCACCAAAAGTCGGCTACTCTATCGCCCCCCAACCCCGCAATCTGATCCTCTTTTGGTATCCCACAACGAGGTCGCGGGGAGGCACGGGTAGTGCGCCTGCCAATCACGTTCCCCGAAGATGCTCACGGGCGGGGCATGTGCTTCCGCGTTTTTCACGCGCGGTGTTGTCCTTATTACCCCTTCATGCACCGGGGCGGGTCGGTTTCAGGCTCGCGCGCAAGCTCCCTCCTCTCCTCTCCTCTCCTCTCCGACGGTCACCATAACCACGACGCGATAGCAGAACAAGAGCACCAGAAAGAGACAGAGAGAGATGCCCTCCGCCCGCCCAACAGCGCACAGTCTGCGCGCCCGCCCCCCGCCCGCGCCGCCCCCCGCGCCCGCAGGTGCGGCGGACGTGGAGAAAGAGCGCCTGGCGGATGAGCATTTGGACATACCCGTGCTCGCTGTGGACCGGGGGATACTCAGGAGGATCGTGGAGAGTGAGATGGGGGTAAAGGTTGAGAGGGTCGAGTTCCTCGGGTCGGGTGAGTGCTCCTCCATGGGAGGAAGTCGGGCTGAGCTGACGCAACGGACAGGGACGTTTCATAAAGTGCGCCTTGGTTAGTCTCAGAAGAGCGCTGCTGATTCCGTGCAGTGCTTCCTAGTGACGCTGAAGGATAAGCCGCCCGTAGTGGCCCGCATAGCGCAACCCTACTTCCCCGCGCTCAAGACCTCTTCCGAAGTACCTCCCCTTACCCCGTCTCTCCTTCATTGCTCACCGTTTTCACAGGTAGCGACCCTCTCCTTCCTCGCGGCGCACACCTCCGTCCCCTGCCCCGTCATCCACGCGTACGACACGACGACGGACAACGGCCTGCGGGCAGAGTACACGCTCGAGTCCCTCGCTCCCGGGGTGCAGCTCTCCTCGCTCGACCCTGCCTCCCTGGAGCAGGGGACGAAGGAGGCGCTCATGGGCAACCTAGCGCGCGTCCTCGTCCCCGTGCTGAGGCATCGGTTTCCCGCTATTGGAAGCTTGTACTTTGCGGATGAGGAGGCTGGCGGCGCAGGGGAGGTATCGTTGCAGGGCGAGGGGAAGTACAGAGTAGGCCCGATCGTCAGCTGGCCGTTCTTTGGCAACGGCCGCGGGTTCCGCGAGGTCGACCGCGGGCCGTGGAAGTCGGAGAGGGAGTACTTGGATGCGTGTGTAAGGCGGGAGGTGGACGAGATCCGCAGCGAGGGGCTTGGGAGCCACCGGGGGTCCTCGGGATCTGCATCCGCTTCTTCGCCCGAGGGCGAGGATGACGACGAGCTGCCTTCTCCAGTTGTTGATTCGGAGGAGGAGGAGGAGGAGGAGGAGGACGACGACGACGGGTCGGACGTCTCCCTCGGTTCGGGGTACAACCCGCACGAGCTGATGTACAAAGCCTACCGACAGCAGCAGTCCCTCCTCGTCACTCCCTTCCGGCGGCTCTCTGCTGGCGGGCCGGCGAAAAGCAGGCTGGAGCTGTGCGAAGAGGAGATGGGCAGGTGGAGGGCGCAGATGGAGGCGTTTGGCGTTGGCCTCGAGGACGGGGAGGGGTTCGCTCTGGACTTACATGATCTGCGGGCGGAGAATATCTTCGTGGACCCAGAGGAGCCCAGCAGGATCGTGAGCCCTTCTCATCTTGTGCTGCTGCTGCGCTCTGCTTACAGGGTATAGACGTGCATCATTGACTTTGAGAGCACGACTCTGCGCCCGCTCTCGCAAGCGTCGCACCTGCCCGCCCTCCTACTCCCTCCACCACAAGGGCTGCCCTCCTACCAACCGCCAAACTCGACAACGACCGTCATCGGTGCTCCGCAAACGCGCTCACCCTGGGCCACTCCGGAGCTGCAGGAGGCGTACAGGCGCGCTGCTGGGGCTGTGGATCCCGGATGGGCACGGAGGGAGAGGGAGGGGAAGAGGGGGAGGATCGCCCATCGGGCGGTGGAGTGGGATGGGTGGGAGCCGGGGATGGTGGATCATGTGCTGGGGGCGGTGAGGGGGATGTAGGCGCTGCTGCCCGATGAGATGCTTCGCTGCATGCTGGTGAGAGGGAGGTGGGGAGCGATGGAGAGGGTTGCGCTGGAAGGCCGGTGAAGGAATATGACCCCTCGGGAGAGCGTTCTGCCGGAGAGAGCGGGAGAACGCCGATCGGCCTGCTCGGCCCTGCAGCCATGCAGAAGGGCACATTGCGAGTCGACAGGCATGCTACGCTTAAGTTATGCTAGATATTGTTATAAGCTCATTGGGCGAGTTTCACATATGGGATGTAATGTAATGATCTATTACTGCTTTGCTTTCTCGCTATGGGCCAAATGTTGCCCCTGTCCGAGACGCGAGAGAGCACGTGTTCAAGCTTGCGCGAGGCTCGTCGCCCGTCGCTGCCGTTTTGCCTTCGCCTTTCCGCACGGCAACTCCTTCTCGCTTTTTGGCAACGACTGTGCTGTTGTCTCTCCGCATTCTTCACTTCATTCGTCTCAGACCAACAAGCAATCTCCGCTTCAGCTGCCGCTCATCGACCCACCTGAAAGGAACCCGAGCTCATCGTCGCGACGTGCGCAGCAGCCATGGACGACAAACGCGCTCTTCGCTCTCAGATCAAGAAGGAGATCGAGCTGCTCGATGCAGAACAGCGACGGATCGATAACAAATATCAAAGTGCTTCGAAACCACCAGACGCACGATACGAACGCGAGTCCGGCTCTATACGAGCAAGGAAGGAGGACGCTTGGACTCGACTGCATGCGATAACAGGAATTCATACCCTGCCGGACGAACTGCTATTGGACATGATGCAGCTTGTCGTGTGGCAGTTGCGTGGTCCGCCCTATAATCCACATATCCGTCTCCGGCAACTCCAGTACGTCTGCAAGCACTGGATGGCATTGTGCTTAGGAACGGCTTCATTTTGGACCAAGTTTGATCTTCCGCTGCCAAGCACTCGGCACGATAACATAGGCTTGCACGTAGCCCGTCTCGAGAACGGATTCTCTCAAGCTCTGACTCGAAGTAAAGGCCTTCCCATATCACTCAGTGTCAGCCATTCCAACGTGGACTATTGTCCAACTATCCTGCGCAAGATATTCAAGATTATTCGCCCATCCCAGCACCATGTTCAAAGCCTGACCTTGAACCTGACTGCAGACGTGGTCATGATGGTCGCGGATACCTTGGGGAAACAATTTTCAAGACTTGAAGAACTCATATTAAGGGGACACATATATCCGGGGAGCTGGCGATTCCCATTGGCTCTCCGCACCACTATACTGAAGCGATTACATGTGATGCATGATTTGCATATACTCGTACTGGATCCTGCTTCATCCCTGTTTGGTCTAGAGGTCTTGCATCTCCATGGCTCAACTCTACTCGAAGGAAGACGCGCTGCGGAAGAGTCCGTTGAAGAGTGGATATGCAGGAATGGGAAGTATCAAGAGCGCGGTGACTTCGTACTCGATACCGCAGTACTCCAGAAGCTTCCCAATCTTCGATCTCTTTTCTGCCGTCACGTTCAACTCAAGACTACCGTATTCCCCAGCTCCGACTCAGTCTATCTGCGGGAGCTCCGAGCTCTGTCTGTGGCATTTTGGGTGCGTCACACCCGCACAGTCGAGATGGAGGTCGCGCCTTTTTTCCAACATGTTCAATTGCCAAAACTACAGTCATTGCGTGTGGAAAGCGACGAAGAGACAGATTCAGACACGGCGGATCGAATGATCGATACGTTACATCCCGTCATGGCAGGGATCACTTCAATCGTGCTGCATCGTATCATTCCGAGCGCCGCACACCTCAAGATGCTGTTGCTTCGTGCGAACGACCTTGAAGAGCTGGACATTGGAGGGGGAGAGATCAGCATAGAGCTGATGCGCGTTTTGGACGACCCGATGCTGAAGCACCTTCGTACCATAAAATTCACCGATATCAAGGAGCGGTCGTTCGCCATATTCAAGCAGATGCTCTCACAACCAACGGAAGAAGCCAAAGAGCTGAGTCGAAGGGTGCGCATACAGGTTCAGAAGGGATATATGGCCAACGCAACGCTTACGATGGGAGGTGTTGCGTTTCGGAGTCGTGGGTGACGTAATCGTCTCTCAATTTTACACATGTCGACAAGACATATTGATCACCTGCGAAGAGGTTTGGTTTAAATCGAGGGTCCTTGGACCGATATTGTCCCCATGGTATACTTCGATACTTGCTGGTGAGGGGGAGTTGCGGGGAGTGATGGAGAGGGTGCGCTGGATGGCGAGTGTAGGAGTATGACCCTGGGGAGAGCGTTTCGCCGGAAGAGCGGGCGGACGCCGGAGGGCATGCTCGGCCCTGCAGCGATGCAGAAGTGCGGGTCTGTTATGCTTAAGTTATGCTAGATATTCTTGTAAGCTCATTGGACGAGTTATGCACATGAGATGTAATGCAATGATATATTGCTGCTTGCTTTCTCAGTGTGAGCCGAAATTCAGCCCGAGACGCGAGGAGCACGTGTTCAAGCTCGCGCGTCGCTTTTGCCGACTCGGACGTGACTCCTTCCGCGGCTTTGGCGCAAACACCCCACGGTTGTCTCTTCTCTCCGCGTTGATCACCTCGTTGATCTCAGACCGACAAGTAATCTCCACTTCAGCTGTCGCTCATCGACCCAGCTTCAAGACATCCGAGCTCATCGTCGCGACGTGCGCAGCAGCGATGGACGACAAACGCGCTCTTCGCTCTCAGATCAGGAAGGAGATCGAGCTGTTCAACGCACAACAGGGACGGATCGATGACGAATATCGGAGCGCTGTGCAGAAATACAAAAGCCAGTCCAGTCCTATACAAGCAAGGAAGAAGGACGCTTGGATCCGACTCTGTGCGATAACAGGAATCAATACCCTGCCGGACGAGCTACTGTTGGACATAATGCAGCGTGTCGTGTGGCATTTGCATGGGTGGCCCTACGCTCCACAAAAACGTCTCCCGCAACTCCAGCGCGTCTGCAAACGCTGGATGGCGTTGTGCGTAGGAACGGCTGCGTTTTGGACCAAGTTTGAGCTTTTGCTGCCAACCGATCGGCACAACAACATTGGCTTATACGTGCACCGTCTGGAGAACGGGTTCCCTAAAGCTGTGACTCGAAGCAAAGGGCTACCCATATCACTCACTGTCAGACCCCACAACATGGACGATTATCACCCAGGGCTACCGAGATCACTCCTTGACAGACCTGTCAGCCCCCAAAACGCGGAGGATCATCCAACTATCCTGCGCAAGATGTTCGAGATTATTCGCCCATCCGAGGTCCATATTCAAAGCCTGACATTGCACCTGACTGAAGACGTGGACATGATGGTCGCAGATACCTTGTGGAAGCAGTTTTCAAGACTTGAAGACCTCGCATTAGTTGGAGAACTACTTCCGGGAAGCTGGCGATTCCCATTGGCTCTCCGCACCACTACACTGAAACGATTGCGTGCGAAGCATCTGCGTATAATTGCACTGGATCTTCCTTCATCGCTGTCTGGCCTAGAGAACTTGCATTTCGATCACTCAACTCTACTCGAAGGGAGACGCGCTGAGGAGGAATCGGTTGAAGAGTGGATATACTGGAATGGGGAGGATCAAGACGACCCTGTTTTCGTACTCGACGCTGCCGTACTCCAAACGCTTCCCAATCTTCGATCCCTTCACATTCAACTCGAGGCTAGGATGTTCTCCCTCTCTGACGCAGTCTATCTTCTGCGGGAGCTCCGATCTCTGTCTGTGGAATGTTGGGCGTGGGACAGCCGCACAGTCGAGATGGAGGTAGCGCCCTTTTTCCAACATGTTCAATTACCAACACTGCAGTCTTTGCATGTGGTGAACCAACTTGGGAGAGATTCAGACACGGCAGATCAAATCATCGATACGTTACGTCCCGTCGTCGCAGGGGTCACTTCAATCGCGCTGCATCGTATCATTCCCAGCCCCGGACACCTCAAGACCCTGCTGCTTCGTGCGAACGATCTTGAAGAGCTGGACATTGGAGGGGGAGAGATCAGTGCGGAGCTGATGCGCGTTTTGGGCGACCCGATGCTGAAGAACCTTCATACCATCAAATTCACGGATATCGAGAAGCGGTCTTTCGCCATACTCGAGGAGATGCTCTCACAAGGAACGGAAGAAGCCAGTCAGCTGAGTCGAAGGGTGCGCATATGGGTTCAGTCATATATGTCCGACGATTAGGATGGGAGGTGTTGCGTTTCGGAGTCGTGGCTGATGTAATCGTCTCTCAACTCTCTACGTGTCGACATAATATAGTTGATCACTTACGAAGAAGTTGGTACTGTAAATCCAGGGTCTTTGGAACTGATGTTGTCCCGCTGCAAACCATGGTAGACATTGTTATCCAGAGTCGGTGCCTTTTATACTGCAGAGCCGGAAGTTCAAGGATAGGAGGCTGCACCGCTCCTGCCAACGCTTGCCGGGCGCGGCAGGAGGTAAGGTTGAGTTTCCATTACGTTTCCGTGGATCTGTTTCCGCTGACGCGTGCCGCTATCCATTGCCCTCAATGATCTGCCCCCGCTGTCCAACTGCACTCGACGCTGCCCTCACATCACTCGCACAATCCCCTGCAACGATCCCCGCAACCCTCGAGCTCGACGCACTCCCGCCCTCCCACTGTCTCTCCTCTTATAATCCCCTTCGTCATCAGTACAAAACATCGAACTCACAGCTCGATGCCCAATCAACCGCCACCGCATCCCCAGCAGCAGCAACCGACTCAGCAGAACCAGCTTCCTCCGCCCGGCCCAGCCCAGCCAGGCGCCCTCATGGCCGCCCAGATCCCTGCGCTCCACCTATACCCCTTGAACGACTCGTTCGTTCCAAAGCAGATCTCCCTCGCGCAGGGGAGGGTCCGTATCGGGCGTCAGACGAATGCAAGGACCGTACCAGGAGAGAGGAATGGGTATTTTGATAGCAAGGTGCTGAGTCGGATGCACGCAGAGGTGTGGGAGGAGAATGGCAAGGTGCGATAATGCTTACATGTCAAACGATCTGATCTGCGTACTGATGCTGTTATGCAGATCCTTATAAAAGACGTCAAGTCATCCAATGGCACGTTTATCAATTCGGAACGGCTATCACCCGAAGGAGCCGAGTCTGAGCCGTTTGAGCTTAAATCGGAGGACATCGTCGTACGTGGCTATGATGCGCGATGACTACACTCTCTCACGATGTGCTCTGCTCTGCTTCCTTCTCTTCACACTCACTCTCGTGACACTGCTCACGTCTTGACTGGATGTCCTTATCTGCGCGGTTGACCTATGGTATTTAGGAGTTCGGCATTGACATCGTCGGCGAGGACAACCGTACGATCGTTCATCACAAAGTGGCAGCCAAGGTTTACTGCATCCTGAACCCCGAGGACCTCCTCGCCTCCCAGCGGGAGATGCAGTACCTGCGCAACCCCTCGAACCGACTTCCGCATCCTGTCATCAACGGCGTGACGCCCGGACAGCAGGTTAATGGAGCACCGAACGGCGCGCCCGGGCAACAGCAACAGCAACAAGGACAGCAGCAGCAGCAGCAACAGCAGCAACAGGTGCAGGGACAGACTCTGGGTGGGATGGGCAGTGCGCGAGCGCCTGGGAAGAGCGGGCTCACGTTCGATCACCTCCTTAGCCGATTGCAAGGGGAGATCGTCAAAAGCCGCGAGACCGGCAACGAGCTCAACATGATCGGACGGGAGATGGGAGAGATAGGAGACACGTTGAGCGGTGGATTGGTGCGTGTTTTGTGGACTGGCCAAGCTGGATGCTGATGCATGTATGCGCCCTGTCAGCCGCAACATCCACCTCCGCCTCCACCACATCCCCATCCTCCCCAACGCGAAGCATCCAGCTCCAACGTCATGCTCAACACCCTCCAAAGCCAGCTACACGAGACGCGTGCGTCCCTCGCCTCGCACGCCGACAAGGTCCGCACGCTCGAATCCCTGCTGGCGGAACACGACGCTCTGAAGCGCGAAGTGGCCGGGATGCGAGAGGCGATGGAGGAGAGCCGTCGGTTGGTCGAGCTCTGGCGACACGAGCGCGAATCGGGGTCATCCAAGTCTATGGATGGCGAGGACTCCGACATGGACGACAACAAGAGCATTCTGACGATCACGCCGGATGATGTGGACGGTGAGGGCGAGCAGGAACGCGTTCCTGAACCAGAACATGAGCATGAGGTAGATGGTCGGTCACTTGAGCCAGAGAGGCAGGAGGAGCTGCGACCGAAGACGCCTGAGCCGACAGGGCACGGCTTGGACGACGATGAACCACACGTCCCGAACGGACCGACTATCAACGGTATCGTCGCTCATCCTTCGGATGAGGATGTACCTCCGATCGCCTCGAACACGCTTCCTCCCCTTCCTCCTTCGCCACCCACCGCCCAGGCAGGACTGGCAGACTCGACTAAGGCTGTAGACTTTATCAGCCGGTCGGAGCATGCAGGCCATCTCAGCTCGCTCATGACTCAGATCTCGGATCTCTCTCTCCAGCTCTCGACGGCGCTTGCTTTGTCGAAGGAGCTGAGTTCCCAGCAAGATGTGATTCGCCAGCTCGAGGAACGTCTAGCCGGCTGGGAGGAGTGGAAGCGTGTCGTGGACGAGCGTGTTGGCGGGATCCAAGATCGCGTCGAGGTCGTCGATACATGGCGCAAGGAGCGCGAGGAGGAACGCAAGCGGGAAGACGAGTGGGAGGTCGAGGAGCGGGATACGCTGTATGCGTTGCGTGAGGGCGAGGAGCTCAGCCCCGGATCTGAAGGGGAGGTCCCTACCCAAGCTCCGCGGCCACGACGACGGCGAAAGTCCAAGGGCTCTCGTCCACCTGGCTTAAATGGCTCTGCTCACGCACACATAGTCGGTGCTTCCCGGTCTGGCACTCAACACGGTTCTTCCTCCCCGTCCTCGTCCTCTTCTGAAACACGAGCTGTCCCTGGCAGGCGGCATCTGACCAAGGCTGGCCGCGTACGCAGCGAGTCGCAGTCGACAGCTGTTGGCTCTGATCCTGCAAAGGAACGCGAAGGCTCGGAGGGCGATACCCTGGTCGAGTCTCTGCCGGACGTGGACGAAGCTGGGGAGAAGTCGCTGGTCGATTCTCCCACGTCGGCCACGTTCCCTGGTGGTACCCCGGAGAGCAAGACCCAGTCTCAGAAAACACGTGCCTTGCGATCGGGCGCAAAGGATCCGAGCGGTACCGTCGTGAGCTCCTCGTCACCTTCCGCACAGAGACGTACTGATGCACTTACTCCGTCCTCTCTTTCCTCTCACCCGGCGACTAATTCTGGTATACCCGTGCTTTCGATACTCCTCCTCACGCTTTGCGCTTGGATGCTTTTCCCAAAGGCTGTTGGAAACGTTCTCCTCCCGGTCGTGGTCGTGGTCGTCGCAGGCATCGCCGCATGGGCTGTGGTCAACCGAGCACGAGAGTAGGCTGGTCCTCACGCAAAATCCACCCCACACATGCATTCGTGGTGGGTTCTCTCTGTCTCTCCTTTCACCGCCACTATTCCCCGGCTGCTCTGCTACAATACTGTCTCGCCATTGGTTGCACTTCTTCGCACAATGCATAGTATCCTCTTTTTCTCCTTTGACGCAACGAAGTTACGTATCTATATCTTCGGCACGACACTCCAAACCCTGCATGCACTTCTATTCTTCAGTGTTTTCGTTCATGCCTCGTTTGTGTACATATTACCCTTCTTTCATTTCGAGCCCGTCGCTCGTGCCTGGTGCTGGACGTGTATGGCTGTATGGAGAGGCTCACGAAGCTGACTGTATCATGATTTTCTATGCCCATCAATTATGCATCCCGCACAAGACTTGTACTCAGGTGTGAGCTACTGTAGGGTGCAGGCAGGGCCCGCCGCCGTCCTTTTTCACCGATCTCGCCGATTGTTACCAGACCTCTGCTGAATGATTAGGGCTACAATGCAAGTATCGTTACATGACATCAATCTTCGTAATCGTCCTCTTCTTGATCTTGAATATCGTCGTCTACGCCATGCACCTCACCTCTTAACACCTCAATCTTTCGGTACGGCATGTTACCCTTGATCCACGTCCCCGATACCCAGTCGATCCTCACCAGTCCGCTCGCACCACCGCTCGCGAGCATGAACGATCTGGCCAAGCCAGACCCGTTGCACCATGCCACACGATGGATGCCGACCTGGGGAGACCACGCCCCTGTAGAGGGCGTGATGACTTGGGACGGACCTGTAGCGACGGGGGCAGCACTACCGTCAGCGGCTTCGGAGACGTCGCGAGTCTGCGCTCGTTGTCGTTTCTTGTTAACCACGTAGGCTTCTTCAACATGACGTGCTTCCTGCACAAGCGGATTGAGAGCTGAGTGGGTAGCTCTTAGCAAGATCCCATACCCTTGGCTTGAGGTTCTCCAACATCCGGTATTCGCCCGTCTTGCGATTATAGTCCAGCTGGTACAGCATGTAGAGCAGATTAGGCTACGATGCGCGTAAGCATGAAAGACGGTCGTTAAATGCAGCAATCCGTCTCACATATCCCTTGGCATGATGTTTCGCGCTCGAGCCAAGATGGACCGCCCCGTCCGCACTAGCCACAGCAAGACAGGAATGGTAGTCCGACGTAGCGAAATCCTACCGAAACCCATCAGCTTCATTCACACCAGTGGGTAGGAGGACGCACCCAGATGGGTCCAAGCGCATCCATCAGAATCGTCCCTCGTCCCAGGTTGACGCCCGCGATGGAGACGTGCTTGAGCCGGTAGTCTTGCTCTACGAATATGGGTCCGCCGCTGAAGGGGTTGAACCTGACGGAGGTGACCCAATCTGTGCTCACGGTCAGCAACCCGCACTATCACATAGATATAAGATGTAGGAAGGATTCACCCCGCATCCGCTCCACCTGCGCGGGCACACAGTCCCGAATATCCACCAGCAGCATCTGCCCATCATGTCCGCCAGAGGCGAGCATCGTAGGGTTCCGCTGGGTTTGGAGGGCGCCATCGGGCCCTTGGGGCGGCCCGCGGATCCAGGCGATGGTACGGACGCAGTTCTGGTGGGCGGGGAAGTAGTGTGTTGGGAGTCTGAGGACTGGAGGGGGTCAGCAGTGAGCTTGATCTTATTGAAAGAGGGGCACGTACTGGGATCGTTATTGCTCGGGTCCTTCAAGATAGAAGCGATGTCGAAGACGGCAATCTTGCCTATTCCGCCACGTTCAGCTCTGCCCCAGACTCGTGGGCGCAGACATACCGTTCGTGCACCCTACAGCTATCAACCCCGAGTTGCCCCAATCGAGGCAGTAGCACCCCGCGTCATCCACCGAAAGCCGCACAACAGGTTCCAATTTCACTACACAAAGCGTCAGCTCTCCCAACCCCCTTGCAGGGAAGAGCACAGCGTACCATACACCGGCTCCCCCTTGTTCGGCGCAGTGCCTTCCCCAGCCTTCCCCTTCCCCTTCCCCTTCTTCTGCTGTTGTTTCCTCATCGCCTCCGGGTGGGGGACAGCATAGATGCTCAAATGACCCGAGCGGAAGCAGCCTGCCAAAAGTCCCATCTTCCGCAGCGTGCCTTTCTTCTCTTCCTGCTTTCGATCAGCTACGGTCTTCCCAGGCGCAGGAAGTAAAGGCAGAACGCACCAGATCGTCCGCTGGGAGAGGACACCATGCGAGTTCCCAAGCCGGACCGTCCTCGAGGCAGAGCACGATCTCGCACTTCGCGCCCTGGGGTCCAAAGGCCCAGATCTGGACGCAGCCCTTCTCCTCGGAGAGGCGGGAGCGCTGGCCGACGGTGGGCTGGTCGAGCGAGGAGGTGAAGGGCGAGAGGGCGAGGTGGTGTGTTAACCCGTGGGAGGACAGGGAGGAGGTGGGGTGGGTGGGACACCATGCCAGAGAGTGGATCGGCCCACCGGCATTGAGGATGTGTGAGTGGGAGGGAAGGTGTTCCTCTATTCTCGGTTGCTCTGTCAGTTGGTTTCAGCAGGGGGGAGGAGGGACGCACTGAGCGGGAAAGAGTCGAACATGTGTAGTGTGCGTTTGGTTTGCTCGCCGAAGTGGCCAAAGTGGCAAGCGATTGGCGGAGGGGGCTGCGGGGCGCCGGTTTCGGTGAGCGAGGCGGAGGAGGGGAGGTACGGCGTCGCCTCGCTTCAACCTGGTTAGCATCACCTTCCCCAGGAAACGGAACGGACCCACTCCCCGCTGATGACCTTTACCCCTCCCGTGCGGAGCCTTACGTCCTCCCACACCCTCGGACGCATGTCCTCCTCCGTGATCTCCCTGAACCACGCCCTATCCTCGAGCAGCTCCCACCTCGGCCCGCCATTGCACTTCGAGTGGGCGGCCGTGAGCCGCTTGAGCACGCCCTTGGCCCCAGCACACGTCGTCTCCCTCTCCTCCCCCCACCCCGCAAACCCGTACGGCTCTGGTTCTGCCTGCAACCTCCTCGGCCGGGGTGGGAAGTAGAGGGAAACAGGACGGAGGCGGGAAGAGTACTTGGCCTGGTGCGTCGCCGAGGTCTTGTTAGGCGGTGCTGGGGCGAGCCGGGTGAGCTGCACGCGCTTCGGCGCATCAGGGGGAGGGGAGGGCGTGCGCTGGAAGAGCTTTCGGAGCGCGCGACTGCGTTTTGGCCCGCTGGGCTTGGGAGCAGCGGGGGTGTCGCTGTCCTCCTCCGGCGAGCCTGCCTCCTCAGGGGGAGGGGGGGAGGCGTCAGAGGGCTCGGCATCGGAGGGAAGGGCGTTGTCGGACGCTGCGTCCGGCTCGGGCTCGGGCTCGTAGATATCGCTCTCCCCCGAGCTGGGCGTGGGCGCGCGCGCTTTGCCTTTGCCTTTTCCTTCCTCGGCCTCCTGCGCGGGGGCGCCCGAGAAGGCGGGGTCGGCCTCCTCGTCCGAGGGAGCGTCGAATAGGGAGGCATAGGAGACGCGCTCTTTTCGTCTGAGCTCCATCGGCGTGCGGTGTCCAGAAGCCTGGAAAGGGGACAATAAGCCGAGTAGTAGTAGTAGTAGTACAAGAACAGAGAAGCACAAATTCGGGAGGCGCGCCCACTCGGAACTCCCGGCGCTCAGGGTCACCGCGCGTCAGTGGCAGTGCCCCCTTTAGCCCATTTTCGACTTCTCATTCTCCCACCCCTCGCCTCACCTCACCTCACCAAGATCGCACAGGCGGGAGCCACACACGACATGACCTCGCTCTGGGTCGGCACTTCCCGCTCTTTCATCGGTACTGCGCGCGCGGGGGTGAGGAGTTGCAGTGCTCCCCGACGGGGGATCGCCAGCGCCAGCATGAGCACGGCGCCTGCGAAGCCCAAGGTGAAAGCTCCCTGTATGTCCCTCTCCTGTTCTGCCACACGCGTGCTGATTGCCTGCAGTATCCTCCTGTCCCTCTGGCACCGTTCTAGCCGGTATCCAGTACCTCAAAGACGCCCCACCCCTCGTCGCGGCGGAGGATACCGACTACCCCGCTTGGCTATGGACGCTGCTTGACGAGGGCGCAAAGGTGCCCAGTGCGAAGGGGGCGAAGGGGGAACGGCAGGCTGCTGTGCGGGAGAAGAAGGCTGCGGCGGAGGCGAGACGGGAGGCGGAGAGGCGGAAGGGGGAGAGCAGGGAGGAGAGGTTGGGGAGGGAGGAGGAGGAGCTGAGGGCGCAGAGGAAGAGACTGAGGAAGGAGAATAAGGATAGGATTAGGGAACAGAATTTTATGAAGACGACGTAGACGGAGGCGGGGGCTTGTTCATATTGGCATTGGCGTGTAATGCTAACCATCAACGCACCGTCGTTTTGTCCTAGCGCTCGTGGGCAACACTCGGTTGATCTCCGGCTAGCGAACAACGGAACGGACATCCCACCTCAGATCCTTGCACACCGCGCATACGCATACATAGCATGATTGATGGCATTAGAGTACAATGTGCGGCTAATCGTACAGACCGGGTCACATCTAAGCATAGTACGTCCTCCGACTCCTCCGACAAGAGCGCTGTATACGGCGGCATCCTCCTGCCGGACATCTTACTGATAACATGGCCGAGAGAATCTTATAGTAGTCGATGATGGGCAGATTGGCGAGTGTGGGCGAGGCAGTCGACCAGCGACACTGTATCATATAGCAGCATCAGCGCCCATCCCTCGCCTCACATCCCACGCATACGCACACGCACCCTATCCCGCATTCGGCTGCTTCGCCTTCGCCTCCGCCGCCGTCGCCTGCTCGCTCTTAACAGCGATAATCTTGACCTTGTCAGCCTGCACGAGCTCGCCGCCCTCGATCTTGAACGAGGGGTTCTTGACGAAGAACGTCCACACGTCGTCGCAGAGCCTGTAGGTGCTTAGGTGGCCCTGCGTGCCGGGTCAGGTCAGCGTTTTGCCCTGTGGTAAAGGGAAGGGGGGGGACCTTGAGCGAAGTCTTGAACTTGACATGCTTGCTCAGCGTCTCCGTCGTCGCGCGATCGAACTACCGTCTGTGCTCAGCCAGTGTCCATGCAGGGAATGGAGGAAGCAACGCACCTGCATGAGCACCTTGAACGCCAGCTGGGGGGTGATCACCCCGTCCTGTATGAGCTCGTCCAGGGAGTCCATGAGCGCGCGTCCGATCCTGTATGCCGAGCCGCGTCAGGATGTCGCCCCCACGCGCACGGAGAGGAGGGGAGCGTACGACGCCGAGCGGTAGAACTCGTAGTACTTCGGTTCGGTGCGGGTGTAGGACATGCGGGGCTGGTTGTCTGGCACTTGCGCAGATGAAGGGGAGGGAAAGAGGGAAGACGTGGTCGGAGCACGACGAGCTCGCGCACTGCAGGCTGCCCGAGAGCGGCCGGCTTACATGAGCCCTGTAATCGGCGCCACGTGGAAAACGCCTCCGCGGTGATGAAAGCTTCCGTTGATGGGAGGGAACAGGGCAGCAAGAAGCCCAAACTTGTGAGTCGGCGATCAACGCGCCATGGGATCGCCTGAGAATCGTCCGCTGCTTCTTTCGCACCTGCGCCTGGGATGGGGAGAGCAGGGACGATCTGCGAGGGAAGCGGCGGCTCGCGAAGAAGCTGAACCTGCCGTGTGCCACTGCTATGGGAACTTGAAGGGCGGGTTTCATACATGCCAGTGGGCCCGGGTGCTTTGCGCGATCGGATTCTGCCCTGCGCGGGCGGCCTGATGTATGCGCGTGGTTGACTCTTTCCTCTCTGAGCAGCGGGACACGCTGAAACCCTCTGCACCTGCGCAGAAACGCCCCACTGCACGCTTTTTTCACACGCTCTTGCTTCTGCCTTCCTCTCCGGCTTCTGTTCACTCTCCCAGCTGAGCACAGTAACAGTCTGTCTATCACGCTACGCCGATCGAGCGTGCATCTCTGCCATCTCCCGCGCGCTCTCCTCGTCTCCGACCGGCCGCCCCTTGCCTCCCTCATCGCCGGCGGAGAACCATCCCCTCTCTCACGAAATCACACATTCCGCGCAGCGCGGCCGAGCGCGGAGCCGCTACTTCCCCCGAGCGCTTCTTTGGCTATTTGTGCATTTGCGCGTGGCACGACTGGGGAGCTCCTTCTGCGCGTTTTGCCGCGCCCATGTCCGGATTTGTGCTGTGATGTGCTGGGGGTTATCCGCCTAGGGAGCTCTTTGCCACATAGGCTAAAGTCGCTCGCCATGTCTCTCCACGTCTCCCTACCCTCCTCTCCCCTTGCCGGAAACGTGCCTGTGGGGCTCGTTCCTCTCCAGAAGCAGCATTCCCCGGAGGCAGATTCGGTCTTCCCTCGCCCAAACCAGACAATACCAGCTACCAAAGGAGAGTCCTCCTGCTCATGGCCAGCGCTCGATCATCTCCGGGTTTTGAACCTCTGCAATCCCGTTCGGCAGCGAGCTCCCGCCAGCTGCTGCGCTGAGACCTTTGCCATATCACATTGTGAACTTTGGCGTATAAAACCCCTCCGCTCGCCCGGGCGAAGCGCGGTTTTCTCTATCTCCAACCATCCTCTTGACCCCCTTCTGACCTCAGCTACACTCTCACGCAAGACACCGTGCGGACGGCCCTCCCCCACACGTCAGCGCAGCACCAGCACCATCAACCGCAACCTCATCACCACAAAACCCCAACATGCTATCCCAGCAGCAGAGCGGCGGGATGGCGCTCAAGAAGCACGGCGGCGGGGCGCCGGCGACGCCCATGACCCCGGCTACGTCGATGAATGCCAACTTTGCCGCGTACCTCAACACACCCCAGGGCCTGTCCTCGCAGCTGCAGCGCGCGCTGGGAGTCAGCGGCCTCCCCACCCCGCCCTCGACCGTCCAGCGGACCACGGTGGGACTTCCTACGTCTGCTTCCGGGCAGATGAGTACGTCTTCCGGTTTGTTCGTACAAAGACTCGACGCTCATACGTGGGAACAGCGACGCCGCAGTCCAAACCGCCCAACGATCCCTTGTTCAACCCGAAGAAGTGAGTCGTACCCGCTGCGTATATGCACCTGTCTGATGCATATATGCAGCACGACGAACGTCTACGTAAACAACCTTCCTCTCCATACCCCGGATGAAGCATTGTTCCGCTTGTGTTCTCCGTACGGCAAGGTGCTGTCCGTACGCGTGTTTCACCGCGAGGACGCGCCTGTGCCTGGTTCCTATGGATTTGTTCTGTACGTGTATGCGCATGCATTATCACTCATCGCATTGACGCCGGCACTCCAGGTTCGAGACCCTGGAGGACGCGAGGAGGTGCATCGTGGCGCTCCACCGCTCTCGCTATCAGGCGTCGTTCGCGAAAGTCAGTCTTCTCTGCTTCCGCGGCACAATGGATTCTTACTAATGAATTGTTACCCGATTAGACTACAAAGGTTCCGAACCCCTTGTTAGCCGACCAGCTGCTGCTGCCCTTTGTCGGACCTCGTCTCAATCAGAATGCCGATGACTCGTCGAGCTTGTACGTTCGCGGCCTGGCCAAGGCTACCGATCAGCATGTGAGCCAATACCATAAGAACGTGACGGCGGGGTCTGACAATGATCTTTGATCTTCTGATAGACGCTCGAGCTTCTTTTCGTCCCTCATTTCGTCATCTCCTTCCGTCTTGGCGATGAGCTCGGTGATGGCAGCATCTCGTGGCCGACTATCGAAAAGGAGATGGGGAAGGAGAACGCCCTCCCTGAGCAGAACAGGGATGTCAGGTGGAAGGTTGCTCTCGTACGGTGCGCATATACCTACCATCTCGTATTCCACCTTGCTCACGCGACGCATATAGCCTGAAAGATCATGATACTGCTGAAGAGATGATAGATAAGCTCGATGGCGCCTACGTTCGCGGATCTGAGACGCCGCTGAACGTTGGATTTGCTGAAGCTGGAGCTTGGCGTCGTGTGGGAGTGCGTGTTTGTCTATCCGTTGGACGGACCGTGGCCAATGATTCTCCAGAGCAACCGCCCGAAGAGCGCCTATGCGGGCTATAGCGAGGAGGAGCGCCTCAACGATGCCGGTTGGGTCGGCGTGGGTCTGCCAACCACCGCTCGCGTTCAGCCCAGTCCCGCATTCTTTAACATGGGCCTCGGTACGATGGGCATCCAGCAGCAGCCCCAGCAGCCCCAGCAGATCTCCAGGCCCGTCGTCGGTGCCGATCAGTGGATCAGCATGAGCGAGCTCACCAACATGAACTTTGGCGGCATGAACGATCTCGCTGCGCTTCGCAGCTTGCAGAACTTGAACGGGATGAACGGGTTGCAGAACCTCGCAAACTTGCAGAACTCGGCCGGGCTGGCTAACCTGATGCAGTCGCTCAAGTGAGACATGCTTTACTTGCGCATTCATCGTTGCTCATGTCGCGTTCAGCTTGAACTCCCAGCTCGGGCTGTCCAACCCCTTGCCGATGAACGGTCGCAATGCCCTGTCCAACCTCGACGCCAACGCCCTCAACACGCTTGGCCGTCAGGATCTGTATGGTCCCGCGCTCTTTTCTCCTCCTCAGCTTCAGTCTCCCGTCTCTATCCGCAATCCAAACGCTCCAAAGGCGAGCTCTCCCAACAGCAGGCAGTCCAACGGCACGAGCGATTTTCGCAACACCATGTCCCATTCTGGTGCTGGAGGCAACCCTCACATGAACAACTCCGTCATGGGCACTCCGACAAGCAACTCTGTCCGCGCCCCACCTCCGTCTCCTTGCTCTCCTCAGAACGGTCGCGTTGCTACCGGCGCGGTCTACACGCCGCAGTCTTTCCTGTCCTCGTTGCCGGCTATCCCGGAGGCACACGAGGATCCTCAGCAGAACCAGAAGCTGAACGAAGCGCTCGCGGCCCAACTTCTCGGTACCAAGTCTGTTCCTGTCGTTGTTGAACCGAGGAACGACAACTCGATGCATCAGAGCCAGAACAGCATGCCTGCTCACTTGCTCACGCCTGGGTCGTCGCTTCCTTCGTCTCAGCCGTCGTCGCAGACAGGATCACCACCGGGGATGACTACTTCGAGCGTTCCTGTCATCATCGAAGTGAAGGGCAACAACGACTCCGCCCAGATCCTCAGCCAGGGAATGCCTGCTCAGCGGCCTCGCACTCCCGCCCGCGGCGTCGGAGTTGCCATCAGCATGCCGTCCGCGCCGGCGGCTGCGCACCTCTCCGAGAAGGCCAGCGGAGTGGAGCTCTCTGTGCTCATGAATGCTCCTCCTGCTATGATGAAGGCTGTGAACAGCGGTCAGCACGCGCCCATCTCTGCTCCTGTCCCTGCCGCCATGAAGGACGACAAATCGTCGAGCATGGTGATCGACGCCTAGCTCACCAAGCTCAACGCTGTCGACGGTCCTGTCTCGCCAATCAACCCGATCACATCAGCAGGACGGATCGACACGGAAAAACCCTGCAGTTTCTATTTTCATACTCAAATCATGGTCGCCATCGGCGCCTCCAAGTTCGTCTGTTCTCTGTCTCGTTCCATAGACTCCTCGATTTCGGCTCCGTCTCTGTCTCTTTCAGTCTCATGCATCAACCCTGCGATACCTCAATCAAATCCCGTCATGATCCACTACCCTCACCATCAATTCCCGTTTACGAAAAGCATACTGTATCAGTCTCAAACCTCACGCGTCAAGGCTCATTTCCGCTAAAAAGCATCCATCATTATCAATCATTATCAATCCGGAAGCCAACAATTCCCGTGTGTCCGCTGCGTTACACCCCCTCCTTGTCCGTTATTGGCCGTGTTTTCAAAAATCAAAGCTGTGGACTAGTTATTATCAGTATCAGTAGTCAAAATGAATGAGAGCACATCATGCATCTGCCGTGTACTGATGACCGCGGCGAGTCACGCCCGCCATCACAGTAGTGCCTCTGCCGGAAGGGTCCGTACCAATCCTCCTTCCCTCTCACCAAGCATGAATGAATCGGATCCGTCTCCCTCACCCTGGCGCACGATCGACCGAGACGTCCTCGAGGTTGAATCGTAACTGAGGGGATCTGAGATGGGGGAATGTACTGTCCTCGAGCAGCCTGGGTCCCAATACAAGACCGCCGTCGCCCTTCCCTGACTGCCTGGCACAACTCTGAGGATGTCGTTCCTCCAGGAAACAACTAGCGGCGCAGATCCTGCGTTTCCTATCCTCGCGCAGACTGTTTCGGTGCCGTGAGGAACTGCCGGGGTATGTGCTTCCTCCTGAGCCGGGAGGGGAGAGGCTGGAGCCTGGTTATGGGTTGGGGCCGATGGTGCGTCTCGTCTCCTATTGAGCCGTGTTGTGGGAGGTGCTGATGCTTGTCCAGTTCCTAGCCCCGCTGTCCGAGATCTCCTGAACACCCTCTACCTAGCCATGCTCGCAATCTTCGTCGCCCGTAGTTCTCTACGGGCCTGCGCGCCGGCCATCCGCGATTGGCGCCTGGGGACTGGCGGCCGTGTGCAGACCTGTGCTGGGCCCGCTGGTGAGCAGGTTGGCGAGCAAGTAGCTGGGGTGGAAACGGACCATATGGCCTCTGGCTTTCCTCGCCTCCGCCACAAGCATCGTCCTGTGCTTCACCCTGCCCGAGAAGAGGGCGCACAACCTCTTCGTCCGGCGCGCACGCAGGCTGCGTCGCCTAACCGAGAACAGCAGCCTGCAGAGCGCGGACGAGCGAGAGCAGGCGAGTATGAGCGCGTGCGAGGTGGCCATGATCAGTCTTGTCCGTCCCTTCACGCTCGACTTCGAGCCCGTCGTCTTCTTCCTAAACGTGTACATCGCCTTGGTGCCCGCCAGCCTGTATACTTGTGAGTCGCGCCCGTTCATGCTCCGCTGTGCCGCGCTGATGTAGAGCAGGGTTCGAGTCCATTCTCCGGGTGTTCATCGACATCCACGGCTTCACGCCCGGTACAGAGGGGTTCGTATACCTAGGCATATTCGTGGGGGCTATCCTGACCTACATCCTCTACGGGCTCTACGCGCGCGCCTACCTCGAGCCGCGCGTCCTAGGCTCCCTCCACTCCGGCCGCCGGCCAGAGCCAGAGGACCGCCTTCCCCCCGCCCCCCTGGGAGCATTCGTCATCCCCCTCTGCCTCTTCCGGCTCGGCTTGACCCTGTGCGAAGGGGTGCACTGGATCGTCCCCAACATCGGCAGCTCCTTCTCCGTCGGCGCCTTCCTCCTCTTCAACAGCGTGCTCAAGTACCTCGGCGACGCCTGCTGGCGCTATGCTGCCAGCGTGCTGGCGGGGAACGATCTGTTTAGGAGCTACACGGGCAACGCGTTCCCACTGTTTGCGGGGGCGATCTTCTCCCACCTTGGCATTGCGGGCAGGAACCCCTTGCTCGGGGCGCTGAGCGTCGTGATGATCCCCATCCCGTTTGTACTGTATTTCGTGAGTCGTCTTGGTACTCTCAGAGCGGTTGAAGGTGACATGTTTGATAATGCGGAGGTAAGTTTAGAGAGTACGCCGATAAGAACGAGTAAGTTAAGAGTTGGTCCCAAAGAAGTCGTTGAATGTTGGTTTGTATCGATAGCCTGATCTAGACTGCATTTCATAGAATGAATGAATCGAAAAGCAGTTTCACTAAACTAGAATCCACATTGATCTTCCGTGAGAAGAACAGCTTCCATAATATGATGTGAAAAAGACTCGTTAGTTCCCTCATCACCCAGAAGCAGCCTTGGTGCGGCACACGACCAGGATGCCCTGAAGCTTAGCGAGCCAAACCCTGCAGAAGCACGAGGAGCGGCACCTTTCGCGCGGACCTTTCTCGGTGGCGGTGCGTCCCGCAAACCAAGAATCGGCAAAGACTTTTGAGCTCATCGTCCTCACCATCCGAGTCGGCATCGACAACAGTGAGTATCGTTCACTCTCAATCCGCAATCCAAGACCTCTGTTCGACCGCTGGAGCGTCTTGAACCCATCCGGCGTGTCGAACAGAGCGTTTCCCGGTCGTCGTTCGCTGGATTGCACCCCGCTGACCCGGCTGCACTTAGGAACCCCTCGACCGACAACCCCCGCCATGCTGAAGGTAATCGAGTACCAGGTGCTGGGCCGCCACCTGCCCACCGAGGCAGAGCCGACCCCGCGCCTGTTCAGGATGCGCATATTCGCGCCCAACGAGGTCGTCGCAAAGAGCAGGTTCTGGTACTTCATCAGGCAGCTGAAGAAGATCAAGAAGGCGAACGGTGAGATCATTGGCATCAACGTGGTGAGTGTTTGTCGGCTTCCTGTGGGCTGCGTTGGGGTGAGAGGGATTGGTTTGGCGATGGGCTGGATGGGCTGCAGGTTAGAAGATGATCGTTGTGACGGTTATCCGAGTTGGTCCAATCCGCCGACGAACACATCCCTTCGTCCAACGCAACCCAAAACTGTCATCCCGCAGAACGTTCCACTGACCTCCCACCGCAGATCTCCGAGCGCAAGCCTCTCAAGGTCAAGAACTTTGGTATCTGGCTGCGGTACGACTCGCGCTCCGGCACGCACAACATGTACAAGGAGTTCCGCGCGCTGTCCCGTGCCGAGGCCGTCAGCTCGATGTACCAGGACATGGCTGCGCGCCATCGTGCTCGTTTCCGTTCGGTTCACGTGCGTCTTTCCCTTCCAAACTACATTGCATGATGTTGATGTTTGATGTTTGTGTGAACAGATCCTCCGCGTGCAGGAGATCGAGAAGACCGCGGACGTGAAGCGGCCGTACATCCGCCAGCTGCTCGAGCCAAAGCTGCGCTTCCCCCTCCCCCACCGCGTGACCAAGTCCCGCTCCACCTTCTCCGCTGTGAGGCCCAAGACGTTCTGAGCGCGCGAGTGGAGAGGTTCGGGGAGTGGCTGGTGACTGCATCCGGACAGAGAGTGGTGCAAAATTACCCTTACGCTGTATTCGCTACTTGCGGGTGTTATGCAATATATGCGTATGCGATCATCACGAAAAGTTTGTGTCGTTCCGTGTTGCTGTGTTCTTTGCAGCTTGTACGCCTTCGTGCGGCTGATTCGACGCTGTGACCCTCCAGTGGGCAACTCGCATATGTGAAAAAAATTGCGTTCATTCGGTCCGAACTGTCTATAGTACAAAGGACGTGTCGTGTCGCCCCGCTGCTTGGCCTCACCGCAGCCTCTCCAAAACTAAGCAAAGACAGTGAAAAAGAGTGAAGAAAAATGGTGAGCAGTAGCGGTACCGGTTACGGGGAATCGTGAGCATCAGTTATTTCATAAGATTGTACGACGAGAGGGGGAAACCGAGAGAAAGGGGCTGGGGGGCGTACACCTGCGTCAGTGTCAGCAATTGGACTCCCAGATGGCAGAATGAAAACGCACCAATGCCGTACCCTGCACATCAAACATCACACACTAAACACCACGGCACATACCACGCTCCGCATCCCGCAGCAATTAAACACCCTCACATGACGACACACCCCCCGCAGCAGCCTGCCTCCTCCTCGCCCATCTCCGCCTCCTCCCCCGGGGAGACAAGGCTGCTCCCCGGCTTGGACGCGCGCTTCTTACCGCTCTTTGTGCTCTCCACTGGGGGTACGAAGGCTTTGATGCTTAGGTGGACGATTTGGGGGGTGTTGGAGGGGTGGAGGTTGTTTGCTGCGCGCGGGGTCGGAGGTTGAGGGCGAAGAGGGAGGGGAGGAGAGGTTAGGAAGGGTTGGCGAGGGTAAAGGGAGGGACGAACAGGAGAGCGTAGAGTCATCTTGCAGCATCCGTCCCAGATGCAAGAGCCTGAAATAGCTGGGTGAAGGCGGGAGCTGCTCGTCCCTCCATTCTACCCGTCCGTCAGCACTTTCTCACAACAACGATGACGTGATGAGAGGAGCAGGAGGGGGAGGTGTGGAACGCACCATTCGGCCAACTACCCCAAACGAGCTCCTTCACCCTCCCGACAGTAGTCTCGGGCGGGAAGGAGAACGTCTTTCGCGAGCCGGAGAGGAGGAGGAGTGTGAGCTGGGATTGGGGTT